>CM049376.1:27900980-28357486 GCA_026937815.1 Etheostoma perlongum | reverse complement strand
TACATCTTGTCTTGGACTTTAACCTTTGCAGATTTTCATGTCATTTTGGCAACAAAATCATCATGCATGTTTTATTGTAAGGTATGGGTTCCATACATTTCATTTGAGTTTTTTTTATGGAAAGCATTTGATGCTAAACAAAGAAGAGTTGTGATGGCACTAGATTGCTTCAGGCCAGAATGGCCCACTTATTGCCTGAATGTCCATTTGGTTTTATATAATCAACACTGTAGGGTTTTTTGTGGTTAAATAATGTTAGAACAAAGTGGTTTTTGATCTTGTCTTGGACTTCAGAGCTTTCCATGTCATTTTTGCACAGGACAAAATCATATGCATCCTTAAAACCAGTTTAGAGCCAGGTAGCGTGAGCCTCCAGAACTGGCAGAACACTGGATGTGGCCTTGATGGACATTTTTTTTGACTAAAAAAAAAGCAGGCATGTTTTGCTGAAATTGGATTGCTGCATAAGGCCAAACTTGGGTTCCCCATGCTTTCCATGTTCAAGGCAAAGGACAAAGGCAATATATGCAGTCCCTGCAAGGTCTTAGAGGGCAACAAACCTTTGGGTTAAAAAAAAATAAACAAAAGTTGTGTTTGAAACAAGATTCTGAGCTTTGCTTCCCCATTAAATATTTTAGAAAATGAGAGGCCACACTGCTGTCCTTATTGTTAAAACCACTTTTGCACTTTGTTCTCATTAAGTGCCAATTTTCATTCTGGTTTGTTTGTTGTGTTTTTTGCCAAACCCAGTTTCTACTGTTTCAAAACAGGGTTGATTTGGACTCTATCTTTGATTTCCATGTCATTTTTTTGGTTACAAAAATATAAATGCAGTTTTTGAAACCATGTAAGCCAGAAGCTGGGTTCAATATTTTTCAGCTTTCTTTTATGGACATTGTTGTTTTAAATGCTGTTAAAAAGTAGTGAGGTTAGCTCTGCAAAATGGTTTGAAAGTTAAAACCATTCTAAACAAGAAGGGGTTTGAGTCCCTTGTGGCACTTTACTTAAAATGTTTTAAAACAAACAAAGCCAGTTTGTGATTTCATAAATGTATTGCATTTCATGTCATTTTTGGACAAGGCCATGGAAATAAACAAGGCTTCCTTTCAAACAGTACAGTTCATTTTTCCAAAGAACTGAGAATGTTTTTAGATTTTAAGTTTTTTCCATGTCAGAACAACATGGTAAAAGTTTGTGATTTCATAAATGTAAAAACAGTGTTTGTGTGGTAAGAGTCTGGTAAAAAAAATAAACAAGGTTGTTTTCATCTTGTTTTGGGGTGCCTTTTTTTTATGTCATGTTTTTAAAGGCAAAAAAGGCGGTTGCAGATATATGTGGCACATTGGCAAAGTTTGCCAAGGTTTCAATCCCAACTGGTTAAAAGACATGTTCATTTAGCAAATATTTGGTAAGTATGTGGCACATTACCCTGCAAAGATTGAGGTTGGAAAAAAAAGTTCTGTTTAACTTAGAAAAACAAAAGTTGCATGTTTTTATCTTGTTTGGACTCTATAGCTTCTGCTTTCCATGTCCATGACAAAATTTATGCAGTCCCTACAAACATACAGCCAGGTAGTTCAGCTCACCAATGCAAATAATTTGCCTTTTTTTAAACCCTTTTTTTAAACAGGAAAAAACTATGTAAGAATGGTTTAATTTATTTGGAAAACCATAGGTCTTAATTTCCATGTCATTTTTAAAGAAACATGGGCTGTTACAAACATAACCCTTGGATAACTACAAACCTAACTTGAATTGATTAAAACGAGGTGTTTCTAAAAATTGCTTGCCTACATTTTGTTTGAAGTACACAAAAAATCCGAGTTTTACCAACCTAAACAGGCAAATAAGTACACAGTACTTTGTTTAGTTGATGTTTGTTTTTGGACTGGTATTTTTTCCATGTCATTTTTGGCTGTAATTGTCAAAATCCCATATGCAATTCCCACAAACCACACATCATTTAACTGGCCCAATTTTTACTCGAGCTGGCCTTGGTTGAGGGTTTTGGACATTTTTTTTTAAAAAGATCATGTAAAAAAACAAAGTGAAGTTGTGTTTATCTTGTTACTCTAGATGGTTTCCATGTCATTTTTGGCAATGCCAAAAACATATGCAGTTAGCAAAAGGTTGTCTGCTCACCATGGCAAAAAGTTCACTGATGTGCCCAGGAACTATTTCCCAAAAGTTAACTGGCCTTAAACTTAGACTGGCTTTTTTCCATGTCATTTTCATGGCAAACCTGTCAATTCAGATATGCAAAACATGTTTTGCACAACCATGTGGCCTAATGGACAAGGCGTCTGACTTGATCAGAAGATTGAGGGTTTTGAGTCCCTTCATGGTTAAAAGATCATGGATGCTCAAAAGAACAAAGTGAAGTTGTGTTTGATCTTGGTTGGACTCTAGATGCTTTGCATTTTCCATGTCATTTTTTTTTGGCAAGGCCAAAATCATATGCAGTCCCTACAAACCAAAGGTCATGGGTTCAATCCCATATTTGGCCAGATTTCGCCTTGTTTTTTGACATCTTTCATGTTTTTTGAAGGACAAAGCTCAGATGGCATCCCTAAAATCCCCATACAAAGCCAGAACCATGTTCATTTAGATAGTTGTAAGGTTGTTTGCTCACAAGTGCAAATATGAGTCACACTCCTGTTTCCCCTTAAAAAACAAAGCAGAAGCAGTTGTTTTATCTTGTTTTGGACTCTATAGGTCTGCTTTCCATGTCATTTTTGGCAAGGACAAAATGCCAAAAAATATTTTGTAGCAAGGTTGTCTGTTGTCTGCTCACCAAGTGCAAATATGAGTCACACTCCTGTCCCCCTTAAAAAACAAAGCAGAAGCATGTTTTATCTTGATTTGGACTCTATATGTGTCTGCTTTCCATGTCATTTTTGGCAAAGACAAAAAATATATGCAGTCCCTACAAACCATACACAGCCAGAACTGGCCCAATTTTGCTCGAGCTGGCCTTGGTTGTTTATGGACATTTGTCTTTTTTAAACGGTTAAAAAGTAGACCGGTTAGCTCAGATGGTTTGAATGTCTTTCATTAGCAATGCAAAAATTGAGGGTTTGAGTCCCTTTGTGGTTAAAAGTTCATGTCTAGAACAAAGTGAAGTTGTGTTTGTTCTTGTCTTGGACTCTAGAGCTTTGCTTTCCATGTCATTTTTGGCAAGGCCAAAATCATATGCATCCCTACAAACCATATACAGCCAGGTAGCCCATCCAGAACTGGCCCAATTTTACTAGATTTCGCCTTGTTTTTTTATGGACATCTTTTTTAAACAGGTAAAAAGCAGGCCGGTTAGCTCAGATGGTCAGAGCGTGGTGCTAATAACGCCAAGGTCATGGGTTCAATCCCCATACTGGCCAACCATGTTCATTTAGCATTGTCAATGCACTTGCAGTATATGTGGCACATTACCCTGCAAAGTTTGAGGGTTTGAGTCCCTTTGTGGTTAAAAGATCATGTCTAGAACAAATTGAAGTTGTGTTTGATCTTGTCTTGGACTCTACAGCTTTGCCAGAGTCACACTTTCCATGTCATTTTTAAAAAACAAAGCAGAAGGACAAAATATATGCTTTCCATGTCAATTTTTACAATGCTAAAAACATACAGTTGTAAGGTTGTCTGCTCACCAAGTGCAAATATGAGTCACACTCCTGTCCCCCTTAAAAAACAAAGCAGAAGCATGTTTTATCTTGATTTGGACTCTATAGGTCTGCTTTCCATGTCATTTTTGGCAAAGACAAAAATATATGCAGTCCCTACAAACCATACACAGCCAGAACTGGCCCAATTTTGCTCGAGCTGGCCTTGGTTGTTTATGGACATTTGTCTTTTTTAAACGGTTAAAAAGTAGACCGGTTAGCTCAGATGGTTTGAATGTCTTTCGTAGCAATGCAACAAACATAGGGTTTGAGTCCCTTTGTGGTTAAAAGTTCATGTCTAGAACAAAGTGAAGTTGTGTTTGTTCTTGTCTTGGACTCTAGAGCTTTGCTTTCCATGTCATTTTTGGCAAGGCCAAAATCATATGCATCCCTACAAACCATATACAGCCAGGTAGCCCATCCAGAACTGGCCCAATTTTACTAGATTTCGCCTTGTTTTTTTATGGACATCTTTTTTTAAACAGGTAAAAAAGCAGGCCGGTTAGCTCAGATGGTCAGAGCGTGGTGCTAATAACGCCAAGGTCATGGGTTCAATCCCCATACTGGCCAACCATGTTCATTTAGCATTGTCAATGCACTTGCAGTATATGTGGCACATTACCCTGCAAAGTTTGAGGGTTTGAGTCCCTTTGTGGTTAAAAGATCATGTCTAGAACAAATTGAAGTTGTGTTTGATCTTGTCTTGGACTCTACAGCTCAGAGTCACACTCCTGTCTAACTTAAAAAACAAAGCAGAACAATATTTTATCTTGTTTTGGACTCTATAGGTCTGCTTTCCATGTCATTTTGGCAATGCCAAAAACATACAGTTGTAAGGTTGTCTGCTCACCAAGTGCAAATATGAGTCACACTCCTGTCCCCCTTAAAAAACAAAGCAGAAGCATGTTTTATCTTGATTTGGACTCTATAGGTCTGCTTTCCATGTCATTTTTGGCAAAGACAAAAATATATGCAGTCCCTACAAACCATACACAGCCAGAACTGGCCCAATTTTGCTCGAGCTGGCCTTGGTTGTTTCTGGACATTTGTTTTTTAAACGGTTAAAAAAGTAGACCGGTTAGCTCAGATGGTTTGAATGTCTTTCGTAGCAATGCCAAAAACATACAGTTGAAAGGTTGTCTGCTCACCAAGTGCAAATATGAGTCACATGTAAGTGATGTGCCTAGCTTTCGATCTATTTCCTTCAACAAAAGTTAACTGGGCTCCTAATTAGACTGGCTTTTTTACAAATGTAACCTGGCCCTCCTAATTTTCATGTAAACCGTTGTCAATTCAGATATGGAAATTACACTTTAGGCACAACCATGTGGCCAAATGGACAAGCATTGTCAATGTCTTGAGTATATGTGGATCTGCAAAGATTGAGGGTTTGAGTCCCTTCATGGTTAAAAGATCATGGATAGCTCAAAGAACAAAGTGAAGTTGTGTTTGATCTTGGTTGGACTCTAGAGCTTTGCTTTTCCATGTCATTTTTGGCAAGGCCAAAATATATGCAGTCCCTACAAACGCCAAGGTCATGGGTTCAATCCCCCATTTGGCCAGACATGTTCATTTAGCATTGTGAATTTTTTGGCACAATGCCAAAAGAGATAGTTGTAAGGTTGTTTGCTCACCAAGTGCAAATATGAGTCACACTCCTGTTCCCCCTTAAAAAACAAAGCAGAAGCATGTTTTATCTTGTTTTGGACTCTATAGGTCTGCTTTCCATGTCATTTTTGGCAAAGATATGCAGTCCCTACAAACCATACACAGCCAGAACTGGCCCAATTTTGCTCGAGCTGGCCTTGGTTGTTTCTGGACATTTGTCTTTTTTAAACTGGTTAAAAAGCAGTCAGATGGGTTAGCTCAGATGGTTTGAATGTCATGTTAGAACAAAGTGAAGTTGTGTTTGTTCTTGTCTTGGACTCTAGAGCTTTGCTTTCCATGTCATGCCAAAAATCATATACACAAACCATAAGGTTGTCTGCTCACCAGAAGTGGCCAAATATGAGTCACATGTAATTTGATGTTTTTTTATGGACATCTATTTAAACCTTCAAAAAAGTTTAACTGGCCTCCTAATTAGACTGGTTTTTACAAATTAACCTGCTCATTTTCATGTAAACCGTGTCAATTCAGATATGGAAATTACACTTTAGCACAACCATGTGGCCTAATGGACAAGGCTGAAATCAGAAGATTGAGGGTTTGAGTCCCTTCATGGTTAAAAGATCATAGCTCAAAGAACAAAGTGAAGTTGTGTTTGATCTTGTCTTGGACTCTAGAGCTTTTGCTTTATGTCATTTTTGGCAAGGCCAAAAATATATGCAGTCCCTACAAACGCCAAGGTCATGGGTTCAATCCCCATACTGGCCAGACATGTTCATTTAGCATTGTGAATGCACGTGGCACATTATACAAAGTCAGATAGTTGTAAGGTTGTTTGCTTAGAACAAGTGCAAATATGAGTCACACTCCTGTTTAACTTAAAAAACAAAGCAGAAGAATGTTTTATCTTGTTTTGGACTCTATAGGTCTGCTTTCATGTCTTTTTTCAAAAAAAACCGTGTCAATTCAGATATGGCCCAATTTATAGGTTTGCCTCCCTTTGTTTTTTAAAAAAAAAAGCAACCGTTTTAGCTCAGATGGTCAGAGCTTTGCTTTCCATGTCATTTTGGCAAGGCAAAATATATGCAGTCCCTACAAATACCAAGGTCATGGGTTCAATCCCCATACTGGCCAAATGTTCATTTAGCATTGTCAATGCATTTGCAGTGTATGTGGCACATTACCCTGCAAAGTTTGAGGGTTTGAGTCCCTTTGTGGTTAAAAAGTTCATGTCTAGAACAAATTGAAGTTGTGTTTGATCTTGTCTTGGACTCTAGAGCTTTGCTTTCCATGTCATTTTTGGCAAAGGACAAAATCATATGCATCCCTACAAACCATATACAGCTAGGTAGCATCCAAACAGTTGTAAGGTTGTCTGCTCACCAAGTGCAAATATGAGTCACACTCCTGTTTTAAAAACAAAGCAGAAGCATGTTTTATCTTGATTTGGACTCTATATGTCTGCTTTCCATGTCATTTTGGCAAAGACAAAAATATATGCAGTTACAAACCATACACAGCCAGAACTGGCCCAATTTTGCTCGAGCTGGCCTTGGTTGTTTATGGACATTTGTCTTTTTTTAAAAAACGGTTAAAAAGTAGACCGGTTAGCTCAGATGGTTTGAATGTCTTTTCGTAGCAATGCAACAAACATAGGGTTTGAGTCCCTTTGTGGTTAAAAGATCATGTCTAGAACAAATTGAAGTTGTGTTTGATCTTGTCTTGGACTCTAGAGCTTTGCTTTCCATGTCATTTTTGGCAAGGCCAAAATCATATGCATCCCTACAAACCATATACAGCCAGGTAGCCCATCCAGAACTGGCCCAATTTTACTAGATTTCGCCTTGTTTTTTTATGGACATCTTTTTTAAACAGGTAAAAAGCAGGCCGGTTAGCTCAGATGGTCAGAGCGTGGTGCTAATAACGCCAAGGTCATGGGTTCAATCCCCATACTGGCCAACCATGTTCATTTAGCATTGTCAATGCACTTGCAGTATATGTGGCACATTACCCTGCAAAGTTTGAGGGTTTGAGTCCCTTTGTGGTTAAAAGATCATGTCTAGAACAAATTGAAGTTGTGTTTGATCTTGTCTTGGACTCTACAGCTTTAGTCATTTTTGGCTTAAAAAACAAAGCAGAAGCATATTTTATCTTGTTTTGACTCTATAGGTTTCTTTCCATGTCATTTTTGGCAATGCCAAAAACATACAGTTGTAAGGTTGTCTGCTCACCAAGTGCAAATATGAGTCACACTCCTGTCCCCCTTAAAAAAACAAAGCAGAAGCATGTTTTATCTTGATTTGGACTCTATAGGTCTGCTTTCCATGTCATTTTTGGCAAAGACAAAAATATATGCAGTCCCTACAAACCATACACAGCCAGAACTGGCCCAATTTTGCTCGAGCTGGCCTTGGTTGTTTCTGGACATTTGTTTTTTTTAAACGGTTAAAAAGTAGACCGGTTAGCTCAGATGGTTTGAATGTCTTTCGTAGCAATGCCAAAAACATACAGTTGAAAGGTTGTCTGCTCACCAAGTGCAAATATGAGTCACATGTAAGTGATGTGCCTAGCTTTCGATCTATTTCCTTCAACAAAAGTTAACTGGCCTCCTAATTAGACTGGCTTTTTTACAAATGTAACCTCGCTCTAATTTTCATGTAAACCGTGTCAATTCAGATATGGAAATTACACTTTAGCACAACCATGTGGCCTAATGGACAAGGCGTCTGACTTCGGATCAGAAGATTGAGGGTTCGAGTCCCTTCATGGTTAAAAGATCATGGATAGCTCAAAGAACAAAGTGAAGTTGTGTTTGATCTTGGGTTGGACTCTAGAGCTTTGCTTTCCATGTCATTTTTGGCAAGGCCAAAAATATATGCAGTCCCTACAAACGCCAAGGTCATGGGTTCAATCCCCATACTGGCCAGACATGTTCATTTAGCATTGTGAATGCACGTGGCACATTACCGTCAAAGTCAGAGATAGTTGTAAGGTTGTTTGCTTAGCAAGTGCAAATATGAGTCACACTCCTGTTTAACTTAAAAAACAAAGCAGAAGAATGTTTTATCTTGTTTTGGACTCTATAGGTCTGCTTTCCAAAAACCGTGTCAATTCAGATATGGAAATTTCGCCTTGTTTTTTAAAACTGGCAAAAAGCAGGAAGGTTAGCTCAGATGGTCAGAGCGTGCTTTCCATGTCATTTTTGGTGCTAATAACGCCAAGGTCATGGGTTCAATCCCCATACTGGCCAGAAATGTTCATTTAGCATTGTAAATGCATTTGCAGTGTATGTGGCACATTACCCTGCAAAGATTGAGGGTTTGTCCCTTTGTGGTTAAAAGTTCATGTCTAGAACAAAGTGAAGTTGTGTTTGTTCTTGTCTTGGACTCTAGAGCTTTGCTTTCCATGTCATTTTTGGCAAGGCCAAAATCATATGCATCCCTACAAACCATATACAGCCAGGTAGCCCATCCAGAACTGGCCCAATTTTACTAGATTTCGCCTTGTTTTTTTATGGACATCTTTTTTAAACAGGTAAAAAGCAGGCCGGTTAGCTCAGATGGTCAGAGATTGTGGTGCTAATAACGCCAAGGTCATGGGTTCAATCCCCATACTGGCCAACCATGTTCATTTAGCATTGTCAATGCACTTGCAGTATATGTGGCACATTACCCTGCAAAGTTTGAGGGTTTGAGTCCCTTTGTGGTTAAAAGATCATGTCTAGAACAAATTGAAGTTGTGTTTGATCTTGTCTTGGACTCTAGAGCTTTGCTTTCCATGTCATTTTTGGCAAGGACATATTTTATCTTGTTTTGGACTCTAAGGTTCTTTCCATGTCAAATTTTTACACAAAAAGCATACAGTTGTAAGGTTGTCTGCTCACCAAGTGCAAATATGAGTCACACTGCTGTCCCCTTAAAAAAAAACAAAGCAGAAGCATGTTTTATCTTGATTTGGACTCTATATGTCTGCTTTCCATGTCATTTTTGGCAAAGACAAAATATATGCAGTCCCTACAAACCATACACAGCCAGAACTGGCCCAATTTTGCTCGAGCTGGCCTTGGTTGTTTATGGACATTTGTCTTTTTTAAACGGTTAAAAAGTAGACCGGTTAGCTCAGATGGTTTGAATGTCTTTCGTAGCAATGCAACAAACATAGGGTTTGAGTCCCTTTGTGGTTAAAAGTTCATGTCTAGAACAAAGTGAAGTTGTGTTTGTTCTTGTCTTGGACTCTAGAGCTTTGCTTTCCATGTCATTTTTGGCAAGGCCAAAATCATATGCATCCCTACAAACCATATACAGCCAGGTAGCCCATCCAGAACTGGCCCAATTTTACTAGATTTCGCCTTGTTTTTTTATGGACATCTTTTTTAAACAGGTAAAAAGCAGGCCGGTTAGCTCAGATGGTCAGAGCGTGGTGCTAATAACGCCAAGGTCATGGGTTCAATCCCCATACTGGCCAACCATGTTCATTTAGCATTGTCAATGCACTTGCAGTATATGTGGCACATTACCCTGCAAAGTTTGAGGGTTTGAGTCCCTTTGTGGTTAAAAGATCATGTCTAGAACAAATTGAAGTTGTGTTTGATCTTGTCTTGGACTCTAGAGCTTTGCTTTCCATGTCATTTTGGCTTAAAAAACAAAAAAGCATATTTTATCTTGTTTTGGACTCTATAGGTCAAACCATGTCATTTTTGGCAATGCCAAAAACATACAGTTGTAAGGTTGTCTGCTCACCAAGTGCAAATATGAGTCACACTCCTGTCCCCCTTAAAAAAACAAAGCAGAAGCATGTTTTATCTTGATTTGGACTCTATAGGTCTGCTTTCCATGTCATTTTTGGCAAAGACAAAAATATATGCAGTCCCTACAAACCATACACAGCCAGAACTGGCCCAATTTTTTGCTCGAGCTGGCCTTGGTTGTTTATGGACATTTGTCTTTTTAAACGGTTAAAAGTAGACCGGTTAGCTCAGATGGTTTGAATGTCTTTCGTAGCAATGCAACAAACATAGGGTTTGAGTCCCTTTGTGGTTAAAAGTTCATGTCTAGAACAAAGTGAAGTTGTGTTTGTTCTTGTCTTGGACTCTAGAGCTTTGCTTTCCATGTCATTTTTGGCAAGGCCAAAATCATATGCATCCCTACAAACCATATACAGCCAGGTAGCCCATCCAGAACTGGCCCAATTTTACTAGATTTCGCCTTGTTTTTTTTTATGGACATTTTTTTTTAAACAGGTAAAAAGCAGGCCGGTTAGCTCAGATGGTCAGAGCGTGGTGCTAATAACGCCAAGGTCATGGGTTCAATCCCCATACTGGCCAACCATGTTCATTTAGCATTGTCAATGCACTTGCAGTATATGTGGCACATTACCCTGCAAAGTTTGAGGGTTTGAGTTCCTTTGTGGTTAAAAGATCATGTCTAGAACAAATTGAAGTTGTGTTTGATCTTGTCTTGGACTCTAGAGCTTTGCTTTCCATGTCATTTTTGGCAAGGACAAAATCAGAGTCACAAACCATCCTGTCTAACTTAAAAAACAAAGCAGAAGCATATTTTATCTTGTTTTGGACTCTATAGGTCTGCTTTCCATGTCATTTTTGGCAATGCCAAAAACATACAGTTGTAAGGTTGTCTGCTCACCAAGTGCAAATATGAGTCACACTCCTGTCCCCCTTAAAAAAAAACAAAGCAGAAGCATGTTTTATCTTGATTTGGACTCTATAGGTCTGCTTTCCATGTCATTTTTGGCAAAGACAAAAATATATGCAGTCCCTACAAACCATACACAGCCAGAACTGGCCCAATTTTGCTCGAGCTGGCCTTGGTTGTTTCTGGACATTTGTCTTTTTTAAACGGTTAAAAAAGTAGACCGGTTAGCTCAGATGGTTTGAATGTCTTTCGTAGCAATGCCAAAAACATACAGTTGAAAGGTTGTCTTTGTGGTTGCAAATATAGAAGTCACATGAAGATGTGCCTAGCTTTTTCAACAAAAGTTAACTGGCCTCCTAATTAGACTACAACTTTTTTTTTTACAAATGTAACCTCGCTCCTAATTTTCATGTAAACCATCTTTTTTGTCAATTCAGATATGGAAATTACACTTTAGCACAACCATGTGGGCCTAATGGACAAGCATTGTCTGACTTCGGATCAGCAAAGATTGAGGGTTTGAGTCCCTTCATGGTTAAAAGATCATGGATAGCTCAAAGAACAAAGTGAAGTTGTGTTTGATCTTGTTTTGGACTCTAGAGCTTTGCTTTCCATGTCATTTTTGGCAAGGCCAAAAATATATGCAGTCCCTACAAACGCCAAGGTCATGGGTTCAATCCCCATACTGGCCAGACATGTTCATTTAGCATTGTGAATTGTGGCACATTACCGTCAAAGTCAGAGATAGTTGTAAGGTTGTTTGCTTAGCAAGTGCAAATATGAGTCACACTCCTGTTTAACTTAAAAAAAACAAAGCAGAAGAATGTTTTATCTTGTTTTGGACTCTATAGGTCTGCTTTCCAAAAACCGTGTCAATTCAGATATGGAAATTTGCCTTGTTTTTTTAAAACTGGCAAAAAGCAGGAAGGTTAGCTCAGATGGTCAGGCCTTGGTGTTTATGGACATAACGCCAAGGTCATGGGTTTCCCCATACTGGCCAAAATGTTCATTTAGCTCAGATGGTTTGTAAATGCTTTTGCAGTGTATGTGGCACATTACCCTGCAAACATTGAGGGTTTGAGTCCCTTTGTGGTTAAAAGTTCATGTCTAGAACAAAGTGAAGTTGTGTTTGTTCTTGTCTTGGACTCTAGAGCTTTGCTTTCCATGTCATTTTTGGCAAGGCCAAAATCATATGCATCCCTACAAACCATATACAGCCAGGTAGCCCATCCAGAACTGGCCCAATTTTACTAGATTTCGCCTTTTTTTTTTATGGACATCTTTTTTTAAACAGGTAAAAAAGCAGGCCGGTTAGCTCAGATGGTCAGAGCGTGGTGCTAATAACGCCAAGGTCATGGGTTCAATCCCCATACTGGCCAACCATGTTCATTAGCATTGTCATTGCACTTGCAGTATATGTGGCACATTACCCTGCAAAGTTTGAGGGTTTGAGTCCCTTTGTGGTTAAAAAGATCATGTCTAGAACAAATTGAAGTTGTGTTTGATCTTGTCTTGGACTCTACAGCTTTGCCAGAGTCACACTCCTGTCTAATTTTTGGCAAAAAAACAAAGCAGAAGCATATTTTATCTTGTTTTGGACTCTATAGGTCTGCTTTCCATGTCATTTTTGGCAATGCCAAAAACATACAGTTGTAAGGTTGTCTGCTCACCAAGTGCAAATATGAGTCACACTCCTGTCCCCTTAAAAAACAAAGCAGAAGCATGTTTTATCTTGATTTGGACTCTATAGGTCTGCTTTCCATGTCATTTTTGGCAAAGACAAAAATATATGCAGTCCCTACAAACCATACACAGCCAGAACTGGCCCAATTTTGCTCGAGCTGGCCTTGGTTGTTTCTGGACATTTGTCTTTTTTAAACGGTTAAAAAGTAGACCGGTTAAAAAAGTAGACCGGTTAGCTCAGATGGTTTGAATGTCTTTCGTAGCAATGCCAAAAACATACAGTTGAAAGGTTGTCTGCTCACCAAGTGCAAATATGAGTCACATGTAAGTGATGTGCCTAGCTTTCGATCTATTTCCTTCAACAAAAGTTAACTGGCCTCCTAATTAGACTGGCTTTTTTACAAATGTAACCTCGCTCCTAATTTTCATGTAAACCGTGTCAATTCAGATATGGAAATTACACTTTAGCACAACCATGTGGCCTAATGGACAAGGCGTCTGACTTCGGATCAGAAGATTGAGGGTTCGAGTCCCTTCATGGTTAAAAGATCATGGATAGCTCAAAGAACAAAGTGAAGTTGTGTTTGATCTTGGGTTGGACTCTAGAGCTTTGCTTTCCATGTCATTTTTGGCAAGGCCAAAAATATATGCAGTCCCTACAAACGCCAAGGTCATGGGTTCAATCCCCATACTGGCCAGACATGTTCATTTAGCATTGTGAATGCACGTGGCACATTACCGTCAAAGTCAGAGATAGTTGTAAGGTTGTTTGCTTAGCAAGTGCAAATATGAGTCACACTCCTGTTTAACTTAAAAAACAAAGCAGAAGAATGTTTTATCTTGTTTTGGACTCTATAGGTCTGCTTTCCAAAAACCGTGTCAATTCAGATATGGAAATTTCGCCTTGTTTTTTTAAAACTGGCAAAAAGCAGGAAGGTTAGCTCAGATGGTCAGAGCGTGGTGCTAATAACGCCAAGGTCATGGGTTCAATCCCCATACTGGCCAGAAATGTTCATTTAGCATTGTAAATGCATTTGCAGTGTATGTGGCACATTACCCTGCAAAGATTGAGGGTTTGTCCCTTTGTGGTTAAAAGTTCATGTCTAGAACAAAGTGAAGTTGTGTTTGTTCTTGTCTTGGACTCTAGAGCTTTGCTTTCCATGTCATTTTTGGCAAGGCCAAAATCATATGCATCCCTACAAACCATATACAGCCAGGTAGCCCATCCAGAACTGGCCCAATTTTACTAGATTTCGCCTTGTTTTTTTATGGACATCTTTTTTTAAACAGGTAAAAAGCAGGCCGGTTAGCTCAGATGGTCAGAGCGTGGTGCTAATAACGCCAAGGTCATGGGTTCAATCCCCATACTGGCCAACCATGTTCATTTAGCATTGTCATTGCACTTGCAGTATATGTGGCACATTACCCTGCAAAGTTTGAGGGTTTGAGTCCTTTGTGGTTAAAAGATCATGTCTAGAACAAATTGAAGTTGTGTTTGATCTTGTCTTGGACTCTAGAGCTTTGCTTTCCATGTCATTTTTGGCAAGGACAAAATCATATGCATCCCTACAAACCATACACAGCTAGGTAGCATACAGTTGTAAGGTTGTCTGCTCACCAAGTGCAAAATATGAGTCACATGCTGTCCCCTTGGCAAAAAAAACAAAGCAGAAGCATGTTTTATCTTGATTTGGACTCTATATGATTTCTGTCTTTCCATGTCATTTTTGGCAAAGACAAAAATATATGCAGTCTACAAACCATACACAGCCAGAACTGGCCCACATTTGTCTTTTTTTTTGCTCGAGCTGGCCTTGGTTGTTTATGGACATTTGTCTTTTTTAAACGGTTAAAAAGTAGACCGGTTAGCTCAGATGGTTTGAATGTCTTTCGTAGCAATGCAACAAACATAGGGTTTGAGTCCCTTTGTGGTTAAAAGTTCATGTCTAGAACAAAGTGAAGTTGTGTTTGTTCTTGTCTTGGACTCTAGAGCTTTGCTTTCCATGTCATTTTGGCAAGGCCAAAATCATATGCATCCCTACAAACCATATACAGCCAGGTAGCCCATCCAGAACTGGCCCAATTTTACTAGATTTCGCCTTGTTTTTTTATGGACATCTTTTTTAAACAGGTAAAAAGCAGGCCGGTTAGCTCAGATGGTCAGAGCGTGGTGCTAATAACGCCAAGGTCATGGGTTCAATCCCCATACTGGCCAACCATGTTCATTTAGCATTGTCAATGCACTTGCAGTATATGTGGCACATTACCCTGCAAAGTTTGAGGGTTTGAGTCCCTTTGTGGTTAAAAGATCATGTCTAGAACAAATTGAAGTTGTGTTTGATCTTGTCTTGGACTCTACAGCTTTGCCAGAGTCACACTCCTGTCTAACTTAAAAAACAAAGCAGAAGCATATTTTATCTTGTTTTGGACTCTATAGGTCTGCTTTCCATGTCATTTTGGCAACAGCCAAAACATTAAGGTTGTCTGCTCACCAATGCAAATATGAGCTGTCCCCTTAAAAAACAAAGCAGAAGCATGTTTTATCTTGATTTGGACTCTATAGGTCTGCTTTCCATGTCATTTTTGGCAAAGACAAAAATATATGCAGTCCCTACAAACCAAACCATACACAGCCAGAACTGGCCCAAATATGAGTCACACTGGCCTTGTTGTTAAAAAACAAAGCAGAAGCATGTTTTATCTTGATTTGGACTCTATATGTCTTCCAGTCTTTCCATGTCATTTTTGGCAAAGCCAAAAAATGACATGTCTTTTTGAATATGGAAATTTCAGTCCTTGTTTTTACCAAACCATAACAGCCAGAAGGTCATGGCCCAATTTTACTGGCCAACCATGTTCATTTGGTTGTCAATGGACATTTGTCAGTTTTTAAAATGCAAAAAGTTTGAGGGTTTGAGTCCCTTTGATGGTTAAAAAGTCATGTCTAGAACAAAATGTTTGCCAAAAACATACTTTCCATGTCATTTTTGCAAGGTTGTCATATGCTCCCTATTTTTGGTGCAAAAATATGAGCCCATCACATGTTTAAAAAACAAAGCAGAAGATGTGTTTTTTTTTTTGGACTCTATTTTTCAAAAAATGTCATTTTTGGCAAGGACAAAAAATATATGCAGTCCCTAAAACCATACACATGGGCCAAACTCCCCAATTTGGCCAGCTGGCCTTGTTTTTTATGGACATTTGTCTTTTTAAACAGGTAAAAAGCAGGCCGGTTAGCTCAGATGGTTTGAATGTCTTTCGTAGCAATGCAAACAAACATTGGGTTTGAGTCCCTTTGTGGTTAAAAAGTTCATGTCTAGAACAAATTGAAGTTGTGTTTGATCTTGTCTTGGACTCTACAGCTTTGCCAGAGTCACATTTTCCTGGCTAAGGAAAAACAAAGCAGAAGCATATTTTATCTTGTTTTGGACTCTATAGGTCCTTTCCATGTCATTTTTGGCAATGCCAAAAACATCATGGAGGTTGTCTGCTCACCAAGTGCAAATATGAGTCACACTCCTGTGTTTAAAAAACAAAGCAGAAGCATGTTTTATCTTGATTTGGACTCTATAGGTCTTTGCTTTCCATGTCATTTTTGGCAAAGACAAAAATATATGCAGTCCCTACAAACCATACACAGCCAGAACTGGCCCAATTTTGCTCGAGCTGGCCTTGGTTGTTTCTGGACATTTGTCTTTTTTAAACGGTTAAAAAGTAGACCGGTTAGCTCAGATGGTTTGAATGTCTTTTAGCAATGCCAAAAACATACAGTTGAAAGGTTGTCTGCTCACCAAGTGCAAATATGAGTCACATGTAAGTATGTGCCTACTGGCCAGAAAATGATCTATTTCCTTCAACAAAAGTTAACTGGCCTCCTAATTAGACTGGCTTTTTTACAAATGTAACCTCGCTCCTAATTTTCATGTAAACCGTGTCAATTCAGATATGGAAATTACACTTTAGCACAACCATGTGGCCTAATGGACAAGGCGTCTGATTACCCGGATCAAAGATTGAGGGTTCGAGTCCCTTCATGGTTAAAAAGATCATGGATAGCTCAAAGAACAAATTGAAGTTGTGTTTGATCTTGTTGGACTCTAGAGCTTTCATGTCATTTTTCCATGTTTTTGGCAAAGGCCAAAAATGGCCAGACATATGCAGTCCCTACAAACCATAGGTCAGGGGTTTGGTAGCCCAGAACTGGCCCAATGTTTTATCTTGTTTTGGATTGTCCTTGTTTTATGGACATTGTTTTTTTTAAACTGGTAAAAAGCAGGCAGGTTAGCTCAGATGGTCAGAGCGTGGTGCTAATAACGCCAAGGTCATGGGTTCAATCCCCATACTGGCCAAAATGTTCATTTAGCATTGTCAATGCATTTGCAGTGTATGTGGCACATTACCCTGCAAAGATTGAGGGTTTGTCCCTTTGTGGTTAAAAGTTCATGTCTAGAACAAAGTGAAGTTGTGTTTGTTCTTGTCTTGGACTCTAGAGCTTTGCTTTCCATGTCATTTTTGGCAAGGCCAAAATCATATGCATCCCTACAAACCATATACAGCCAGGTAGCCCATCCAGAACTGGCCCAATTTTACTAGATTTCGCCTTGTTTTTTTATGGACATCTTTTTTAAACAGGTAAAAAGCAGGCCGGTTAGCTCAGATGGTCAGAGCGTGGTGCTAATAACGCCAAGGTCATGGGTTCAATCCCCATACTGGCCAACCATGTTCATTTAGCATTGTCATTGCACTTGCAGTATATGTGGCACATTACCCTGCAAAGTTTGAGGGTTTGTCCCTTTGTGGTTAAAAGTTCATGTCTAGAACAAATTGAAGTTGTGTTTGATCTTGTCTTGGACTCTAGAGCTTTGCTTTCCATGTCATTTTTGGCAAGGACAAAATCATATGCATCCCTACAAACCATACACAGCTAGGTAGCATACAGTTGTAAGGTTGTCTGCTCACCAAGTGCAAATATGAGTCACACTCCTGTCCCCCTTAAAAAACAAAGCAGAAGCATGTTTTATCTTGATTTGGACTCTATATGTCTGCTTTCCATGTCATTTTTGGCAAAGACAAAAATATATGCAGTCCCTACAAACCATACACAGCCAGAACTGGCCCAATTTTGCTCGAGCTGGCCTTGGTTGTTTATGGACATTTGTCTTTTTTAAACGGTTAAAAAGTAGACCGGTTAGCTCAGATGGTTTGAATGTCTTTCGTAGCAATGCAACAAACATAGGGTTTGAGTCCCTTTGTGGTTAAAAGTTCATGTCTAGAACAAAGTGAAGTTGTGTTTGTTCTTGTCTTGGACTCTAGAGCTTTGCTTTCCATGTCATTTTTGGCAAGGCCAAAATCATATGCATCCCTACAAACCATATACAGCCAGGTAGCCCATCCAGAACTGGCCCAATTTTACTAGATTTCGCCTTTTTTTTATGGACATCTTTTTTAAACAGGTAAAAAGCAGGCCGGTTAGCTCAGATGGTCAGAGCGTGGTGCTAATAACGCCAAGGTCATGGGTTCAATCCCCATACTGGCCAACCATGTTCATTTAGCATTGTCAATGCACTTGCAGTATATGTGGCACATTACCCTGCAAAGTTTGAGGGTTTGAGTCCCTTTGTGGTTAAAAGATCATGTCTAGAACAAATTGAAGTTGTGTTTGATCTTGTCTTGGACTCTACAGCTTTGCCAGAGTCACACTCCTGTCTAACTTAAAAAACAAAGCAGAAGCATATTTTATCTTGTTTTGGACTCTATAGGTCTGCTTTCCATGTCATTTTTGGCAATGCCAAAAACATACAGTTGTAAGGTTGTCTGCTCACCAAGTGCAAATATGAGTCACACTCCTGTCCCCCTTAAAAAACAAAGCAGAAGCATGTTTTATCTTGATTTGGACTCTATAGGTCTGCTTTCCATGTCATTTTTGGCAAAGACAAAAATATATGCATCCCTACAAACCATACACAGCCAGAACTGGCCCAATTTTGCTCGAGCTGGCCTTGGTTGTTTCTGGACATTTGTCTTTTTTAAACGGTTAAAAAGTAGACCGGTTAGCTCAGATGGTTTGAATGTCTTTCGTAGCAATGCCAAAAACATACAGTTGAAAGGTTGTCTGCTCACCAAGTGCAAATATGAGTCACATGTAAGTGATGTGCCTAGCTTTCGATCTATTTCCTTCAACAAAAGTTAACTGGCCTCCTAATTAGACTGGCTTTTTTACAAATGTAACCTCGCTCCTAATTTTCATGTAAACCGTGTCAATTCAGATATGGAAATTACACTTTAGCACAACCATGTGGCCTAATGGACAAGGCGTCTGACTTGGATCAGAAGATTGAGGGTTCGAGTCCCTTCATGGTTAAAAAGATCATGGATAGCTCAAAGAACAAAGTGAAGTTGTGTTTGATCTTGGGTTGGACTCTAGAGCTTTGCTTTCCATGTCATTTTTGGCAAGCCAAAAAAAATATATGCAGTCCCTACAAACGCCAAGGTCATGGGTTCAATCCCCATACTGGCCAGACATGTTCATTTAGCATTGTGAATGCACGTGGCACATTACCGTCAAAGTCAGAGATAGTTGTAAGGTTGTTTGCTTAGCAAGTGCAAATATGAGTCACACTCCTGTTTAACTTAAAAAACAAAGCAGAAGAATGTTTTATCTTGTTTTGGACTCTATAGGTCTGTTTTTCCAAAAAAATGGTCTTTTTCAGATATGGAAATTTCGCCTTGTTTTTTTTTCAGGCAGGTTAGCTCAGATGGTCAGAGCGTGCTTTCCATGTTTTTGGCAAGGCCAAAAATAATGTCAGAGCGTGGTGCTACAAACGCCAAGGTCATGGGTTCAATCCCCATACTGGCCAGACCATGTTCATTTAGCATTGTAAATGCATTTGCAGTGTATGTGGCACATTACCCTGCAAAGTTTGAGGGTTTGAGTCCCTTTGTGGTTAAAAGATCATGTCTAGAACAAATTGAAGTTGTGTTTGATCTTGTCTTGGACTCTAGAGCTTTGCTTTTTTCCATGTCACACTTTTTGGCTTAAAAAACAAAGCAAAGCATATTTTATCTTGTTTTGGACTCTAAACCATACACATGTCATTTTTGGCAATGCCAAAAACATACAGTTGTAAGGTTGTCTGCTCACCAAGTGCAAATATGAGTCACACTCCTGTCCCCCTTAAAAAACAAAGCAGAAGCATGTTTTATCTTGATTTGGACTCTATATGTCTGCTTTCCATGTCATTTTTGGCAAAGACAAAAATATATGCAGTCCCTACAAACCATACACAGCCAGAACTGGCCCAATTTTGCTCGAGCTGGCCTTGGTTGTTTATGGACATCTTTTTTAAACGGTTAAAAAGTAGACCGGTTAGCTCAGATGGTTTGAATGTCTTTCGTAGCAATGCAACAAACATAGGGTTTGAGTCCCTTTGTGGTTAAAAGTTCATGTCTAGAACAAAGTGAAGTTGTGTTTGTTCTTGTCTTGGACTCTAGAGCTTTGCTTTCCATGTCATTTTTGGCAAGGCCAAAATCATATGCATCCCTACAAACCATATACAGCCAGGTAGCCCATCCAGAACTGGCCCAATTTTACTAGATTTCGCCTTGTTTTTTTATGGACATCTTTTTTAAACAGGTAAAAAGCAGGCCGGTTAGCTCAGATGGTCAGAGCGTGGTGCTAATAACGCCAAGGTCATGGGTTCAATCCCCATACTGGCCAACCATGTTCATTTAGCATTGTCAATGCACTTGCAGTATATGTGGCACATTACCCTGCAAAGTTTGAGGGTTTGAGTCCCTTTGTGGTTAAAAGATCATGTCTAGAACAAATTGAAGTTGTGTTTGATCTTGTCTTGGACTCTACAGCTTTTTGCCATGAGTCAGGACAAAATCCTGTCTAACTTAAAAAAACAAAGCAAACCTTGTTTTGGACTCTATAGGTCTGCTTTCCATGTCATTTTTGGCAATGCCAAAAACATACAGTTGTAAGGTTGTCTGCTCACCAAGTGCAAATATGAGTCACACTCCTGTCCCCCTTAAAAAACAAAGCAGAAGCATGTTTTATCTTGATTTGGACTCTATAGGTCTGCTTTCCATGTCATTTTTGACCATACACAGCCAGAACTGGCCCAATTTTGCTCGAGCTGGCCTTGGTTGTTTCTGGACATTTGTCTTTTTTAAACGGTTAAAAAGTAGACCGGTTAGCTCAGATGGTTTGAATGTCTTTCGTAGCAATGCCAAAAACATACAGTTGAAAGGTTGTCTGCTCACCAAGTGCAAATATGAGTCACATGTAAGTGATGTGCCTAGTTTTTTTTCGATCTATTTCCTTCAACAAAAGTTAACTGGCCTCCTAATTAGACTGGCTTTTTTACAAATGTAACCTCGCTCCTAATTTTCATGTAAACCGTGTCAATTCAGATATGGAAATTACACTTTAGCACAACCATGTGGCCTAATGGACAAGGCGTCTGACTTATGTGGATCAGAAGATTGAGGGTTCGAGTCCCTTCATGGTTAAAAAAGATCATGGATAGCTCAAAGAACAAAGTGAAGTTGTGTTTGATCTTGGGTTGGACTCTAGAGCTTTGCTTTCCATGTCATTTTTGGCAAGGCCAAAAATATATGCAGTCCCTACAAACGCCAAGGTCATGGGTTCAATCCCCATACTGGCCAGACATGTTCATTTAGCATTGTGAATGCACGTGGCACATTACCGTCAAAGTCAGAGATAGTTGTAAGGTTGTTTGCTTAGCAAGTGCAAATATGAGTCACACTCCTGTTTAACTTAAAAAACAAAGCAGAAGAATGTTTTATCTTGTTTTGGACTCTATAGGTCTGCATTTTCCAAAAAAACCGTGTCAATTCAGATATGGACCTTGTTTTTTAAAACTGGCAAAAAGCAGGCAGGTTAGCTCAGATGGTCAGAGCGTGGTGCTAATAACGCCAAGGTCATGGGTGCTAAAACGCCAAGGTCATGGGTGTCAATCCCCATACTGGCCAGAAATGTTCATTTAGCATTGTAAATGCATTTGCAGTGTATGTGGCACATTACCCTGCAAAGATTGAGGGTTTGAGTCCCTTTGTGGTTAAAAGTTCATGTCTAGAACAAAGTGAAGTTGTGTTTGTTCTTGTCTTGGACTCTAGAGCTTTGCTTTCCATGTCATTTTTGGCAAGGCCAAAATCATATGCATCCCTACAAACCATATACAGCCAGGTAGCCCATCCAGAACTGGCCCAATTATACTAGATTTCGCCTTGTTTTTTATGGACATCTTTTTTTAAACAGGTAAAAAAAGGCAGGCGGTTAGCTCAGATGGTCAGAGCGTGGTGCTAATAACGCCAAGGTCATGGGTTCAATCCCCATACTGGCCAACCATGTTAATTTAGCATTGTCATTGCACTTGCAGTATATGTGGCACATTACCCTGCAAAGTTTGGGGGTTTGAGGTCCTTTGTGGTTAAAAGATCATGTCTAGAACAAATTGAAGTTGTGTTTGATCTTGTCTTGGACTCTAGAGCTTTGCTTTCCATGTCATTTTTGGCAAGGACAAAATCATATGCATCCCTACAAACCATACACAGCTAGGTAGCATACAGTTGTAAGGTTGTCTGCTCACCAAGTGCAAATATGAGTCACTCTGCTGTCCCCCTTAAAAAACAAAGCAGAAGCATGTTTTATCTTGATTTGGACTCTATATGTCTGCTTTCCATGTCATTTTTGGCAAAGACAAAAATATATGCAGTCCCTACAAACCATACACAGCCAGAACTGGCCCAATTTTGCTCGAGCTGGCCTTGGTTGTTTATGGACATTTGTCTTTTTTAAACGGTTAAAAAGTAGACCGGTTAGCTCAGATGGTTTGAATGTCTTTCGTAGCAATGCAACAAACATAGGGTTTGAGTCCCTTTGTGGTTAAAAGTTCATGTCTAGAACAAAGTGAAGTTGTGTTTGTTCTTGTCTTGGACTCTAGAGCTTTGCTTTCCATGTCATTGGCAAGGCCAAAATCATATGCATCCCTACAAACCATATACAGCCAGGTAGCCCATCCAGAACTGGCCCAATTTTACTAGATTTCGCCTTGTTTTTTTATGGACATCTTTTTTTTAAACAGGTAAAAAAAAGCAGGCCGGTTAGCTCAGATGGTCAGAGCGTGGTGCTAATAACGCCAAGGTCATGGGTTCAATCCCCATACTGGCCAACCATGTTCATTTAGCATTGTCAATGCACTTGCAGTATATGTGGCACATTACCCTGCAAAGTTTGAGGGTTTGAGTCCCTTTGTGGTTAAAAGATCATGTCTAGAACAAATTGAAGTTGTGTTTGATCTTGTCTTGGACTCTAGAGTTTGTCTAACTTTCCATGTCATTTTGGCAAGGACAAAATCATATGCATCCCTACAAACCAAAACATACAGTTGTAAGGTTGTCTGCTCACCAAGTGCAAATATGAGTCACACTCCTGTCCCCCTTAAAAAACAAAGCAGAAGCATGTTTTATCTTGATTTGGACTCTATATGTCTGCTTTCCATGTCATTTTTGGCAAAGACAAAAATATATGCAGTCCCTACAAACCATACACAGCCAGAACTGGCCCAATTTTGCTCGAGCTGGCCTTGGTTGTTTATGGACATTTGTCTTTTTAAACGGTTAAAAAAAGTTAGATGGTTAGCTCAGATGGTTTGAATGTCTTTCGTAGCAATGCAACAAACATAGGGTTTGAGTCCCTTTGTGGTTAAAAGTTCATGTCTAGAACAAAGTGAAGTTGTGTTTGTTCTTGTCTTGGACTCTAGAGCTTTGCTTTCCATGTCATTTTTGGCAAGGCCAAAATCATATGCATCCCTACAAACCATATACAGCCAGGTAGCCCATCCAGAACTGGCCCAATTTTACTAGATTTCGCCTTGTTTTTTTTATGGACATCTTTTTTAAACAGGTAAAAAGCAGGCCGGTTAGCTCAGATGGTCAGAGCGTGGTGCTAATAACGCCAAGGTCATGGGTTCAATCCCCATACTGGCCAACCATGTTCATTTAGCATTGTCAATGCACTTGCAGTATATGTGGCACATTACCCTGCAAAGTTTGAGGGTTTGAGTCCCTTTGTGGTTAAAAGATCATGTCTAGAACAAATTGAAGTTGTGTTTGATCTTGTCTTGGACTCTACAGCTTTGCCAGAGTCACACTCCTGTCTATTTTAAAAAACAAAGCAGAAGCATATTTTATCTTGTTTTGGACTCTATAGGTCTGCTTTCCATGTCATTTTTGGCAATGCCAAAAACATACAGTTGTAAGGTTGTCTGCTCACCAAGTGCAAATATGAGTCACACTCCTGTCCCCCTTAAAAAAAAAACAAAGCAGAAGCATGTTTTATCTTGATTTGGACTCTATAGGTCTGCTTTCCATGTCATTTTTGGCAAAGACAAAAATATATGCAGTCCCTACAAACCATACACAGCCAGAACTGGCCCAATTTTGCTCGAGCTGGCCTTGGTTGTTTCTGGACATTTGTCTTTTTTAAACGGTTAAAAAGTAGACCGGTTAGCTCAGATGGTTTGAATGTCTTTTCGTAGCAATGCCAAAAAAACATACAGTTGAAAGGTTGTCTGCTCACCAAGTGCAAATATGAGTCACATGTAAGTGATGTGCCTAGCTTTCGATCTATTTCCTTCAACAAAAGTTAACTGGCCTCCTAATTAGACTGGCTTTTTTACAAATGTAACCTCGCTCCTAATTTTCATGTAAACCGTGTCAATTCAGATATGGAAATTACACTTTAGCACAACCATGTGGCCTAATGGACAAGGCGTCTGACTTCGGATCAGAAGATTGAGGGTTCGAGTCCCTTCATGGTTAAAAGATCATGGATAGCTCAAAGAACAAAGTGAAGTTGTGTTTGATCTTGGGTTGGACTCTAGAGCTTTGCTTTCCATGTCATTTTTGGCAAGGCCAAAAATATATGCAGTCCCTACAAACGCCAAGGTCATGGGTTCAATCCCCATACTGGCCAGACATGTTCATTTAGCATTGTGAATGCACGTGGCACATTACCGTCAAAGTCAGAGATAGTGGTAAGGTTGTTTGCTTAGCAAGTGCAAATATGAGTCACACTCCTGTTTAACTTAAAAAACAAAGCAGAAGAATTTTTATCTTGTTTTGGACTCTATAGGTCTGCTTTCCAAAAACCGTGTCAATTCAGATATGGAAATTTCGCCTTGTTTTTTTAAAAAAAAAAGCAGGCAGGTTAGCTCAGATGGTCAGATTGTGGTGCTAATAACGCCAAGGTCATGGGTTCAATCCCCATACTGGCCAGAAATGTTCATTTAGCATTGTAAATGCATTTGCAGTGTATGTGGCACATTACCCTGCAAAGATTGAGGGTTTGTCCCTTTGTGGTTAAAAGTTCATGTCTAGAACAAAGTGAAGTTGTGTTTGTTCTTGTCTTGGACTCTAGAGCTTTGCTTTCCATGTCATTTTTGGCAAGGCCAAAATCATATGCATCCCTACAAACCATATACAGCCAGGTAGCCCATCCAGAACTGGCCCAATTTTACTAGATTTCGCCTTGTTTTTTTATGGACATCTTTTTTAAACAGGTAAAAAGCAGGCCGGTTAGCTCAGATGGTCAGATGTTTGCATGGTGCTAATAACGCCAAGGTCATGGGTTCAATCCCCATACTGGCCAACCATGTTCATTTAGCATTGTCATGCATTTGCAGTATATGTGGCACATTACCCTGCAAAGTTTGAGGGTTTGTCCTTTGTGGTTAAAAGATCATGTCTAGAACAAATTGAAGTTGTGTTTGATCTTGTCTTGGACTCTAGAGCTTTGCTTTCCATGTCATTTTTGGCAAGGACAAAATCATATGCATCCCTACAAACCATACACAGCTAGGTAGCATACAGTTGTAAGGTTGTCTGCTCAC
The DNA here is from genome assembly GCA_026937815.1 of Etheostoma perlongum. Taxonomy (NCBI): domain Eukaryota; kingdom Metazoa; phylum Chordata; class Actinopteri; order Perciformes; family Percidae; genus Etheostoma; species Etheostoma perlongum. Next base: position 28,331,968 of record CM049376.1, on the reverse strand, counting down.
CAAGTGCAAATATGAGTCACACTGCTGTCCCCCTTAAAAAACAAAGCAGAAGCATGTTTTATCTTGATTTGGACTCTATATGTCTGCTTTCCATGTCATTTTTGGCAAAGACAAAAATATATGCAGTCCCTACAAACCATACACAGCCAGAACTGGCCCAATTTTGCTCGAGCTGGCCTTGGTTGTTTATGGACATTTGTCTTTTTTAAACGGTTAAAAAGTAGACCGGTTAGCTCAGATGGTTTGAATGTCTTTCGTAGCAATGCAACAAACATAGGGTTTGAGTCCCTTTGTGGTTAAAAGTTCATGTCTAGAACAAAGTGAAGTTGTGTTTGTTCTTGTCTTGGACTCTAGAGCTTTGCTTTCCATGTCATTTTTGGCAAGGCCAAAATCATATGCATCCCTACAAACCATATACAGCCAGGTAGCCCATCCAGAACTGGCCCAATTTTACTAGATTTCGCCTTGTTTTTTTATGGACATCTTTTTTAAACAGGTAAAAAAGCAGGCCGGTTAGCTCAGATGGTCAGAGCGTGGTGCTAATAACGCCAAGGTCATGGGTTCAATCCCCATACTGGCCAACCATGTTCATTTAGCATTGTCATTGCACTTGCAGTATATGTGGCACATTACCCTGCAAAGTTTGAGGGTTTGCCCTTTGTGGTTAAAAGATCATGTCTAGAACAAATTGAAGTTGTGTTTGATCTTGTCTTGGACTCTAGAGCTTTGCTTTCCATGTCATTTTTGGCAAGGACAAAATCATATGCATCCCTACAAACCATACACAGCTAGGTAGCATACAGTTGTAAGGTTGTCTGCTCACCAAGTGCAAATATGAGTCACACTGCTGTCCCCCTTAAAAAACAAAGCAGAAGCATGTTTTATCTTGATTTGGACTCTATAGGTCTGCTTTCCATGTCATTTTTGGCAAAGACAAAAATATATGCAGTCCCTACAAACCATACACAGCCAGAACTGGCCCAATTTTGCTCGAGCTGGCCTTGGTTGTTTATGGACATTTGTCTTTTTTAAACGGTTAAAAAGTAGACCGGTTAGCTCAGATGGTTTGAATGTCTTTCGTAAATGCAGCAATGCAACAAACATAGGGTTTGAGTCCCTTTGTGGTTAAAAGTTCATGTCTAGAACAAAGTGAAGTTGTGTTTGTTCTTGTCTTGGACTCTAGAGCTTTGCTTTCCATGTCATTTTTGGCAAGGCCAAAATCATATGCATCCCTACAAACCATATACAGCCAGGTAGCCCATCCAGAACTGGCCCAATTTTACTAGATTTCGCCTTGTTTTTTTATGGACATCTTTTTTAAACAGGTAAAAAGCAGGCCGGTTAGCTCAGATGGTCAGAGCGTGGTGCTAATAACGCCAAGGTCATGGGTTCAATCCCCATACTGGCCAACCATGTTCATTTAGCATTGTCAATGCACTTGCAGTATATGTGGCACATTACCCTGCAAAGTTTGAGGGTTTGAGTCCCTTTGTGGTTAAAAGATCATGTCTAGAACAAATTGAAGTTGTGTTTGATCTTGTCTTGGACTCTACAGCTTTGCCAGAGTCACACTCCTGTCTAACTTAAAAAAACAAAGCAGAAGCATATTTTATCTTGTTTTGGACTCTATAGGTCTGCTTTCCATGTCATTTTTGGCAATGCCAAAAACATACAGTTGTAAGGTTGTCTGCTCACCAAGTGCAAATATGAGTCACACTCCTGTCCCCCTTAAAAAACAAAGCAGAAGCATGTTTTATCTTGATTTGGACTCTATAGGTCTGCTTTCCATGTCATTTTTGGCAAAGACAAAAAATATATGCAGTCCCTACAAACCATACACAGCCAGAACTGGCCCAATTTTGCTCGAGCTGGCCTTGGTTGTTTCTGGACATTTGTCTTTTTTAAACGGTTAAAAAGTAGACCGGTTAGCTCAGATGGTTTGAATGTCTTTCGTAGCAATGCCAAAAACATACAGTTGAAAGGTTGTCTGCTCACCAAGTGCAAATATGAGTCACATGTAAGTGATGTGCCTAGCTTTCGATCTATTTCCTTCAACAAAAGTTAACTGGCCTCCTAATTAGACTGGCTTTTTTACAAATGTAACCTCGCTCCTAATTTTCATGTAAACCGTGTCAATTCAGATATGGAAATTACACTTTAGCACAACCATGTGGCCTAATGGACAAGGCGTCTGACTTCGGATCAGAAGATTGAGGGTTCGAGTCCCTTCATGGTTAAAAGATCATGGATAGCTCAAAGAACAAAGTGAAGTTGTGTTTGATCTTGGGTTGGACTCTAGAGCTTTGCTTTCCATGTCATTTTTGGCAAGGCCAAAAATATATGCAGTCCCTACAAACGCCAAGGTCATGGGTTCAATCCCCATACTGGCCAGACATGTTCATTTAGCATTGTGAATGCACGTGGCACATTACCGTCAAAGTCAGAGATAGTTGTAAGGTTGTTTGCTTAGCAAGTGCAAATATGAGTCACACTCCTGTTTAACTTAAAAAACAAAGCAGAAGAATGTTTTATCTTGTTTTGGACTCTATAGGTCTGCTTTCCAAAAACCGTGTCAATTCAGATATGGAAATTTGGCCTTGTTTTTTTAAAACTGGCAAAAAGCAGGCAGGTTAGCTCAGATGGTCAGAGCGTGCTTTCCATGTCATTTTTGGCAAGGCCAAAAATATATGCAGTCCCTACAAACGCCAAGGTCATGGGTTCAATCCCCATACTGGCCAGACATGTTCATTTAGCATTGTCAATGCACTTGCAGTGTATGTGGCACATTACCCTGCAAAGTTTGAGGGTTTGAGTCCCTTTGTGGTTAAAAGATCATGTCTAGAACAAATTGAAGTTGTGTTTGATCTTGTCTTGGACTCTAGAGCTTTCCATGTCATTTTTGGCAAGGACAAAATCATATGCAGTCCCACAAACCATGTCTAACTTAAAAAACAAAGCAGAAGCATATTTTATCTTGTTTTGGACTCTATAGGTCTGCTTTCCATGTCATTTTTGGCAATGCCAAAAACATACAGTTGTAAGGTTGTCTGCTCACCAAGTGCAAATATGAGTCACACTCCTGTCCCCCTTAAAAAACAAAGCAGAAGCATGTTTTATCTTGATTTGGACTCTATATGTCTGCTTTCCATGTCATTTTTGGCAAAGACAAAAATATATGCAGTCCCTACAAACCATACACAGCCAGAACTGGCCCAATTTTGCTCGAGCTGGCCTTGGTTGTTTATGGACATTTGTCTTTTTAAACGGTTAAAAAGTAGACCGGTTAGCTCAGATGGTTTGAATGTCTTTCGTAGCAATGCAAAAACATACAATGGTTTGAGGGTTTGAGTCCCTTTGTGGTTAAAAAAGTTCATGTCTAGAACAAAGTGAAGTTGTGTTTGTTCTTGTCTTGTTTTGGACTCTAGAGCTTTGCTTTCCATGTCATTTTTGGCAAGGCCAAAATCATATGCATCCCTACAAACCATATACAGCCAGGTAGCCCATCCAGAACTGGCCCAATTTTACTAGATTTCGCCTTGTTTTTTTATGGACATCTTTTTTAAACAGGTAAAAAGCAGGCCGGTTAGCTCAGATGGTCAGAGCGTGGTGCTAATAACGCCAAGGTCATGGGTTCAATCCCCATACTGGCCAACCATGTTCATTTAGCATTGTCATTGCACTTGCAGTATATGTGGCACATTACCCTGCAAAGTTTGAGGGTTTGAGTCCCTTTGTGGTTAAAAGATCATGTCTAGAACAAATTGAAGTTGTGTTTGATCTTGTCTTGGACTCTAGAGCTTTGCTTTCCATGTCATTTTTGGCAAGGACAAAATCATATGCATCCCTACAAACCATACACAGCTAGGTAGCATACAGTTGTAAGGTTGTCTGCTCACCAAGTGCAAATATGAGTCACACTCCTGTCCCCCCTTAAAAAACAAAGCAGAAGCATGTTTTATCTTGATTTGGACTCTATATGTCTGCTTTCCATGTCATTTTTGGCAAAGACAAAAATATATGCAGTCCCTACAAACCATACACAGCCAGAACTGGCCCAATTTTGCTCGAGCTGGCCTTGGTTGTTTATGGACATTTGTCTTTTTTAAACGGTTAAAAAGTAGACCGGTTAGCTCAGATGGTTTGAATGTCTTTCGTAGCAATGCAACAAACATAGGGTTTGAGTCCCTTTGTGGTTAAAAGTTCATGTCTAGAACAAAGTGAAGTTGTGTTTGTTCTTGTCTTGGACTCTAGAGCTTTGCTTTCCATGTCATTTTTGGCAAGGCCAAAATCATATGCATCCCTACAAACCATATACAGCCAGGTAGCCCATCCAGAACTGGCCCAATTTTACTAGATTTCGCCTTGTTTTTTTATGGACATCTTTTTTAAACAGGTAAAAAGCAGGCCGGTTAGCTCAGATGGTCAGAGCGTGGTGCTAATAACGCCAAGGTCATGGGTTCAATCCCCATACTGGCCAACCATGTTCATTTAGCATTGTCAATGCACTTGCAGTATATGTGGCACATTACCCTGCAAAGTTTGAGGGTTTGAGTCCCTTTGTGGTTAAAAGATCATGTCTAGAACAAATTGAAGTTGGTTTGATCTTGTCTTGGACTCTACAAGAGTCACACTCCTGTCTTAAAAAACAAAGCAGAAGCATAGTTTTTATCTTGCAAATATTTTGGACTCTATAGGTCTGCTTTCCATGTCATTTTTGGCAAAGACAAAAATATATGCAGTCCCTACAAACCATACACAGCCAGAACTGGCCAATTTTGCTCGAGCTGGCCTTGGTTGTTTCTGGACATTTGTCTTTTTTAAACGGTTAAAAAGTAGACCGGTTAGCTCAGATGGTTTGAATGTCTTTCGTAGCAATGCCAAAAACATACAGTTGAAAGGTTGTCTGCTCACCAAGTGCAAATATGAGTCACATGTAAGTGATGTGCCTAGCTTTCGATCTATTTCCTTCAACAAAAGTTAACTGGCCTCCTAATTAGACTGGCTTTTTTACAAATGTAACCTCGCTCCTAATTTTCATGTAAACCGTGTCAATTCAGATATGGAAATTACACTTTAGCACAACCATGTGGCCTAATGGACAAGGCGTCTGACTTCGGATCAGAAGATTGAGGGTTCGAGTCCCTTCATGGTTAAAAGATCATGGATAGCTCAAAGAACAAAGTGAAGTTGTGTTTGATCTTGGGTTGGACTCTAGAGCTTTGCTTTCCATGTCATTTTTGGCAAGGCCAAAAATATATGCAGTCCCTACAAACGCCAAGGTCATGGGTTCAATCCCCATACTGGCCAGACATGTTCATTTAGCATTGTGAATGCACGTGGCACATTACCGTCAAAGTCAGAGATAGTTGTAAGGTTGTTTGCTTAGCAAGTGCAAATATGAGTCACACTCCTGTTTAACTTAAAAAACAAAGCAGAAGAATGTTTTATCTTGTTTTGGACTCTATAGGTCTGCTTTCCAAAAACCGTGTCAATTCAGATATGGAAATTTCGCCTTGTTTTTTTAAAACTGGCAAAAAGCAGGCAGGTTAGCTCAGATGGTCAGAGCGTGGTGCTAATAACGCCAAGGTCATGGGTTCAATCCCCATACTGGCCAGAAATGTTCATTTAGCATTGTAAATGCATTTGCAGTGTATGTGGCACATTACCCTGCAAAGATTGAGGGTTTGTCCCTTTGTGGTTAAAAGTTCATGTCTAGAACAAAGTGAAGTTGTGTTTGTTCTTGTCTTGGACTCTAGAGCTTTGCTTTCCATGTCATTTTTGGCAAGGCCAAAATCATATGCATCCCTACAAACCATATACAGCCAGGTAGCCCATCCAGAACTGGCCCAATTTTACTAGATTTCGCCTTGTTTTTTTATGGACATCTTTTTTAAACAGGTAAAAAGCAGGCCGGTTAGCTCAGATGGTCAGAGCGTGGTGCTAATAACGCCAAGGTCATGGGTTCAATCCCCATACTGGCCAACCATGTTCATTTAGCATTGTCATTGCACTTGCAGTATATGTGGCACATTACCCTGCAAAGTTTGAGGGTTTGAGTCCTTTGTGGTTAAAAGATCATGTCTAGAACAAATTGAAGTTGTGTTTGATCTTGTCTTGGACTCTAGAGCTTTGCTTTCCATGTCATTTTTGGCAAGGACAAAATCATATGCATCCCTACAAACCATACACAGCTAGGTAGCATACAGTTGTAAGGTTGTCTGCTCACCAAGTGCAAATATGAGTCACACTGCTGTCCCCCTTAAAAAAAACAAAGCAGCATGTTTTATCTTTTTGGACTCTATGGTCTGCTTTCCATGTCATTTTTGGCAAAAAAAGACAAAAATATATGCAGTCCCTACAAACCATACACAGCCAGAACTGGCCCAATTTTGCATTTCGAGCTGGCCTTGGTTGTTTATGGACATTTGTCTTTTTTAAACGGTTAAAAAGTAGACCGGTTAGCTCAGATGGTTTGAATGTCTTTCGTAGCAATGCAACAAACATAGGGTTTGAGTCCCTTTGTGGTTAAAAGTTCATGTCTAGAACAAAGTGAAGTTGTGTTTGTTCTTGTCTTGGACTCTAGAGCTTTGCTTTCCATGTCATTTTTGGCAAGGCCAAAATCATATGCATCCCTACAAACCATACACAGCCAGGTAGCCCATCCAGAGTCACACTCCTGTCTAACTTAAAAAAAAAAGCAGAAGCATGTTTTATCTTGTTTTGGACTCTATAGGTCTGCTTTCCATGTCATTTTTGGCAATGCCAAAAATATACAGTTGTGTTTGATCTTGTCTTGGACTCTAGAGCTTTGCTTTCCAGGTTGTCTGCTCACCAAGTGCAAATATGAGTCACACTCCTGTCCCCCTTAAAAAACAAAGCAGAAGCATGTTTTATCTTGATTTGGACTCTATAGGTCTGCTTTCCATGTCATTTTTGGCAAAGACAAAAATATATGCAGTCCCTACAAACCATACACAGCCAGAACTGGCCCAATTTTGCTCGAGCTGGCCTTGGTTGTTTATGGACATTTGTCTTTTTTAAACGGTTAAAAAGTAGACCGGTTAGCTCAGATGGTTTGAATGTCTTTCGTAGCAATGCAACAAACATAGGGTTTGAGTCCCTTTGTGGTTAAAAGTTCATGTCTAGAACAAAGTGAAGTTGTGTTTGTTCTTGTCTTGGACTCTAGAGCTTTGCTTTCCATGTCATTTTTGGCAAGGCCAAAATCATATGCATCCCTACAAACCATATACAGCCAGGTAGCCCATCCAGAACTGGCCCAATTTTACTAGATTTCGCCTTGTTTTTTATGGACATCTTTTTTAAACAGGTAAAAAGCAGGCCGGTTAGCTCAGATGGTCAGAGCGTGGTGCTAATAACGCCAAGGTCATGGGTTCAATCCCCATACTGGCCAACCATGTTCATTTAGCATTGTCAATGCACTTGCAGTATATGGCACATTACCCTGCAAAGTTTGAGGGTTTGAGTCCCTTTGTGGTTAAAAGATCATGTCTAGAACAAATTGAAGTTGTGTTTGATCTTGTCTTGGACTCTAGAGCTTTGCTTTCCATGTAATTTTTGGCAGACAAAATCATAGGACAAAATCCTGTCTACACTTAAAAAACAAAGCAGAAGCATATTTTATCTTTTTTTGGACTCTATAGGTCTGCTTTCCATGTCATTTTTTGGCAATGCAAAAAACATACAGTTGTAAGGTTGTCTGCTCACCAAGTGCAAATATGAGTCACACTCCTGTCCCCCTTAAAAAACAAAGCAGAAGCATGTTTTATCTTGATTTGGACTCTATAGGTCTGCTTTCCATGCATTTTTGGCAAAGACAAAAATATATGCAGTCCCTACAAACCATACACAGCCAGAACTGGCCCAATTTTGCTCGAGCTGGCCTTGGTTGTTTTCTGGACATTTGTCTTTTTTAAACGGTTAAAAAGTAGACCGGTTAGCTCAGATGGTTTGAATGTCTTTCGTAGCAATGCAAAAAACATACAGTTTGAAAGGTTGTCTGGTCAAAAGTTCATGTATGAGAACAAAGTGATGTGCCTGTTTGTTCTATTTCTTCAACTCTAAAGTTAACTTCCCTAATTAGACTGTCTTGTTTTTTTTTACAAATGGCTCCTAATTTTCATGTAAACCGTGTCAATTCAGATATGGAAAACCACTTTAGCACAACCATGTGGGTAATGGACAATCCAGAACTTGGCAGAATTTGAGGGTTTGAGTCCCTTCATGGTTTTTTCATGGATAGCTCAAAGAACAAAGTGAAGTTGTGTTTGATCTTGGGTTGGACTCTAGAGCTTTGCTTTCCATGTCATTTTTGGCAAGGCCAAAAATATATGCAGTCCCTACAAACGCCTAGGTCAGGTCATGGGTTCAATCCCCATACTGGCCAGACATGTTCATTTAGCATTGTCAATGCACTTGCAGTGTATGTGGCACATTACCCTGCAAAGTTTGAGGGTTTGAGTCCCTTTGTGGTTAAAAGATCATGTCTAGAACAAATTGAAGTTGTGTTTGATCTTGTCTTGGACTCTAGAGCTTTGCTTTCCATGTCATTTTTGGCAAGGCCAAAATCATATGCATCCCTGGACATCAAACCATCCTGTCTAACTTAAAAAAACAAAACAGAAGCATGTTTTATCTTGTTTTGGACTCTATAGGTTTGATCTTGTCTTTTCCATGTCTTTTTTTGGCAATGCCAAAAACATACAGTTCTAAGGTTGTCTGCTCACCAAGTGCAAATATGAGTCACACTCCTGTCCCCCTTAAAAAACAAACTAGAAGCATGTTTTATCTTGATTTGGACTCTATAGGTCTGCTTTCCATGTCATTTTTGGCAAAGACAAAAATATATGCAGTCCCTACAAACCATACACAGCCAGAACTGGCCCAATTTTGCTCGAGCTGGCCTTGGTTGTTTATGGACATTTGTCTTTTTTAAACGGTTAAAAAGTAGACCGGTTAGCTCAGATGGTTTGAATGTCTTTCGTAGCAATGCCAAAAACATACAGTTGAAAGGTTGTCTGCTCACCAAGTGCAAATATGAGTCACATGTAAGTGATGTGCCTAGCTTTCGATCTATTTCCTTCAACAAAAGTTAACTGGCCTCCTAATTAGACTGGTTTTTTACAAATGTAACCTCACTCCTAATTTTCATGTAAACCGTGTCAATTCAGATATGGAAATTACACTTTAGCACAACTATGTGGCCTAATTGACAAGTCGTCTGACTTTGGCTCAGAAGATTGAGGGTTTGAGTCCCTGCATGGTTAAAAGATCATGGATAGCTCAAAGAACAAAGTGAAGTTGTGTTTGATCATGGGTTGGACTCTAGATTTGCTTTCCATGTCATTTTGGCAAGGCCAAAAATATATGCAGTCCCTACAAACCAAACGCCAAGGTCATGGGTTCAATCCCCATACTGGCCAGACATGTTCATTTAGCATTGTCAATGCACTTGCAGTGTATGTGGCACATTACCCTGCAAAGTTTGAGGGTTTGAGTCCCTTTGTGGTTAAAAGTTCATGTCTAGAACAAAGTGAAGTTGTGTTTGTTCTTGTCTTGGACTCTAGAGCTTTGCTTTCCATGTCATTTTTGGCAAGGCCAAAATCATATGCATCCCTACAAACCATACACAGCCAGGTAGCCCATCCAGAAATGGCCCAATTTTACTTGATTTCGCCTTGTTTTTTTCTGGACATCTTTTTTAAACAGGTAAAAAAGAGGCGGTTAGCTCAGATGGTCAGAGTGTGGTGCTAATAACGCCAAGGTCATGGGTTCAATCCCCATACTGGCCAGACATGTTCATTTAGCATTGTGAATGCACTTGGCACATTACCGTCAAAGTCAGAGATAGTTGTAATGTTGTTTGCTTAGCAAGTGCAAGTATGAGTCACACTCCTGTCTAACTTAAAAAACAAAGCAGAAGCATGCTTTATCTTGTTTTGGACTCTATAGGTCTGCTTACCAAAAACCGTGTCAATTCAGATATGGAAATTACAGAAATTACATTTTTTTTTTATGTTGTCTTGGACTCTAGAGCTTTGCTTTCCATGTCATTTTTGGCAAGGCCAAAATCATATGCATCCCTACAAACCATACACAGCCAGGTAAGTACGAAGTGCAAATATGAGTCACACTCCGGTCCAACTTCAGAAAACAAAGTAGAGGCATGTTAAACTTGATTTGGACTCTATGGGTTTGCTTTCCAAGTCAATTTTGGCAAGGCCAAAAATATATGCTGTCCCTACAAACCATACACAGCCAGAACTGGCCTAATTTAGCTCGAGCTGGCCTTGGTTGTTTCTGGACATTTGTCTTTTTTAAACGGTTAAAAAGTAGGCCGGTTAGCTCAGATGGTTTGAATGTGGTGCTAAAAATGCTAAGCACCGGCAGACACTTTAGGGTACTATAATCGCCAAACCCTACGCCCAAGATCATCTATATCCACCTTTTGTTTGCACAAATCGGCCATTAATGCAACATAAGTCTCAAACTCACCATCAGACACCGCCTATCAAGAGCCTTGACTTATCTATTTAGTTTTTTTGTTTGCAATAATGGACCATTAACCCAACATAAGTCTCAATCTTTATAGCGCTGCTTTCCATGTTTATAGTAACAAGAACCAAAACATATGCTTCTCCTACAAGCCATACACAGCCAAGTTCCACATCCAGAACTAGTCCAATTTTTCTGGCCTGAATTGTTTGTGGATTCTTTCTTTTGTTTTGTTTTTTAAAACAGCTGAACTCTTGCCAGTTAACTCAGATTGTTAGACCATGTGGCTAATAATGCCAAGGTCATGAGTTTGATCCCCATACTGGCCAGACATGTTTGTTTAGCATTGTGTATGCACTTGCGGTGTATATTTCAAATTATATTGCAAAGTTAGAGATGGATGCTCAGCAGGCGCAAGTATTTGGACAATGTGGAACTAAAGTCCATTAAGTCTCATTTAAGCTTTTTCCGTCCACAAATCTGTCCAGCGAAACAGTATGGCTTTTTCACAAAGGTCATCTGTTTTTTATTTTTATTTTTTTAAATAGCTACAAATCAGCTAGGCCGGTTAGCTCAGATGGTTAGAGCTTGGTGCTAATAATGCCAAGGTCAAGGAATTGATCTCCATATTGGCCAACCATATTCATTTAACAAAATAATGTGACTGCACTTGCAGAGTACATTTCAAATTATCATGAAAAGTTAGAGATAGTTGAAAGGTATTCTGCTTAGCAGGTGCAAATATTTGGGACATTGTGGAACTTAATTCCACTAAGTCACATTTAAGTGGCATGTCTACCATTTAAGCTATTTCCTTCCAGAAAAGCTACCTGGCGAGCGAAAAATCCTACCTTTTTTACTAAGGTTAGCTATCTTCTACTTTTCAGCTAAACCATGGCATTTCAGATTTGTAAAGAAACTAATTCCTCATAGCCATGTGGCCTAATGGAAAAGGTGTCTGACTATGGCTTCAAAGACTGCAGGATTGAGCCTCTTCTTGCTACAAACCTCCTCCATAATTCAAAAAAGAATGTAGAAGGAATTTTAATGTTGATTTGGACAAATCTCTTAACATTTGTCTTGTCCTTTGGGGTTACGGGGACCCGTTGAGTTTATTTGACTTTTTGTATTGGCCTGGCATTGTGCTTCGGGTCCCCGGTGACCCTCGCCTACTACAAGATGTCATTTCACTTGAACTGGTGGAGCCTCTCTGAGACCCGTGTTCTATTCAATCTAATTTCCCGCCATCGCTGTCTACTCATCCTTCGGGGTCCCAGAAACCTATCCTGCAATTGACCGCGTATCCAACTAGCCATCTTCTCGTCCTCCGGGGTACCAAAGACCCGTCCTGCACTTAAACGCTGTTGGAGCTAAATCCTGCTCCATTCTCAGGGTTCATTCAATTAGTAGTCAAAATGTCAGATGTTGATGTGAATCCATTTATTACATAGGATATCTTGAGACAAAGTTGCCTGGATCAAGCTGTCACAGCTTTCCCCTTCCTTTGTCTGACTCTTTGGCTCTCAGACCCCCAGTATTATCTCACAAAGGGTGGGGTCTTGTGCTTATTCGTTATCTTTTAGTTGGAATGTGACTGAGGGTTTATGACCCTCAGTTCAGGAAAAGATGAGTGGGGGTAAAGAGGAACTGAAACCAGATTTAGGAAGCGTCCCTAACAATCAATTCTACTTCTGACACATTTAGGAGAGCTGGGTTATAACAAAATGTACCAGAACATCTTATATTATAAAACAAAAGTATTGCAAAACAACTTAATGCAACAAACAACAAACAACAAACTATATATTTATAACAACAAACTTAATGCATGACCAACATGTTTTTATTTATGTTGAAATAATTCTTTTACCTTTTGGCTTGAATGTATAATGCAAATCACCATGTGTTTAAGCACATATAAAATTTTAAATTCCAACAACGCATATCCCACTAGCAATCATCTTGTCCTTTGGGTCCCCCAGACCTATCCTGTATCCAATAATATTTTTCTGCTACCTTGGCCTTGGCCTCAGGGGTCCTAGAGACCCATCCCACTTGTCTTATCTCCTCATCTTGTCCTGTATTTGATCTGCCACCCTCACCTCGTCCTTTGGGTCCCGTGGACCCTGGCCAGTGGCTTGTAGTAAAACAGGGAAATGGAAAGGTCAAGGGAAAAGGGAAAAAAACAAACCCCATAGGCTTGACCTAGGTCTACTAAACTTTTTTATTTTACACACATACAGTATACACCTGCCTCACTTCTAAAACCCGGGCACTCAGGTGTCTTCTTCTTGTTTTTTAATTTTACGTTTTTTTTACGACCTTTGCACTTTTTGCACTTAATTCAGCAGCCAGGTGTGAAGCCAGCATGGCCCGTCGTTTGATTCTAGAATTGAAGCTGCATAGGATTCTCACTAGTGCTGCCGCTCACAATGTCCCTGAAGAACAAAAAGTACAAGAGGCCTGCAACGACCACACCACTGTGACTCTGACGGATGCGCATCCGAAGAGAACCAAGACAAACACGACCACATCGGAGAAAAAGACTGCCACTGCAACGACAACAACGAAAGAGAAGACGAAGGCAATGACCAAGGCCAAGACGAGGAAGTTGAACAAGAAGGAGAACAAGTTAATGTAGAAGAAGAGGGTGGACAAGAAAGGGCAGAAGAAGAAGGGGATGGAGAAGGAGAGGGTAGTGAAGACAAGGGTAGTGAGTCATTGCCACGCCCCCAAAGAAGACGAAGATAAACAAGACCAAGAACAAGACCAAGAACGAGAACACAAAGAAGACCAAGGACAAGGACAGGAAGAGCAAGAAAACCAGTCAGACCAAGAAGAGCACACATCACACGCTACTACTCTGCTACAGAGCACGAGACCCACAGAGTACGCAGCAGACTGCGTCCGCAACAAAGTCTCCGTGTTCGGCCTGTTTATCACGCGGCAAACAGAAGACATGGTTGTGGCCGCCACAACCCTCAATGGTCGAAGGATATGCGGCGAAGCCAAGTGGAAAGCAATGGTTGCCACAGACCTGCACGCCTATCTCGTGCTGCTCATTCTCATGGGCGTATACAGGTCCCACAACGAGGCCTTGGAGAGCCTGTGGCACGAGGAGAGCGGCAGGGCCATTTTCTGCTCCACAATGCCGATCAAACGGTCCACGTGTACTCAGACTGCTGCGATTCGATGACCGTGCCTCCAGAAAAGCCTCGCACAAACTGGAAGCCATAGGACACTTGGGAGGACGCATGGGAGCGGCGGCTGCCTCGCCTCTACAACCCGTGACTGTGGACGAGCAGCTGGTCCCCTTTTCAAAGTGTGGTATTTGTTTGTTCTTTTTACCATTGGTGTACAATTGTCTTGTGTGTGTGTGTGTGTGTGTCTGAAGTTTGCTATTGAAATGTGTGACACGGTTAAGTGACATGAATGATGCACATGCTGCGTGCGAGTGTCAAAATCTGTTTGTTTTTTTGGTTTTTTTATACAGGTATGAGGAATCATCAGGGAAAATGGGGAGACACCAAATCCGGACACCACAGCCAACATTATGTTCAACGTTACATTCGCAGCAAGCATGTAACGTCAGCTTAGTGTCAGGATCCAACAGTCTCCCCATTCTCCCTGCTGACCCCTTTTTATATATGATTTATTTATGGAATTTTGAAAATAACAGATACATAGTACACCTCATCTATAAAATGAAACCAATACAGAGAGTCAATCTGTGACACAAGGTATTAACAGGTATATAATTTACACCCAGTTCCCACCCCCCACCCTCCCCCACAAAAGTACATCATTGAGGTTAAATGAAATAGGGTAAAATGGGCCATGATACAGGTAAGCAGGGCAATAGTAGTCTGATACAGGAATGCTTTTACATATATACACTAACACACAGAACATGAATGCTCACACGCTCACAAAGACAAACAAATGAATAAAAATAAACAAATAAAATACAAAAAAAAAAATCAAGAGATTGTGTAAAAGTAACAACAAAAAACGAAAACAAACAAAACAGCTACTGTGCTACAAGCTGCTGCTTATGGGGGGGGGACAAGTAGTTGCCTAGACACCAGGGTCAGTGTCTATATGGACAGACCTAACATGATCTAGGAGGGGTTGCCAAATTTGATAGAATTTCCAATCTGAGGAGCAAAGAGAATACTTAATTTTCTCTAATCTCATAAAGTGAAGCGCATCCTTCATCCATTGAGAGCGGGAGGGGGGGCAGGGGCTTTTCCACCGCAAGAGGATGGCACGTCTTGCCAGCAGTGTAAGAAAGGCAGCAAGATCAGCAAAATAGGGTGGCAGCGTGAGGCCAGTGGGTAGGACACCAAACAGGGCCAGCAATGGTGAGGGTTGAATATTGGCAGATGTGATGGCTGAAAGGGATTCAAAAATGTCTAACCAAAAAGGAGTAAGGGCAGGGCAAGACCAGAACATGTGGGTTAGATTGGCTGGGCCTTGGTGGCACTTGTCACAGTTTGGATCGATGTTGGGGTAGATACGGGCAAGCTTACTTTTAGACCAGTGAACTCTATGAACCACTTTGCATTGTAACACTCCGTGGCGAGCACAGATGGACGACGAGTGGACTCGACTGAGGGCGCATTCCCAGGCATCAGGACCTATGTCCTCACCAAGCTCTGCAGACCAAACATCACGCAAAGCATCAGAGGTTGTCTGACTTTTGAGAAGAGTGTTGTACAGTATTGAAATTTTTAGACTTGGGTCAATACCGAGTATAGTATCAATGAGAGTAGGGGAAGGGAGGGAAGGGAAGCCAGGAAAGTGATTACGGACAAAGTCCCTGACTTGCAGATATCTAAAGAAATGGGTGGGTTTTAGGTTGAATACCTGAGTTAGTTGGTCGAAGGAAGCAAATATGCCACTGATGTAAAGCTGTTTGACTGACGCAATCCCTAAGTCTTTCCAGACCAAAAAAAGCCTGGTCAATAAAAATCTGTTTTGAATAACAAAACCCTTTGGGATAAGTGTGCCGTGTGAGATGATTACGTGTGACGCATCCCAAACACACACTTACCACACACACACTTACCACACACACACTTATCACACCCCCGGGGTCCCAGGGACCCGTAGAACGAGGCAAGGGTAGTAAAAAGAGGACCCGAAGAACGGGGCCGCGGCTCAATGGTGTTTTTTGCCTCCAACGTCACCTTCCAGGCAGCTAATCCTAACCTTAACTCTAAACATAACCATTGTCGCACTGCCTAGAAGGAGATGTTGTGGGTAATAAACATCAAACACCCTGGACACGAAGGTAGTAGAAAGATAACAACAAACAAGGTAGGGCCCCTGGGACCCGTAGGGTCAGGCCTTGGCAATTCACGAACATACTTGTAATTGCACCAAGGGTCTCTTAGACCTGAAGGCTGAGGCTATATTGGCAGTTGACGTGAAATTAATGCACATAAACAAGGGTCCCGGGGACCAAAAGGATGAGGCCACGACGGCCGAAGTGGAACATATGTATAATTGCATAAAAATATAAAAATAAACAAGGGTCTCCAAGACCCAAAGGGCGAGGCCACGACGGCAGTTGACATGAAATGAAACCGTTGTCCCGGGGACCCTGGAGCACAATGTCAGGCTAACACAAAAGGTCATATAAACTAAACAAGTCCCTGTGACACAAAGGGCAATATCAGCGTTAATGCTACAAGGGTGTTTAAGCTTTAATCCAAATTTTTGACGTTGGAAGTGTTTAAATTGCTCTGTTGCAATAATAAATATTTATTCCAATAACTTTTACTAGTGAAGTCTGCAGTCAACCTTTTAAGAAATTTCCCTCCACAAACCCCAAGCTAGTAGGTGGTCACACCTGATTGACCATCCAAAACTGGTCCAATTCTGTATGTTCTGTTACAATTGGAACAAATCATTTTTAAAAGTCAGCAAAAGCAGGCCGGTTAGCTCAGATGGTTTGAGTGTGATGCTTATAATGCTAAGTACCACCAGACACTTTAGGGGTGCTATAACCGCCAAACCCTATATCATCATCTATATCGACCTTTTGTTTGCACTAATGGACAATTAATGCAACATGAGTCTCAATCTCTATAGCGCTGCATTCCATGTCTATAGTAGCAAGGACAATAAAATATGCAGCTCCTACAAACCATACACCATACAATTTTTAAGTAAAGTGTCTGTACTTGCATTGGACATTTTAAAATCGTATGCAAAAAAGTGATAGTTGAAAGGTATTCTGCCCCGCAGACACAAATATTAGGGACAATGGGAAATTTAATTCCACTAAGTCTCATGTAAGCAAAAGCTAACTGGCCAGCAAAACAGTCCCTACAATGTTAGATCTCTGCTACTTTGGTATTTCAGATTTTTTTTTAAAACTATTTTTTTACAACCATGTGGCCTAGTGGACAAGGTGTTTGACTTTGGATCTGAAAATGGAGGGTTTGAGCACCTTCTTGGTTAAAAGCTACATCCTATTCCCAAGATCATCTGTATCCTCAATTGTTTGCCCTAATCGGCCATTGACGCATCTTCTGTTTCAATCTCTATAGTGCAGCTTCCCATGTCCTTAGCAGCAAGGACACACACATATCCAGCCCCCACAAACCATACACAACCAAGTAGCCTGTCTTAAACTGGCCCAATTTTGTATGATCTGTTCTAGTTTAATTATGGAACAAATTTTGTTTAAAACAATGGCTGAAATTTTAGGCCGGTTAGTTCTGTGAATATGTGAATCTGACCTGACCTCTGACTCAGGGAACTGTCTTGTGAGGTTTAGTAGCCTACAATATCTCTTTTTCATGAACAGGGTCAGATACGTCAGTATAGCCCACTGATACCCATAACATATGTATGCACTCTAATTACTGCTATATATGTTCCACAGTTACTCCTCGATGTTAACCTCTGAAATCAGCTGTCGTTACAGTGACTTGCTGAAACCTGTAATTATGAGACCTGCAATTAACACTGGCCAATCAATGGGGTTATTGCAGTTAGACTGATGGACTGTGTGGAAAAGGAGGGGTTTGCTGCTGTCACCATATTGATTTCTCTCAAACCAATTAGTTGGTTTCCACCACTTTGGAGTGTTGGTCCCCAGCCATCTGCTTCTGTACCACAGAGAGGAGGAGTTGTAAAGATTGTATGCTGCACAGATCTACTTCCTATCGGTGTGTGGTTGCTGGTAGAATTTAAATTAGTAATTACTTTGTCCTTAAACACAGTCTCATATTTTTTGTAAAAAGCACATATTTAGTTCCTCACACACCATGTTTTTGATGAATGTGACTAGGGCTGGCAAATATAGCGATATTATTTTGATATTGTAAAGGCTGCAGTATAGTAAAGTGATGCCATTTTCTGAACTCACCAGACTGTTAGTGTTGTGGGTCTGCTGCCTTCTATGTCCGTTCTCCCTTTTTCCCCTGTGTGTCTGTCTGTTTCGTCTGTCTCCCACAAGAGGTCACCCTAGAGGAACCTGGTCCAGAGGCGTGGCCACACATTTCCATCCGCCTTCCTGCACAGCTGCAATCCATCTCCATCATTCCATCTCCACAGCTGCAATCCATCTCCACCATTCCATCTCCACAGTATATAAACCTGGGCTGACGACCTCTTCAGTGCCAGTTTGTTACAAATCCCTACGTGGTAACTAGGCCAGTCATTTAGTGAACGTTGCTCGTGAAACTTTGCTACTTGTTTAATTTTTTTTTTTGTCACAGATCTCGTGTCCCGTCGCAACTCTGTGCAGCTTCCCCAGACGCACTCTGTTTGGATGTCCCACTACTCATTCACCACCTCCTGTACTACGTCTGTTTTCTGGATTAAACCTTTTTTCGTTACATTTGTATCGTCTCCTTAGTTGTTCTGTGTCCGGGACCAACTGAACTCCCAACAGTTAGCTGTTCTATTATTTGCCTTTAACCACCTAAATAACATATTTCATGATTATTTATCTAAAATCTGATAATATCTGATAAATATTTTGTTAAAGCATCAATTTGCAATATCGACATCAAGGTATTTGGTCTATGCTCTAACTGTACAACAGGGTAGGACATGCTATTTACACCTGTTTTACGTAAAAAATGGACATCTAGAGTTATGTGGTAGGTGGTTGATGAACTGGTTAAAGGAGTACGCCACCGTTTGAAATAGGGCTTCTCATGGTCTCTCCTAGCTGTAGATAGATGGGCCAATGCATTTCTTGTCTCAGTGCATGAATTGTTGTAGTCCGGTACAACACCAGCAGCACTAGTTAGCTTAGCATAGTGAATGGAATCTTATGTTGCCAGTTAGCATGTTGTGAGTAAAAGTGAGCCAACAAAAAAACAAAAACAACCTAATTACTTCTTGTGGCCTTCATATTCACAACGAGTACAAATAGCAATGCAGTTTAAGACTAGACAATTTCCTAACGTACGCTTCATGGGTTGGTTAAAAGACGTGTTTTAGTGTTTCCATCTTACCATTCCATACACAGTGGATTTACTAGTCATTGTAACCTAACAAGCTAACACAGTTAATGATGTGCTTCTTGGACTTAAAGTAATGCTCGATTACAGTTATGGGTAATTATGGGTCGTACAGTCCATAAGAGATATGGTTAGACAACTGCTGTTTGGGGGTGGGGGTTTAGTGAACAGTCAGTTAATGTTAAAAAAAGTAAGATGAACATTACTTAGAAAGTAAATATTTTGGATATGATCCAGGCCACCACAGTTACAAAGCTATATACTGTATACTGTATATCCACATGTTCAGGTTTGTTGCTATCTTAAATGATAAATAAACAAAAACAATCATAGCAAGACTTCTTAAATATATTCAGCAGCTCTATAATCATTGTTCCTCAGATTACATATTTTTTTGGGGCGAGTTATAGTCCACAGTAATTTCCACTCCCAATGAAGTCCTCCTCTGCTCATTATCCTCTCTTTGGTAAGGTGAACACACGGACACATACAGGCCTAGTATTGATTTAGAGAGCTATTTCCAAGATGTCTTTTTTCATTCATGCGCTAGTAATGTGCAAAAGGCCAGTCTCTCCCCCAAGTGAAGCCATTAATGCATGCAACCTGTCCAACCAACCATAATAATAGAGCCACTTGAGATCTGCACTGCAGCCTTTTCTCCTTCTTCTTCCAGGGACCACGATCTAAAAAATATTTTGTGCTTTTGACAGAAAAAATCTAAATGGATCTCTAATTATAATGACCTTCTGTGAAAAGGTTGGGCTGTAATTGGAAAACAGCCCTAGAGTACAGGCCATCTTATGCAGAAGTGGCTGTGATGGAAGTGAGAGAGTGGGAGAACAAAAGGAAGGAGAGAGGCAGGAAGATGAGGGATTCATGAGGCCGATCAATTCTGGCAGTAAAATGGCAAAATGATTGAAAATATAAGAACCTTTTCCTTCCCTCTATGTCTCTTTCTTGTGTCCCTCTTCAGGGTAAAAAACAAGTTATTTATTAAAACTCACAGACATAATCTGGCACAGTGCTGCTGGTGTATAAAGGCTGGAAATGATGATGATGAATGATTGATTTAGCAATAAATATTTCACAGATTTAGAGATATAGTTTGTGTGCTGCTATATTCTTCATACTTTTGAATACATTTCAAAAGCCTATTAGTCACCTTTGAGATATAAAAAAGAAATTATAATTTGGAGAACTATATACCTGAGGTTGTGTATTGTCTGATGAGTCTGCTGTCTTTTCGGATGAATCTAATTTAAAGTATGTCTCCCAAAGCATTTTCTATACAGCATGTGAGAGAAACTAGAATGATCTCTAAGGAAACAGAGAGAAAAGGGGAAAGGATGGTAATTGCTGTAGAAAATTAAAAAGTTGTTTCAGATGAGTTGGGCAATATACTTCTTCAGCATGCTTTCCCTCCAATAACATATTTACATATTTTATTTCTGCAGCCAAATTAACATAGGTGTTTCCTCGCTTTTCATTACCAAACTAATAGATTTTAATCTATTGTTCTTTGCACTAATTTTCCTCTGACTCACCTGAACGTGACACAAGCGCACGCACACACACACACACACACACACACACACACACACACACACACACACACACACACACTATGCTGTCTCTCTGCAGCCAGTGCTACCCATCCTTTTCTCTTTTCTGCCTCTTATAGAAACCATCACAATAGAGCTGCTAGCAAGAAGAGAAAACTGCTTCCTCAAGCACACTCTCTCCTTTCCTTTATTGTCTTCAACAAAGCCAGTTTATTAATCCAAAGGGGAAAGAGAAGGGAAGAGCGAGAAAAGGTAGAGAAAAAAGGGAGAGAGGGAGTTGGGTGAACAGAAAGGCAAGTCAAAGCACTTTTGAGTTTCATCTCATTTTTCTTTGAGAACTGAGAAAAAAAAAATCAATTATGGAGCACACCTGAATATTATTTCAAGCACCCAGCCACCCACTTGCTGGCCGTCCCCTAGAAAACCAAATTACTCAGCAAACTTATCGCTTGCTGTAGCAGGTCTTGTATTAAAGAAAACAATCAAGCAGGCCTGGATTAATCTCTGACAGGCGCCTTATCTTTAACTTGCACCTTTGTTATTTTCTGATGAGCTGCTCTTTTTTTCCCCGCCACATTGTACCATACCTCACTGCCCCCTTTCATTTTCTCTATGGGCCATGGCAGAGGACCTTTCAGTTTATTAAAAAACCCTTTATTTGTGAAGAACAAAGAGGAGGCAAAGGCAAACAATAAGGTCAGGCAATCTCCTTTCTGCCAGCAGTCGCTCACCTGTTATTTGGAGTGTTATCAGTGCTGTGGAGGGATTCGCTGTAGGTGAGAGAGACGGACAGGACAGCAGACACTCCTCCTGCTTCTGCTGCTTGCGTGAGGGGTGGAAAAAAAGCTGATTGACATATATCAGCCTCCAGCCAAAGACCTTTTGGCTGCTCTTCATATCAAAGAAAAGAGGCCTCTGGTCATTGCACACCTCTGCTGGATTGTTATACAGAAGTAGAGATTCAGGGGCAATGCTCCACAGCACACACACACACACACTCACACACACACACACACACACACACAAATGCATTTTAAACACAGTGTCATTTGACGTACTTGATCAGCCCTGGTTGCCAGAGTTATTGTAGCCTCATTTAGCCTGCGGTTGATGGAACTGAATAGAGCAGAGATGTCTTACAGATTGCTCTTCATTATTTACCAGTGGCACTTCCATCTCCCACCATTTGTCCTTGACAGCCCAAGCACAGAACCACCTGCTAAAAGTCGACACAGCCACACATTTGGAAACACTGTGCTGTGTCAGGATGAAGGATAGGTATCGATTGCAGGCATGTATAATGATGATGTATGTATTACAAAACATGGAATGTAAAGGTAGGGACATGGCAAAAGAGGACTTTGCAGCTATAACAGAGGAGCTAAAACCTGTACAATAATGATGTATTACGCTTAAAGCTATAGTGTGTAGTTTCTGTCGCCCCCATGAGGAATTCTAAGTAATGACAACAACGCTGTCGGAGCATCCACAGGAAGCCTTTGTTGATTGCACCCCCATCCCTCCTCCACACAGTTGCTAACACGGAGGATTAAAAAAACATGATTGGACTCTTCAGAAGAGGTAATTATCTCATTATTTTCATATCCTCTTCATCTCCAAAGCTGAATGCTGTGTTGTCCTTTCTCAGCCATGCAAATGTTGTCAGGACTAGACCATTTTGTAAACATTAAACTGAGAACTGAGAACTACAGAGAGAGTTTCGTAAAGCTGATAGGCCTTATTAGCTTTGTATCAACTCATTCGGCAATGGCTTGAATGTAACGGATGACCATCAATATAAAATAGTTCCAAACTATTGCTTTTAAAGACATTTTAGTTTGAAAATAGCAAGTTTTCTGTTTGCTCCTTTTTGTTACAATACCATAAAGACACCATTTATAATGCAGAACACTCAAAATTAATTGACAAATGACAAAATATATTTTAAATATATATTTTATTCTGTTTTGGTTGAGGGGCTGTGTAACCAGAAAAATCGCAAAAGGCTTCTTTTCCCTCACTCCATCCCATTCCTGCCTTGATTCCATTAAATTCCACCATCCTAATCTGACAGGTTAAAGTTAGTGACAAGTGTTGCTGTTCACCTTCTACCTCTTATCTCCCTCCATCCACAGAGCTTTCCTTCTTCTTCACTCGTCTTTCTTTCTGGGTCTTCTTATCTCTCTCCTTCCCCTCCTGGACTCTTCCATTGTGGAGAGAAGAAACGTTCAAACACACACAAACTCAGTCGAGCACACGCACACATTTATGTAGATGATACACAATGTCACAAGGCAATAAATTCCAAACACACAAATGAAATGTTTAGTTCAGTCATCTAAATATACGGTATATTTGAAATAATGTATATGAACAAACGGCAGGTACATACAAACCATGTATGCCCATGTAATCCAATCTGCATGTAGCATGCCCATGCACTGCAGCAATAGTTTTGGCGTCTACTCTAATTTTTTACGCGATACAAAAAGCACATTTCAAAATAAAACACCTAGGTTGGTGATTTTGACTGTCTTGAGACACGTGATCAGACACATGGAGAGAGAGACCAATGGACAGACAGAGAGAGTGACAACACACACACACACACGCTGAGAATGTGTTGGAAATGCTCTTATTGCACCTATAGTGCTCTTTCTCAGATTTGTAAAATATAAACATACTATTTCGTTGTTGTTTTGGCAAATTGATGAACTAACCAGAAAATAAACAGAAACAAACTTCTAAACTAATGCTCAATGATAGATGCGGGCATGTATAAAATTACTGTAGTTGTCTCTGTAGCACTGCAACCGTGAAACTTTTATGAAAATAATGAAAACTAGAACAGCAAGTAGTTATGACCGGGGTCCAAGCCTCATCGCGCCAGTCGTCCCGACAAGAGTCAACATCGGCGAACCGGCGGAGGGCACGAAAGCGGAACCCAAAGCGTAACGTGGGAAGGCAAACGTCAGGTGTGAGCCGCAAGGTCGGCGGTACAATGCTGTTGCAAATATCCCAGAGCCCTAAAGGCTTTTTGACAACTTCTGGTCCGTCTGATTTTATTTTCTCTAAAAGCTTGTAAAACATCAAAAAAACTAAAGCTAAAAACTGTGCTATTAGAATATTTGTGCAGCACTGAGGTCACTTGAATGTGAAAAAGGTTGTAGGACCATAGAGACAAATAAATAAATAAAACAGAACATGAATCTCACAGATATGTATTTATATCACACACACAGCAATGCCACATAAGCATTTGTGTTGCCTAAAACAGTTCTATATATTTGGAGTCATCCAGAGCAAAAACAAACATATTGAACATTATAACTCATATAAATGACAAATTATTCACATTAATTACATACAGTGTATCAATCTTGCACGTAACAGTATGGATTAATTGCAAATACTCTGGGCTTCTGGGCTTGATACAAAACCCTCTGTAAGGGATAGGAAGACAACAAAGACATCAGCAGAACGGGGGCGACTGTTAATTTTTAGCTCCCAAAGACAGTATGTTTCTACTAGTTATATTATTAAGTTACAAAGTTATGAATCAGAAGTACCGTTTGGCATCATATACGTTGATTATATTGCCCCCTAATGGCCAATCTTTACCAAATTTGGTACTGAGCCTCCGAGCAGCATGCCAAACAATCATCACAGGTTTGGTGTTGATAGCATTTACTGTGGCAGAGATATTGTAATAGCAAATTTCCCATTTAAATGCATTGAGTTTATAGACAAAACAAATAAACATTGATCATAGCGCCCCCCTAATGGCCAATCTTTGCCACGTTTGGCACAGAGCATGGTGGAGAGATGCGAAACACAGCTCCCAAGTCTTTTGCTGATAACAATTAATTTGGCCGAGATATGATATGTGTTTGGTAGGTTGCTTGGACCCCAAATGATGATGATGATGATAAATAATCGTTAGAAAAATAATAGGGTTCCACAGCCTTCTGTGTGAACCGCGTAGCTTTGCTACTGTAGTTCCTAGCCCCTTGGGCTTGGAACCCTAATTAAATTGAATCTGAGTTAAAACAAGGACAAGATCTAAGTGGGCCTCGGCAGCTGATTGATTAATGAACTTTGCTTTTAACAACTTTAACAAGCAAGCGGGCATGCCAGTTAATTGATCTATTGGACATACAGCTCAATAATACTGATCTTTGAAATATATGAAGTTAATGAATCAATGAAATAGCAGGGCCACGCCTCAAACACAACTCTTATTACCTGACAAGCTCTTATATTTCAAGGAACACCGGAGCACTCCCAGAAATGGAACGCATGGAAATAGATTACTTCATACTCAACCCGCTGCATACCTCTTTCATTTCTCATTCTAAGTGCTGTTCCGAGGGGGGGGGGTGGGGGACCAACCAATCAGACAACATCCCTTTTCAATCTTACCCCCCCATCCAAATACAATCCTACGTTCTTAACATTCAATATAATGAACCCTTTAACTTTTTAAATGACATATGGTTGTGGCGTGGTCCTTGCTAGTGAATTTGACTTCAGGTGAGAGTCCGATCATGAGACAAATAAGATGGAGAAATGTGCCTCTAAACAATTGTATCTTTTTGTGTCTTCAGGCTCCCTGTAAATCTACAAATGATTCATCTTCATTTATCTGCATTTTAATCTTGTATTAACCTCTCATGAATTGGCACAAATTGATTTAGTTGGGCCAGATTTTTACTCTGCACTCACAAAGTAAAGAATCATGATGTGGATATCATTTAGATACATTTACACACACATAGATTTCTTTTCTTTCATTTTGAAGAAGATGCTGATTGATTCAATACTACAATAGAAAAAGAAAAATGATGTATTGATCCTGGCTTGGCTGTGCTCTGATTAAGAGCTGCGGTGGACACCACAGTCTCCTAACAGTGCTGCTGATTCACACCACCCTTTCTGTAGTGCTGGATAAGGAGGGCTCTTCTCTCATTTCTTTCTTCTCTCTCTCTCTTGCTTTTACTCTTCATCTCTCTGCCTCCACCTCTCCTCCACTCATCATCCTGCACAGCCGTGGCGTCATTGTGGCTCTGTGTGTGCATTGTTTGATGTCCTAGAAGTAAATAGACGTGGAACACACTTGACACAGTTGTTAAACAGAGAGCATCTTAATGTCTCCTAACTCGACATCAAACACTATGCTAATGTCTGTTGCATTAGTGATAGGGAGCGCAACAAGAGAGGAGGGAAGTGTACACAGCCAACACGGCTCAGTGCGGCAACGAACAACATATTACAGCACAACACACCTAGTGAACCACAGAACAAGATAATGAATACAGAGGAGTGGCGTAGAGAGGCTCTTTCCTGATGCTTGCTGTGTGTTTGAGAGGTTTGGCCCTCATAAAAACACACTAGTGCCACTGATGATGTTAAATAGTTAGTTACAGTTCAGAAATGAATTTGCTCACTTAATCTTATATTTGACAGAGCTGATTCGTACACACAGAGGGCTATTTGTTTAGGCAGTGTGATAATTAAGTTGCTGTTCCCGCTCTGTACAGTAACCAAAGAAAGTGTATCTACTGCAATCACTTTGTTTATTTTTTGTACTATTTTTTTTTTATATATTTAGACACTATCAACAGATACAAACAACCATAAACAATACCCTGAGGCATCGGAACGTGTCCCAGAGCCACAAAAAAAAGAAAACACAGAGGAAAGCTTAGAGGGAGACAAAACAACACATGCAGAAACAGACACACAAAATCTTTTATTTGGGGGATTTTACCTCCTGGCTGTGTTTTTTTTTAGTGCTACTGTATGTGAACGTGATCAGTGTGATGACGATAGTATGTGCGTGCGCGCCATTCAGAGCCGTTACTGA
Source organism: Etheostoma perlongum (assembly GCA_026937815.1). Lineage (NCBI taxonomy): Eukaryota > Metazoa > Chordata > Actinopteri > Perciformes > Percidae > Etheostoma > Etheostoma perlongum. The sequence goes on along the minus strand of CM049376.1, from coordinate 28,305,539 downwards.
TATGACCGGAGGTAGGTTATTGATTAGTTAAGCTCTGCTGATAAAAGTTTAGAAAGGATATTAATTGTACTTTGAATGTGACCAAACAAATGTATTTGGTTATATGTAATGTCCAATTTGTACTGTGTGATTTATACAGTGGTTTGAATTCGCCATCTAAAATTTCTCAATTAGTTCTGTGATTAGATAGACAGCTAATGCTTGCATGCTAAGGTCATTGCTAAGGCCGTTGCTAAGGCTGCTGCTAATGCTGTTGCTAAGCAAGCCTGTCAGTTGACTAGAGTAACGTTAAAAGAAAAGAAATAAAAGGCAACGCAAACACACACGGGTTACATAAAGCAATCATACCTGTATGAAGAGAAAAGACTAGGTGTTAGTACCCCATCTAATAAAATTAGTGGCTAGTTTGTATAACTAGTACAAAAAGTCAATGACAATGAATTTAATCTGGTCCCACTAATGATCATCAGGGGACTTTGATGTTACGTGTTGCTATAGCAAGGAGTTTGACTGACAGCCAGTCATCCAATCATGACAACCACATACCACCGTAGCTTTCTGAGTTGTCCAATCAGGTTTGCCCTGCTGTTGCTGCATACCTAGCCTCGCATTAACTGGCTTATCTCCACAGCACTGTGGAGAAAGACTGCATATTATACTTGATAGTTATAAAGAAACATGACAACATAAAATTATATTATTTCATATTTTACAGCTAACATTCATACTTATACCGACAAGCCATCTGAGTCATTATGCCTCTAGTTCTGTCAGGTCCATTAAGTCAAGAACAACGCAGATAAAAAATTCTTAAAGCATAAAAATGCTTCAATTTTATCAAATAAATTATGAATTAAATTTGAGGAGTCCTCTGACCTTTCATGAGCACCATGAAAGAGCAGAGAATCAGGGGATAGCAGCAGCAGCAGCATTAGGGGACGCTCACAAAGTTTAAGACTGGGAGAGATGAACTATTCCCCAATATGAACAGAGCAGCAACAATGACATAGAAGCCTATTCCATATTATACACAACAAGGTGGAGCTGGGCAGGAGGTGGGTTGCATCAATGCAGCAGCAAACATTTAGGAACAACTAAAGCAGCAGCAGTTATAGCACAACTAAGCAGCAAGCAGTATTAGTAGTAGTAGTAGTAGGGGCGGCTGTGGCTCAGTGGTACAGCGGTTGCCTGCCAATTGGAAGGTTGGTGGTTCAATCCTTGGCCCTGCAGTCCCATGTCGAAGTGTCCTTGGGCAAGACACTGAACCCCGAGTTGCCCCCGATGCTGAGCATCGGAGTGTGAAGGTGTGTGAGTGTTTATCTGATGAGCAGGTGGCACCTTGTACGGCAGCCACAGTGTATGAATGTGTGTGAATGGTGAATGTTTCCTGTATGATGTAAAAAGCGCTTTGAGTAGTCGTTAAGACTAGAAAAGCGCTATATAAATACAGCACATTTAGTAGCAAATTAAAGAAGCTTAAAGTAGCCTTTTAGCAGCGAGGGGAGTTGACCAGCTGATATCAGCATATCAGATGCTGCAGCTCAGCTGTTGCAACCCTGTTGTTGGCCAATAGTGGTTAACAGCGTCTTGACTCCTTGGCCTGCCAGAACTGACGCTGATGCTCAATTTAAGTCAAGTCTCAAAGCATTAACTTACAAGTCCAAGTTGAGTCTTAAGTCAGTTTTTTTTTGTCAAGTCTCAAGTCATCTAAACAGTGACTCGAGTCGATTGGAGACAAAGTGAGTCCAAGTCACCAGAGGCCTGTACTACGAACCAAGATTTTGTGTTAACAAGGTAACATCAGGTTCAACCCAGGGTTTTGTGTATCACAACGGTGAATCACTTGTTACCAGGTTAAATTGCCGTGGTAACTTATGCTGAACAAGACTGCTTGGGAGCAGGTTTTGTAGAGAGATTAGAGATCAACCGGTGTAAATGCACCGCCTACTGACCAATCAATACTCGATTGATAATGACATCACCTTTCTTAGAAGATCCAGTTAAGCTCGGTGTATGGAGAGAGAGAGGTATGCTCATAAAAGTAAAAACATTTAGAGACTGACAACACCTATTAACATTTTTTGATGGGTATTTTTATGAAAGATAGAGATTTTGAGCAGACGGAGTAGGCTATTTGTCTCCTTCTTGAGCCGTTTATTGCTAATGCGCACATTGGTTTGAATTATGTTTTATTTTATTTGCACTTACAATTGCTATACTACTGCCATGCAACTGACATAATAGGCTAAAGCAACAACAGTTTATGGAAAGCACAAGTGAAATTATGGTAAGATCTTGTACCTGACTGATGTGTTGTGATTGTGCATGTTTCGGTTTCCTGTATGTTTCTGTTTTCCTGTATTTTACTATTTATTGTGTATGCTTCTGTTCTGTGATGATTGTGTAGGTTTCTGTTTTATTTTGGTAGTGTGGTTTTTACTTCCTATGTTTTTCCACCTTTTTTGATTACTCTGCCCACTCGCTGGTGCCACTTGTTCCTGGTTTTCCCATTTACCCCGTGTATTTAGTCTCTGTGTTCCCTTTGTCTGTTGTCAGATCAATTTGTTTTTCTGTTAGTGAGTTCCAGTCTCTGTTTTTGTGTGTTAGTCTTCCTTGCGGTCTCTGTGCTCTTGTTTCTATTTCCTGCTTTTTTTTCTTTATGAATTTTGGACTATATCATGACATGATGGGGAAGTGATATTGATAAGCGTTGTGATTTACGCATAACAGTGTCGGCTATTTTTTTTCCAGCTTTCGTTCCTGTTTGAGGAAGCAGCGACTGTATTGCTTTTTGACTGTAAAACCGTGTCCGTGTGCTTCATATTTATGTAGTATTATAGTTTGCTCTTTTAATGTAAAATATGCGGCTCTGGTAGATGTTTGCGATTGGTCATGCTCTGCAAACACCGCCTCTCTTATGTGAACGCGCTCGTCGCTTGATTGGGAAACCCTGGGTTGATTGAACTATAGTTGTTAACCACCATCGTGACACAACTTATGCAGGACCACAGTTGTTAGGTTAGGTGAAGTCTAACCTAACAACCATTAGGGCATGTTGATCTTTATTTGTAGTACAGGCCCCTGGTCTTAAGTCCATAGCTCTGCCTATGGCCATTAGTACGTAGACCCTGGAGAATTACACCCATGCTATGCAGTAGTTACTGTTAGTAAATACTTAGAGGGATCATGTTTTTTTTTGAAAAAGTCATCATGTCTCGCCTCATTCTTCAAGGCAGTGTTGACTTCTCCCTTATTTTTTATTCAAACCACAATGCTTTTCTACTATTAACTTTTTACAATCTCTGTTGTAAGACATTTGTAGTTTTAGAAATGATGATAGAAAACTTGAGGAGTTCAACCCTGCTTACTTTCTCACTTCCACACAACACAATCACAGCGTTAATTTTAACTGGCAGAAAACAGCTTGCTGATAAGTATAAATGCTCCTTATTATGCTGATAAAACTGTAATCCAGACTGCATTGTTTTCTATTAAACTTATTTCTCAAATTAGTTGTTTGAGTCTTTTTTTTCTTTTTTTATATAAGACACAAGGCTGTCCCTTGAGGCCCCACTTTTTTTGCTCGAATGGCAACCAAGGTTTGTTGTAGAAAAGTGCAGCTGTGTGTGTTCTGTGTACTACAGTATGTCCATCAACCTCTGTTGACCCCGGTGTTTTCTCCTCCATTCACTCATGTTTTCTTGAAACAGGTCCCACTGAGCTGTCTGCATTTATGCCTCTGTGTGTGTGTGTGTGTGTGTGTGTGTGTGTGTGTGCGCGTGTTTGTAAGAGAGAATTTATGACATCCTGAGTGATGGTCTGACAGGAGGTATGATCCACTCAGGGGACTGTTGATTTCAGACCCTGCTGTCATCCTCCAGTCTACCTTTTTCTGGAGAGTGGGCCTTCCACCTCCCTCCCTCTATGCTATCTCACTTTCTTTCTTTCTCTACTTTCTTCTTTTCTCTGTCTGTGTTATGCTCTTACCTCTCTTTGCTGCACCCTTCTTTTTTCTTGCTTTTGCAAGGATATTCTGTCAGTTGTCCAAGGTGTGAAATGCCTGGCAGGTGTGGGGATACTCACAAGCCCTAGCTGAGCGCCGCTACGTTGGAGTTTACCCTGGTGGATGAGAGGATCCCCTCCCTATGCCTGCAGGTTGTAGGGGAAAAAACTCTGACTGTTTGTGCATATGCACCAAACAAAAATTCGGAATATTCGGCCTTCTTGGAGACCTTGAAATGGAATCCTGTATTCCAGTGGGGGACTCCATAGTTCTGCTGGGGGACTTCAACGCAGACGTGAGCAATGATGGAGATACTTAGAAAGGCATGATTGGGAGAAACGGCCTCCCTGATCTAAACCAGAGTTGTCTGTTGTTGGACTTTTGTGCTAGTCATGGATTATCTATAACAAACACCATGTTCTAACATAGGAATGCTCATTTTACTTGGTACCAGAGCATTGTAGGCCAAAGGTCAAAGATTGATTTTATAACCTTTTCATCTGATCTGAGGTTATATGCTTTGGACACTTGGGTGAAGAGAGGGGCAACCGATCACCATCTGGGGGTGAGTTGGGTCAGGGGTGGGGGAAGACTCCTGGTAAGCCCAAACAGGTAGTGCGGGTTAACGGGAACGTCTGGAGGAGGCCCCTGTCCAACAGACTTTTAACACACCTCTGGCGGAGCTTTTTGTGCATCCCTGTGGAGGCTGGGGAAATTAAACCTGAGTGGACCATGTTCAAAGCAGGATCCAAGCTGTGTACAGTAAGGATGGGACGCTGTTGACCTCAACTGAGGAGGTAATAGGACGGTGAAAGGAGCGCTTTGAGGAATTCCTAAATCCAGCTAATACACCCTCTATGGTAGCGGTAGTGCTGGAGGATGATGGGGGATGGTTGTTCATTCCCCTCGTGGAAGTCACTGAGGTAGTTGAACAACTCCACAGGGGCAAAGCCCCAGGGGTTGATGAGATCCTTCCAGAAATGCTGAAAGCTCTGGGTGTGGAGGGGCTGTCTTGGTTAACATGTCTCTTCAACATTGCGTGAAAGTCTGGGACGGTGCCTAAGGAGTGGCAGACCGGGGTGGTGGTTCCCCTGTTCAAAAAGGGGGACCAGATGGTGTCTGCTTATTACAGGGGTATCACACTGCGCAGCCGCCTTGGTAAAGTCTACTCCAATGTGCTAGAAAGGAGGGTTTGGCTGATAGTTGAACCTTGGGTTGAAGAGAAACAATGCGGATTCCAACCTGGTCATGGAACAACAGATCAGATCATCACTCTTGCAAGGATCCTGGAGAGAGCCTGGGAGTATGCCCACCCTATCTACATGTCTTTTGTGGATCTGGAGAAGGTGTATGGCTGCGTTACACAGGAGATCCTGTGAGGGGCTGAAGGAGTATGGGGTAAGGGGGTCCCTTCGCAGCCCCTTGTTCGCGTCGAAAGGAGCCAGTTGAGGTGATTCAGGCATCTGGTAAGGATGCCCCCTAGACACCTCCCTAGGTTGGTGTTACAGGCACGTCTAGCTGGGAGGAGGCCTCAGGGAAGACCCAGGACTAGGTGGAAGGATTATCTCCAAACTGGCCCTGGAATGCCTCAGGATCCCCCAGTCGGAGCTGGTTAATGTGGCTTGGGAAAGGGAAGTTTGGGGTCCCCTGCTGGAGCTACTGCCCCCGCGACCCACACCGGATAAGCAGAAGGAGATGGATGGAGATGGAGATTATATCCAGCTGCAAAAAACAGCCTCTAAGTCTGAAGTTAGGATATTATTACAAGAGTCGTTATGCTTTAAATATGATACACCATATCATCTTGTCGCATTGGTGTGAACTGGCAAGTTTCAGAACGTTGCATTCTGACTCATTGCAAGTAGCTGGAAGTTTACACTTGTCTCGTTGCGAGTCTTTGGTCTGAACTGGGCTTTACGGCGCTTCGAAGACTTTGAGACTGGCAGTCAAATCAGGCTCTTTCGATCAAAGCATCGAAACATTTGACTATTCCAGTCACCCCTATTTATTACAATTCTTTATTTATTTTACAACAGAGAACTTAATAGAAACTAAATAAATGAAGTGACTCGAAAGGTCATGACTAAGCTTCAGATTTTACAATTACAGCCTTTGATGGAAATGATGTAGGTTTAGTTCTCCCAAATAAAAAAAATTGACCACCATGACCTTCCTATAATAATACTGTATATAAAAGGACATCATGTTGAACATTTTTTTATAGGATTTGTTTGTCATCAGGGATTTCCTTTTGAATTTCTCTGCAGTGTGCCATACCACAATGTCACTCTGATTGATGTCAAACGGTCTTTCACTGTGGATTCTCCCAAGTTGAATCTCTGTCTGTACTAAATTGCTCAGTTGTCTCTCATGCTTGTGAACCCATCGAAGAGGAAGACGGTGAATTAACGAGTCTCCCCAGTTCCCGACGTTCCAAACTGAAAGTGATGGATGTGAATAAATGGCCTACATAAAAGCAGTGGGATTCATCCAGTCGGTTTGGTCTGTCCTCTGTGCCACATTAAATCTCAGTGTGTCACTGTGATGTGTCTTGTGAAAATGTAGGCCATGTCCTTATAGAGGATGGAGGGAACAATGCTTCATACACAGACAGAAGTGCATTAACAGAGACGGGCATGCCATGCTAATGTTTGTCCTTTCTTAACTGTAAAGATGCACAGAAATTCTTGACAAATTTTTCAGATTTTATCCTTCTATCCTAAACTGCCTATGTGACCTCTTCTTGCATTTACATTTCATGACATTAAAGGGATACTTTGTCGACTTCAATCCAGCTCTATCTAATCTTTGTGTGTTTAGATGAATGGTGTGTGCCTTCCCCATGTCCCTCATTTCACATACATGAAGAAGTTTAAGGAGACTGATGAATTACACAGAAGCATTTAATGGACTCTCAATTTAGGTTAACCACAATGAGTTATTGTGTTGTGCCGTCCCCACTCTCTGAAGTTCCTGAAGGTGTATTTAAACTCAAGCTGGAGGCGTTACGTTTAGCTGAACCTTCAATGTAAACAAAGATATTGCGGGCACCATAAACACAGACGCTTAACCCACATTCCTCAGCACAGACAGAATTTGTTTGCTTCCTCCATGACCTTGGCAGTATGTGCAGCACTGTGTTATCATACAGCTGCTACGTCTCCCGTCTTCTATGGAGACACAAAGTTGAACTACTACTCTGCCTGGAAAGGTCAAGAGGTTATGTAGGACACGGAGGGGTTTGACCTTCCACAATTTACTGTAAGTGTTTGAGGCGGCAGATATGGACATAACTCCGGTCAAAGAATCAGGCTCCAGAGGAAGCGTGTCTGGTTAAAAGAGCTTTATTTTGAGTTGCAGTTGTTGTTTGTGTTGGTATTTGTGGTCTACAAGAAACAAAGATAAGGGACTGAAGGAGTTTTGGGGTCTTCAGTCAAAAAAGACTTGACCATCCTTTTGCAAATAATAAATTTTTCTATGACCCTCCAAAATTATTTGGAAAAAAGACATGACCCTCGGCAACAATTTATTGATGCCTTCTGTTCTGCGCTTGGCAAAGATGTACAGATAGCTGTTGTTTTTTTATTACCATGACATACATGACTAACCTCTGCCTTCTCATCTTACACATCAAACTCCACTGTTATGGGGGCAATTTCAGTAGATTAACTCACTAACATTGTTGTGGAAACACTAGTATGGAACCTAAATGCACACTTTCTGCATTACTTCAAATACTAAGTTACTCCTCTAGTAAACTAGTATTCACATGAATGTCTACATTGATGTCTATCAAGGCCACTGATTTTCAGGTAGAAAAAAAATGTAACTTGTACCATTTTTCTTCTTGTAAAAATTTGAAATGGGTAAATTTGACCCAAATACCATACAAGGGTAAAACATATTGCAATAATCTGTGATATATTGCAATTTATAACCTTTTCTTCCAAATTCTAATTTTCCCAATTTCAAATGATGTCCCCCCAAAGGAAACTTTGTCTACATCTTTTTTATCTAAAACAAATAAATTTCTCTGTTTGTTTATATCACTTAAATTTTATTGCTGCAAAATTGGATTGTCAAGCAAACAAACTGACCAACACATATATAATAAAAGACTGATACTTGGTATGGCTTGTGTATCAATACAGTATTGCCACTGAAAATATCGCAATACTATGCTGTATCAATTTCTCCACCACCCCTAACACTGGGTAATAACAATTTCATCATGTGAACTGGTTGCTAGGGACTCGTCACTAGGCTTCCTCAGTCACTGTATATTATTTCTCAGACGAGCGTCAATTTGGGAGTTTGCAGACTACCACTCCTTCCTTATCAAATGACCTGAAAAGGCTGTTGTTTGCACAATTTCACACATAATCACCTGGACCAACAGGATATTTGTGTTGGGTATGGCTGCAGACCTCCTGTCTCATGTCCTCCCGGCTGCGTGCTGTCCGCAAGCTTAGCCCTTGTGTTGTCCTTGGGTCAAATTGACCCGTTTTATATGTTTTATATCTGAAATATGGATTTCTTTCAACCAAATTGCCCAAAAATAACGTTCTTTAGGTAAAATGAATGATTACTTTCATTGAATTTTTTGGGTGTTTTATTTAATCTTATAGCATTTGAATTATATATTTTTTTAATGGTTTCAAAACAGTATCCAGACTAAACTTTGACATATACCCATCTGTGATCCACTTAACATCTTCAGATCTTACCTATAGTCAAAATAATTCATAATTTCTGCCATTTGTAACTAAAAACATGTATAATTTGATATAAATGAGGTTTGTTGGCCATGAATTCAAAGAATAAGTGTAAAACCTATTAAACCAGCTCTTTTTTTTAAAAAAAAGCGTCAAGAGCATGGAAAATCAATAAAAATTTCAATTTATTCACGCATAAATTGCACACATTAAATCTTCATAACCATGCTTATTCAGCACACCATTAGAAAGCTTAAAGTCTTATGATTCGATTAAGCCCACACACAAAAAAGAATGAAATGACTTATAGCGGTTATAATCCTGTTATGAAGTAAAGAAATACAGAAAGCTACTGCGCCACTAGTGTCTGAAGTCAAGTGTGCATCCATACCTTTTTCTTTGTGTCTTCATTCACAGCGGTGAAAGATCGCCAAAAACTTTTTTTTCCTACATCGCGAACAAGCCAAGGAATTAGAATATCCAAGCCATTTTATCCAAAACAAGCTGATCCCCTAACAATCTTGTAGTTTCTGGCCGAGTTTCAACGAAAAGAAAGCTAAACAGTTCATTTCTGTGTTTTGATCGCTTCTGTCTTCTACCCTGAGTCTGACACACTGTTACTCTGCACACCAGAAGATTCTCTGGCGTCAAAACATTCCATTTCACTTGGTTGCCGGCAAACCCATCTAGTGTAACCCAAGATGGCCCTAATGGAAGCCAATGATGTTGCAGAGTTCAGGGAGGACCAACGTGGGAAAGATTGACATCTATTCCTTCCAGTTAAAACTAGATGTTATGAAACCGGCCTACCTGTTTAGCCAATAAGAAGACGAATTGATTGATACCAAACTTGACCAGAAAATGTTTACCCTGTGATGGCTGCAGCAAAATAGGGCCTTAATTATTGCTTTTCACCATTTCATCAATTTATAATTACTTATTTCTAAAAATGTATGTATATAGTTATTTCAAGTATGTGTGTGATTGATGTGAATGTGTTTTTGTATTTGAGAAGTTTTGTTTTGTTTTTCGACATGTGTACTTCATCCCTAGCAATCCACAAAAATCAATCCCACAACGTCCCAGTTAGATGCCAATGCCGTAAACATATTCTTTGTAAATCTTAACAATCATTCACCAAAAGAAACAAGCAGGCCTGCCTTGTTACACAATCCAAATCTTCTTCAAAACCAAGATTTTCAGCGTGCAAATTACTAGCTAGAAGTTTGTTGTTGTTTAGGGGAAAGTATTAAGACTATGTCACAGGTGTGAAGTGTGACTTCAATAAAAATCCTATAATTTCAACTGGTGAGTTGTGCTGACCCAAGAAAATGTGCAAACAGCCATTACAATTAAAAAAACTTAATTTATTCCACCACAGTGTACTCTTAGATAGCCCAAGTCCTAGATAGCACACTAAATTGTCATCGTCTCCACATATCCTCAGCTGGATGGCAGGCAGGCACATCTTTGCTTCCCAGTCCCATTGTCCCCTGGTTTCACACCCCTATCTCTTTGACCCTGTGTATCTGTGCTCTCCTTCCCAGTTTTTCCCTATAGGTCTCTGTACACCTGTGGCCATCTTTAATTAGGTTGGTCCCTCCTTCCACCCGTACCATAGGTTGGTTCTCTGGCACACCTTTACCTCTCCCATGTCCATTAAAATAGTTCAGCTGCAGGTAATTTAGGAACAATTATTCAAGTCAAAGGGAAAAGCCATAAGTAAAAGATGCAATTAAAACCCTGCAAGATAAAAAAAAACACAATACATAAAAGCATATATCAAACCACAGCAACAAGTCTGAAAGAAATAAATGCACACATCCACCCTGTGATAATTACACTCATTAGGTAGCTAGCAACAGCAATGACAGTGGTTGTGACGTGTTTACTCACATACAGACAAACACACTTTCAAGGTGAAAACAACACCAGCTACACGCTGTCGCAGCTCCTTACAATGTGGTGGAGGTCTAATCTTTCAATGGAAACTTTGCTGCAGTGACAGAGCTGTTTATAAATCAACAATGTCCCATTCATCTTTCATCCTCCTCCTGATCTAACAGCAACAAAAAGATTTGTTGAAGATTATGTGGAGCCAACAGTCCTCAGTACTGCACTAAACTCTAAGCCTGCCCACATTTTAGCAGTCCAACCAAATGCAAAGGATTTTGATTTTTATTAATATTCTGTTTAACTAAGAAATACGTCACAGTACAGAAGCTAGAGAACCTCCTTCAGCAACAAGCTTCAATGCCTGTTTCACTGGGCCTTTAAATAAATTCTTCATTTATAAGAACTGGATTTCTCGTCTTGGTGTGTTTGAAGTGTGTACGCAGCTGTCCACCGAGTTAAGGATTTAACTTTGTAGCAAAATTTCAGATTATGAGATTGAATCAATGTATCTTTCTCTTTTTCAAAGAGTGGTATAGCGTAAGAAACTAATCCTAGGAAAATTCTGGTTTTAATATTAAACAAACTATTCCTGATAGCCGGAGGAGCATGCAGGCATCTACAATAAATGAAATATAAATGAACTGACCATTTATGGAACATGTCCAAATAATGTTGAAGTCAGAGTTGATTCTCTTCAAGCAAATTCAAATGTTACAAACAACACTATCTCTCCTAACATATTCCATTTAGACTGTGAATTTGTTGCTGAGTGACAAAATCTGGTCCAACAGTGATATTATATTAATAACATAATAATATTAAAAAATGACATATACAAATTTAGGCCAGACCGGAGCAGGAGATTGAAACAGAGGATGTGAGGAAGACCGAATCAAAACAACACAAGAAAACAGATGCATAGCCGACAAACAGGCAGACGGAGAGAGGAGAGGTGAGGAAAATGGACAAAGCAGGGGGCAAAGGAGAGAGGCAGCTGGTGGGAGAGGCCAATCAGACACAGAGAGAGAGACTTATTACAGCCACAGACTAATTACAATGTGTTCAGCAACACTAACAGGCACGCGTCTCGGCCACAACCACCACACCTGAGACCTGCCATTGGCCAAAATGAGGGTTAATTTCAGCCAACGGGAGGTCTGCAGAGATCCATTAATAAATAACGACACCCCTTGATTCACACGTGCACCTGCTCCAATTAACATTTTACTAATTGGCCGGTACAAAGCAGGGTATAACAAAAATTTCTGTTCGTCTCAGCACACTGATCTACAGAAAGTGTGCTTTACTGAGTGTTGTGTTATTGTTAAAGCAGTTTGATATTGTGGGAAATATGCTATTTATTTCTTTCTTAGAGTTGGATCAATCATACAAGCAGGAAAGATGCTGTTCAGTTTTGTACTGTACTATATGGATACTGTTGTTCATCAAGAAAACCTTACACCACGTATAGTCTAGATCAACAGAAGTACATTTACAGGATAATTGCCGACCACGTGCCGGATGTCCCTGGCTTCCGCTTTCTGTGTGTTGCCGTTTGCTTCAGGGAACAACATCAAACTTTGAGCTACGCGCTGAAAAAAAGGTTTGAAAAATATTTGGATTTTTGGAAAAAAAAGGAGGCCTTCTTGTTCTTGGTTTGTAAAGATTTACAAAGAATATGTTTATGGCATTTACTCTCTAACTGGGATGTTTTGTGACCAATTGGCGTGATTGGTATGGACGAAGTACACACATTGATACACTGGTAAGAGCAAATTACATTTAACCATGTGTCCAGCTAATTTAAAAACCTCACAATAATGTATTATGTGACCAGTTAACTTCATTTATATTGTATACTGTTGTATGTTGCGTTATCCTTTATGTGGTGCAAATGTTCCACCAAAACAAGTTCCTTCCTGAGAACATTTTGCAGAGCCACTGTTGTTGCGTCCGAAGTCTGGTCCATGAATTCAATCCAGTTTACCAATGTGCTTCGTTGACGTGCCTCATGCTAATGCTTGTTGGCTACTGATATCTCTGGTTTATGCATCCCCTTTGCTGCTGTAACACTGAAAATTTCCCTATTGTGGTACTAATAAAAGATTATCTTCTTATTTTCATCAGGTTCGCAGATATATACTGTATATACAGTATGTTGGTTAGTCTAGCCTGTTTGCAGTTAGCAGAAATGCACACACTAATCACAGAGGACACAATTATAGTTGAGGCTAATATGTGATCAATTGATTTCAACTGTCCATCTGATGGCACCTGGCAACAATTATGTTGTGTTTCAAACATCAGAAACTGAAGTCCGGTCACTGGGTAATGAGTCAACTCTGGATTTAAATTTTTTTGTAAGATTATCTTTTGGGCATTTTTGGCCCTTATTTTTGACAGGACAGCTGAAGAAAGGAAAGAGGAGATAGAGGGAGAATGACATGCAGCAAAGGGCCGCAGGTTGGAGGAGTGAACCTCTATATATGGGCGCTTGCTCAACCAACTGAGCTATCCAGGCACCAAACTGTGGATTTGAGTTTGGCGGTGTTATTATGGATCCCATGTAACTTCTAGGCAAGTCCTGCTCCATGAAGCAACTTGATTGGTTGGGGTTAGGATAGTGATTGGTCTAGGGATAGGACCTTAACAAATCGGGTAACATTACCTTGCGTAAGCATGGACGCCTGGCCAATACTAGTGTGTGAATGGTGTGAAGGGTGGGTCTTGTCTAGAAGTTGCGTGGGTTCCATAATAAAACGTCCGGGAATGGGTGGGTCCTGTCAGTTAAAGTAGATTACCACAAAAACCATTCGTGCATTAAAGTAAGAACGTGACATGAACATAAAATAGACAATTTCTCTAAGAAATATGTAGAAAACCAAGTGTGGGGAGACTGAACCTCATTTTGCAATGGTTTGGGAGGCAAGGGCTAGGCAGCAAAGTTAATTGCTGCATTAGGTATGGGCACATATGAGGTAATCTACTCTGATTGACAGTACCCACCCTGCAGAGCACATGCAAGACTCACATTCACAGGACCGTGAAGTGACAGTAAAGATGCTACAGGCAGTGACACAGTGTTCAGTTTCTGATGTTTGAAACGCAACATAAGTGAAAAAAAATGCAACACTGCTTTAAACTCCCATATTTAATACAAGATGGACAGTTGAAACCATTTGATCACTTATTTAGCCTCAATACTGTGTCCAACAACAACTGGTAAGTGAAGTGGACAGCCTCTGAAAATGCAAACACGCTAGTCTAACCAACGTATAGATCTGTAAAAGTTATGATGTTTACTTTACTTTCTCTGTTGCACTTTAAGGTTGCTGAAATGTAAAGTACCATACAGATAAAATGTATTATCATTATGTGTACAAAAACAAACATCCCACTACCTACAGATGCTGCAGCCAGACCTTAACAACAACCTCAGCAGTTCCCTCAACAAGGGAACTTGTTGCAATAACAGCAGATATTTGCCAAATGTTCTACTGTTTTGTGGTGGACAACGACTGAAGAAACTTCCTGTGTTTCTTTTGGTACCGGGAAAATGACAAAGTGGTGGAGTATCGTATGCGAGTTCATGACTTTGGAAACAGCCCATCACCCGCAGTAGCAATCTTTGGGCTGAGGAGGGCAGCAAAAAACCCAGAAGATGAATGTGGTAGTGATGCGAGGCACTTTGTTGAGAGGGATTTCTACGTTGATGACGGCCTTTTATCATGTGCAACAGAAGCTGAGGCCATTGATGTTCTACATCGAACACAGCAAATGCTGGCGGAGTCTAACATTGTTCTACACAAGATAGCCTCAAACCGAAAATAAGTGATTAATGCATTTCCAGCAGAGGAAAGACCAAATGACAAAGACCTCATCCTCTCTGTGGACAACCTACCTGTCCAATGCAGCCTTGGGGTTATTGGAACATTATGTCCGACACCTTCACTTTCCACGTTCCTGAGAGTAAAAAGTCATTCACATGGCAAGGCATCCTGTCAACAATCCTGTCTGTTTTATCCACTGGGATTCTTAGCTCCAATTACTATTGAAGGCAGACTGCTCCTCAGAGAGCTTTTGACCTAAGGTACAGAATAGGACACATGTCTGAGGCCAATTTTGAAGATTGAGGAAGATGGCATGAATCACTGTTAGCACTAAAGGAGGTACATATCCCACCGACATATGCATCCTTCTCCACTTCCAAGGCCCAACATACAGTATTGTAGTAGGCTTTGACTTTGCTAAATCCAAGCTTGCTCCTCAGTCTGAGCTGACGATCCCCAGGTTAGAGTTATGTGCAGCTGTACTGGCTGTTGAGATAGCAGAGCTTGTCATCAGAGAGGTTGATCTGAAAGTGAATGCAGTCAAATTCTACACTTACAGCAAGGTTGTGTTAGGATACATACACAATGAGAAAAGAACATTTTATCTCTATGTGAGCAATCATGTACAACGTAGCCCCACCACACGAGTTACTGAAGTAAAGCTGGGCCTAAAGAGATTTTCCAAGTTCACGCACCAAAGCTGTGGCCCACCTCTGTCACATTGCTCAATGCTTGTCACTCCCATCAGCTATGTGGCCTGACACATGTGCCAGAATGGATTGGCAGTTGCTAAACTACTTTGGCCAGTCATCGACAGTGAAGGCTTGCTGAGAATAAGTGGACACATTGACCAGGCACAACTTGACAGGTGTGAAGCTAATCCTATCATTATCCCAAGCCGTAACCACATAGCAACTCTGCTCGTCTGCCACTATCATTAATGTGTAAAACATCAGGAAAGACACTTCACAGAAGGTGCAATCCGCGCAAGTGGTCTGTGGATGGTAGTAGGAAAATGTCTCATCAGCAGCTGCATTCATAGGTGTCACATGCAAAATGTTGCAACGGAAAATGGAGCAACAACAGATGTCGCAGAGAACGCTTGCAGGTCGACCCCCTATTCTCATATGTTGAACTTGCCGTTATGGGGCCATGGGAAGTCATAATACATCATACCAGGGGTGGCCTCCCACTTAGAAATCATGGAGGGGTCTGAAATTGTCATCGTAGGTGCATGTCCACTGGGAGAGACAGAAATCACAATGTATGATTTTTAAACTATTTATTTGTATGATACAGCTGCAAATAAGTATTTGAACACCTGTCTATCAGCTACAATTCTGACCCTCAAAGACCTGTAGTCTGCTATTAAAACGTCCACCTCCACTCCATTTATTATCCTAAATTAGATGCACCTGTTTGAGGTTGTTATCTGCATAAAGACACCTGTCCACCCCATACAATCAGTAAGAATCCAACTACTAACATGACCAAGACCAAAGAGCTGTCCAAAGACACTAGAGACAAAATTGTACACCTCCACAAGGCTGGAAAGGGCTACGGGGAAATTGCCAAGCAGCTTGGTGAAAAAAGGTCCACTGTTGGAGCAATCATTAGAAAATGGAAGAAGCTAATCATGACTGTCAATCTCCCTCGGACTAGGGCTCCATGCAAGATCTCACCTCGTGGGGTCTCAATGATCCTAAGAAAGGGGAGAAATCAGCCCAGAACTACACGGGAGGAGCTGGTCAATGACCTGAAAAGAGCTGGGACCACCGTTTCCAAGGTTACTGTTGGTAATACACTAAGACGTCATGGTTTGAAATCATGCATGGCACGGAAGGTTCCCCTGCTTAAACCAGCACATGTCAAGGCCCATCTTAAGTTTTCCAATGACCATTTGGATGATCCAGAGGAGTGGTCATGTGGTCAGATGAGACCAAAATAGAACTTTTTGGTCATAATTCCACAAACTGTGTTTGGAGGAAGAAGAATGATGAGTACCATCCCAAGAACACCATTCCTACTGTGAAGCATGGGGGTGGTAGCATCATGCTTTGGGGGTGTTCTTCTGCACATGGGACAGGGCGACTGCACTGTATTAAGGAGAGGATGACCGGGGCCATGTATTGCGAGATTTTGGGGAACAACCTCCTTCCCTCAGTTAGAGCATTGAAGATGGGTCGAGGCTGGGTCTTCCAACATGACAATGACCCGAAGCACACAGCCATGATTTCTAAGTGGAAGAACTTGAAAAATAGCAGGGTGTTCAAATACTTATTTTCCTCACTGTATGTCCACTAGGGGTGGGACGATTTGTTGACGTAGTTGATATCATCGATTACGTAAATGCGTCGACACAAATAATGCGTCGACGTGTCTAAAAATAACATGGCTGAATCCAGCAACAGCGCAAGTATGGATTCCTCGCAACATGTTGACAAAAAGGCTCGCTCACAGTCTCCTTAAGTGTGCGAGTATTTTACTCTAACGCCAACAACAACAACGTGGTAGTCTCTAGACTTTGTAAAATGATCCCTTAGTTAGGAGAACAGTAGCTAAACACCTCAAAGTTCTGCTCACCTATGCCTCTCCAGCTTCTCCCGTAGCTCACAAGTATACAGTATGTCCTGCACTGACTTTAGTGTAATGTAAACTGCTGCGTCTCCCCCCATCTGTAGCACTGTCTTTGATAATTGCGTAACCAGGCCAGATTGTTTCAGATATCTCACGAGTCCTTATAATGTCCACGTATTAATAAATTGTCAGGTATAAAACGGGCTCAGGCTCATAATTCCCTTAGAATTTGGGAAGAATTTCTTAGAATTTCCCTTGGAGAAAGAAAAATTGCACTTTTGTTTCCTCCAGAAAGTGACTTGAAATGTTAATTTGTTTTATTGTTGGATTTTATATGTGGCTAAAATTGCATTTTTTTACTGTAAAATTAAAGGGAGAAAAGCTTGGATGTTAAACAAGAGCTTATTCATCATTTTACCTACTACTGTTAAAAAAAGCAAATACTGGCTGCTGCTTTTGCCCTTGCTCTGTTTACTTTCAGTTTTTACTTTTGTATTCCTCCTGAAAGTGACTTCATTTTGTTGTGGAATTGATTGCCTACATCTGGAAATAATCAGTAATTGAAAATTTAATTGTTAGGTTAGTTGAATAATTGAAAAATAATCGTTACATTAATTGTTTAAAAAATAATTGTCTGGATGACCCTATTGTCCAAGCGTGCAATTCACATTGAGGTTATCGAAACCATGACTTCCTCGAGCTTCATAGAGGTTTTTCTCCATGTGAGGCCATACTAAACAGCTTTGATCAGACTGTGGGACCAATTTTATTGGAGCAAGGAGCTGAAAATGAATGCACAAGGTCCCTGTGATTAAAACATGAAAGTCTACCTCCATCAACAAAGGTGCACCTGGGTTTTCAACCCTCCTCACTCCTCCCATATGAGTGGCACTTGGGAGCGCATGATTGGAGTCGCTCAACGGATTCTAGATTCCATGCTCCTACAAGGTAGATCTTGAAAACTTGAAAACTCACACATTAAGTCCTAAGCACCTTTATGGCAGAAGTCTGTGCCATCGTGAATGCGTGGCCGTTAATCCCTGTATCCAGCCTCCCCTCATTTTAACCCCTTCCATGCTACTGACACAGAAAACAGGTGTATCTCTCTCCAGCCAGTAACTTCTTGAAAGCAGTTCCTAAGAACCAGTGGAAGAGAGTTCAAGCCTTGGCAGAGACATTCTGGGCTATGTGGCGACAGTGTCGGCAGAAGAGCAACCTAAATCAGGTGACATCATGGTGATGGTCACACAATCCACAGTCCTGATCAAATGGTTTCACTCTTTTTAACTAATAGGACACAACAGGTGAAAGTCAATGGCACACTGTCAGAGGTCAAACATAGCAACACAGAGGTCCCACAAGGTTATGTTGTATCACCTACACTTTTCACATTTTATACCAATGACTGCAGGAAACTTAACAATGCAGCTAAAAAGCAGGCTGGTCAGCACACACAAGATGGCTATGAGGATAATAGGGAAGAAAGAGTAAAAGCCCATCCAGCGCCTGTACAATCAAGCTGTCAGAAAAAAAGCCAAAACAGTTACTGCAGACTCTCTACATCCTCTCTTTCCTGAATATGAACTTCTGCCATCAGGGAGAAGATTCTGTGTTGAGATGAAAAAGAAAAAATACTAAAGTTATTGTTTATTCCAACTTAAGTCAAGCTGCTAAATTCCAATAGTAAATCTTAGCCCAACAGAGCAGGGGTGCAATAAATACACCAACACTTTTTGCACTTAGAAATTCTTAGTTAATATTTAGGATGTTGTGTTGTCTGTGCTGTCATGTGTGTCATTCTGTCTTAGGACGCTTTCTGATCTAATTTTTACATTTATGTTTATTGCATTGTATTTGATGTTGGTTGATTTTAGAATGTTTTTTTGTTACATGTTGTTTATGTTGTGAAGCTAGAGATTTTAGCACGATGTCCAAGACAAATTTCCAATAAAGTGACAATAAAGTGTATTCTATTCTATTGTATAGTGTAGTTCTGTCTTGTATGTCCTTTTCCACCCCCTACTGGTGATTGTAAGTAGCTGCACTAAAGAGGTTAAAGGTGCTCTAAGCAATGTACTGTATGTCACACGTTTTTCAGGCTACAACATTTGTTGTCACATACAGCAAACATTTCCTCACTATGCCCTAGCTGCCTGTCCTCAAAACACAAAAAAGCGGTCTCTGTAGACAGCCCAGGCTCCACAAACAGCAACAAAAGCAAACTGCGGCAACCTGCACCACAAACCATAACAAACCGTATTCCAGCCTATAACCGACAAGAAGGAGTTGGTCGAGCCATCAAGCAGCATTTTCCCATGGCTTCATAGAGAGAGCCTCACAGTTTACAAATCCGAATAATCCTGTGCATTAAAGTCCACAAACCAGCATCATCCCTAAATTATCCAATATTTACATGTTTATGTTAATATTAGTTTGGTTTAAGTACAGTATGTTTGAGGATGTTTAGTTTATTGTCAACTACATATGGATGTAGTCAATCTTTGGTTGTTAAAGAATTGGTGCTTGTGTAAGTTATATTTCTAGATTAAAATACATTTTAAGCACTTGCTTATGTTAATTTACAGTACTGTGCAAAAGTTTTAGGCAGGTATAAAAAAATGCTGTAAACTAAGAATGCTTTCAAAAATGGAAGTTTATTTTCATCAATTAACAAAATGCAGTGAATGAACAGAAGTGGAATCTACATCAAATCAATATTTGGTGTGACCACCCTTTGCCTTCAAGACAGCATCAATTCTTCTAGGTACACTTGCATACAGTTTTTGAAGAAACTCAACTGTTCCGAACATCTTGTAGAACAGATCTTCTGTGGATGTCGGCTTCCTCAAATCCTTCTGTCGCTTTATGTAATCCCAGATACATGCCCTGATGTTGACATCATGTATGTTTTTTGGATTATTGTCCTGCTACAGAATAAATTTAATCATACGCCTACCTGATGGTATTTCATGATGGATAAGAATCTGCCTGTATTTCTCAGCATTGAGGACACCATTATTCCTGTTATGCCTATGTTTATTCTGGAGTGCTGCTCTAGAACATTGATCCTGCCCTCCAAGGTTGTAATTTTGTTGTCTTACTCCTTATTCTAGGGAATTAAAAGGTGTAGATAGCTACGCACACACAATTTCCAGTCCCCACAGACTTCTCTCAGTGTCAAAAATATGTGCACTCTATGCAATAGAGGTGTGGGTATTTTATAATCTAAAGAGTGTTATCATTATTATTATCTCATTGCGTTGGTGTAATTGAAATTCAGGTTAACTTATTTACTTAAGTTGTTTCTGTTTCTTTCCTATCTGCCCCCCCTCCCTGTCCGGAACCCTGCATCTTTAATTCTGAAACTCTACAGTTATCTCTGCAGCTCTCTAATTTGTCTTTTTCTGTCCTGTTTCAGTTTATCTTCTGGCTTTATTCCTCATATTTATCTATCTATCCATCTATCTATCTATCTATCTATCTATCTATCTATCTATCTATCTATCTATCTATCTATCTATCTATCTATCTATCTATCCTCTACCTTCTACTCATCTTCTAACCATTTAATTTCATCCTCTCTCTTATTTCTCTGTTGCCTTCTCCTTTTGCTCTCCCTGACTCTCTTTTTTGCTCACCACCCCAAACTCTCTCTCTCTCTACCTCACTCTACGCCTCTCTCACCCTTTTCTTTCTCTCTGCAGCTGCACACTTAAAGACCCTTGCTGCATTATCCTTTTAATAAAGGCCTGGGCAGGGTGGCAGAGGATGGAGACAAAGACAAGGCCGCCGCTGCCACAGCAGCCTTCAAACCTCATTAACTTTTGTCTTGTTGCGGCATACACACACACACACACACACACTCGAAAAAACCCACTCCCACACATACGTGCATGTACTCACAATCTTACATGCACACAAACGCCCAGCCACCCACTCCTAGTTGTACTGTACATGCAATTACAGACAAATTAATTGTGTTGGCTCACACAAACACTCACACTGCTCTTGTTATTCAGCCTCTCCCAACCAATTTATATGATAGTGCCTCAAATATTTGCTTTGATTGCTATTTTGATCATTATTTTTGATATAAATGGTACATGTATGTCATTATGAAATTAAATTAACAGACTGATGTTGACTCAGACATACACTGTTGTTCAAAGGCAATCAAATTGCACTGTATATGGATATAAATCAAAATGTTTTGGCGTCTGCCTCATATACTTAGCAACAGGCCAGTTGTTGTCTGCTTACCTTGGCAGCAACCTCACTGCTAGCTGGCCTTTCTCCAAAGATGGGCATAATCAATCACAGAGTCATATTGTTGGATTGATGCAGGTCATTGAGCACTGGAGCTGATATCGTGTGGATTAGTAGCTCACTTGCTTAATTAGATTGGATAAATGATAACCAGACATATTTGTCAGTCAAAGTATAAATACCAGTTGTTGTGATTCAGTCAAAATATAAAATAACTTTTTGTAGGTACTACATATAGGCTGTCATGTCAAGTCAATGTCAGTCATTTAGACCAAAAGCCTATATTTGTCTCAGAGGACTTCCCAATCGTTACAGACTACAACACTCTGTATCCTTTGGGCTCCCAAAGCAGACAAAGCAAAACTCAAAAGATCCTTTGATTAAAAAAGGGAGAAGAGCTTTGATATATATATATATAGGAATACATTACTGTAATTGCGCTACTTTTGTAACGAGTTACTCCCAACACTGTTGGTCAAGCGCATATTCCAATCTAACTGGCTCTCTTACAGACTTCAATCTTAACCATTGTTTAGGTGAGATAAGTCTGGACATGTAGGTGTGTGTTATCTATTAGACAGCTCAGAATAATAAAGTTAGTTACAAAAATGAGTCTTCCCACTCTCTCTCATTCAGACACACGCCCTTGCCACCCCACCGGGAGCAACTTGGGGTTCAGTGTCTTGCTCAAAAACACTTGACTTCAGAAATTGATTTGTATTTCAGGAACATTTTGCAGATGTGTCTTGCCTCCAAACCTACAGGCAGACATAAGGTAATGTTGAATGTTTGTAGATTTAGGAGCTGGTTTAAAAAGGAGAAGATGTGATGCTGTATGGAAAGGAGTTTAATCTATCAATGTTGGTGCAGGGCAGTCTCCCCTTGTTCCTCCGGCACTGTACAGCAGTTACAAGTATATACACTAAAACTCACAGGAGGGGAAGTTAAAGGGGGTGCCAGGGTTGTTTGTGCCACTCACTCACCCACTAATGAGTAATCAACTTTCACAGCTTGAGTGTTGGGGTGGTAATTCAGGTTGCACACCATGTTCCCGAACCGTGGAGTAGCGATTCATTATCATGAAGATCTGTATAATCAAACAATTAGTGAATTTCTTCTCATCAACAAGGCCTGTTCCCTGTCTGATGTGCTCGTTGGTGACGGGGGGTTTGTGAGCGGAGGGGTGCCATAGTCGCTGTCAACCGGCTGCCTCTGTGACGTTCCTTGGCTGTTTTCCAGTTTGGGGCATTGCGAGGGTTAAACAGCTCTGATGAATGCTCACACGCTCTGTGCATGTGTCAGACTGAAGAGGAGAACCACTGGGACAGTAATTGACACAATGGTAACATTTGAGAAGGAAGAAGGGAGAGACAGAGAGAGGGAGGATTTTTATGAGAAATGAAGGCAGAAAGAAAGAGAAACGTCTATCTTTGTCAGCCGTTGTTTCTTGTTTGCAAAAGTACTTCTGAAAACAGATTCATTTAAATCTTTATAGAACTGAGAAATTACATCAAAGAAACATTCTCACAAGATAGTACAATTTTATTATGTCTTGTTATTTCTCTTGTGACTGGCTTGAAATTCTTATTGACAAGAGCTCATTCTTTGACTTAGTTGAAAGATTCAATTGCTTTGGATTAATCAGTCAGACCTTTCTTGAAATCCTTCACAAAATAATGTATAATTTATATGTAAAACAAGCAAAAAAAATCATTTCATTACAATCTGAAGGCAACATTCCTTCTTCTATAAAGCTGGTGCGTGGTTGACGGAAAAAAGTGGCACACAATTTTTTTTAATGTTTAGCAACACAACAGTAATTTGTTTGAAATAAACAGGAAATACAGTAATTCCCATAATTAACCATGATGTCTGAACAATCAAAGATGATCTTTTATGATTACACAAAGTGAAGCTTGTGAAGCTGGTCGTCACATTTGACAGCACTGAATGAGGACTCATAGATTCAAAGAAAATCTAAAGAAAAAGATTACAGCCACAAAGACAACAAAGCTGGACAGAAAAGTGGAGAAATTCAATGTAAAAGGACCTCAGAAATAACTCCAATGACGGAGGCATAAAAAAAACACAATAAACAAATTATTTTTTTGTGTTTTATGTTCAAAAGCAATATTACAGAGAAAATGCTAGTACACACACACACACACACACACACACACACACACACACACACACATACACACACACATACACAGTGCATGAAAGACAGCAATGCAATGTGTGGCTGAGTGGTTAATCAGATTTCTTTCTCGTGTCCATATGTAACTGTGCCAGGCAGCAGAGGGTCATTAGACATACACACAATGCCTCTGTGACACCCACTTGGCACCAGATCTGAGGGACAGAGAGAGACACACAGAGAGAGAGAGAGAGAGAGCTTTGTCTTTTCTTTGTATGTTGTTTTTGTTTAGGAAAGTTTAGGTTGCCTCTAGTATAATTTTATGTTGGGACCTCACCTCTGTATTAAATAGAAACTATTACTTGGCAATTCTTTGTTCTGGCCTTGTTTGGGACATTGGGACGTAACAAGCCTATAGGCTTTCATGAAAAACAGCTAATGTTTTTTACACGCCGCATGGTAGTTATACTTGGCTGAAATGAGTGGGTGTTTAGTGGAATTAGAAACACAGACACAAATGTGACACGCACCTAATACGTCACTGACCATTCATCAGAAGCGTTTTGTTTTGTAACTGCTGTTAAATACCTACGCCCCATGTTCAGAGGCTAAGTCCTTGCACCTGCAGGTTCAATTTTAAGCTGCGTCCCTTTGCTGCATGTCATTCCCCCTCTCTCTCCCCTTTTATGCCTAAACTGTCCAATCCAATAAACACCCTTTAAATTGAATCCAGTTTTTTTATATGTGCTGCTAGAAAGTTAAGCTAAGTTAAGATAGGATAGCTACAGGGTTTTTACCATAGTTTAAAGAATTGAGGTCCTGTCACACTAACAACATGGCTGGAAAGACATCCTCACTGGCTGGACTGCTGTGATGGATTTTATTTAGATTTGTCATCTGACTCTTCGCATCAAGGTGAATAACCATATTTCCCACATTGCATACATTAATAATCAATTTTTTTTTTTACAGCACCAATATTTTTTATCAGACTCTCTCAAAGTCTTCATTGGCTCACTGTGATGACAAACCTCTAGGAAGTCATTACGCTGCTGTTCACCAAGGAAATAGGTTTGTTCGAGATGAACTGCGCCTCTCTTGTAAAGAGACGAGAGCAGACGAGAGCAGACTGGGGCAGTGACAAAAATCCGCTCTCAAGTTGGACAGTTTCCAGCCGTTTCCAGCAGCCTTCAGACTGAACAGGAAGTGACAAAATATATCAGCTTTTACACAGTCTCCAGTTGTTTCTATTACGACAGAGTAGCTGTCAAAATTCTCTACATGTGATCTGTTGCTGATGTGCTGTAGACTGTATATGATCTGTGATCTGAATTGATTTAGTTTACTTAACGTCACTATCAGGCACAACGTGTGTTCTATACAGAATACGCCTTTAAATCAGACACATGGCAATTATATTCCCTCTGATTCAAAAACAGTAAAACAGTTTATTTAAAACGTCATCATAGTGAGTAGATTCTGAACCAATCAACTGTTAGATTAGCTGAGAGTGAAAAGCAAATGCGCTGCCTGCGCATCCGCCTCGACTATCGTTGCCCACGTGTGCATGACGTCAGAGCAAGTCGGGATCAAGTTGGACACAAATGTAACAGGAGGCGATCGCCGGTGATCGATTCTGCGCAGACCTGGCTCATATCAAACAAACCTAATGTCATGTCTCGTCCCTGTGTCAAGTTTCTGTGTATATTTGTATCATGTTTTCTGTTAGTTTTCCATTTTCCTGTTTTATTTTGTAGTCTCTTTGTTCCCTCCATGTGCTGTCTTGTTTTACTTCCTGCCTTATATTTTTCCCGCCTATATGATTACCTGTCCCCGCCCTAATGTGTCTCATTGTCTCCCCTGTCTTGTGTATTTAAGTTCAGTTTTCCCCTTACCCCAGTGCGAGATTTTCTGTTTTCCATGTGTGCAGCTTTTTAGCGTTTTTCCTTGTGTTCCTGTGTTCCTGTGTTCTTGTGTTCCTGATGTCACTAACCAAGTCAAGTGCAGATGTGAGTCACACTGCGACAAGTAGTCTACAATATGCTAACAAGAGACTTCTATAATGTCAATACAGTAAAAATGGACCTACAGTACACAATGAAGTTCGTTCACTGCTAGCTACATGTTAGCAATCAAACACAACAAAGGCTTGAATGCAATTGCATTTTACTCTATGCCATAAATCGTTTAAATCTGAGCATGCACAACTCACATCTGCACTCGACTCACATCGGGTAGTGACTAATAAAACCAGGTTTCTAGGTTTCTAATAAACCATTTACTTTCTTAAGTCATGCATTTGTAAGTCTCTCAGTGTGTGTGTAAAACTTTAGCATGTAACTCTCTTGTTTCTAGAGTTCTGTTTGTGTACATATTATTATCAGTAGAGATGTCATTTAGAGTGAACATTCATTTTTTGCAAGTGCATTATAAAAACAAATTTAGAGAGAGAGGGAGAGAGAGACTAGATTGAACTTTATTAAACCATGTGATACAATGTGTTCATTAGGGAGCTTTTGCTGGTAGGCATAGTTTTGTACTTTGGACAGAACCAAGCTAGGTGTTTGCCCCTGCTTCCAGTGTTATTGCTAACTTTTAAAGTAGCAAACAGATATAGTCAGATTCAATTAAATTAGCTTGGAATGTTACAAGATAATCTGAATAATTCCAATGCAGCTGTTGGGTTGATTGAGTTGCCTGCGACGGCAGAATTAAAAACGCTTCCTGTGGCTGTCTTAGCAGAGACAGAGGGTGTTTGTGTGCCCTTAAGCCACAAGCAGTCTCCAGTGTGGATGGGGAGGTAGGTGGAGGGTTAAAAACACCCGTCTTGCAGCCATGTTATGAACCATCCCCAGAAAGCAGTGCTTGTTCCAGAGATGAGGCCCGCGTAAAGGTTCGCCTGGCTCGTCTCCAAGTTGAGACTCAAGAATGGGAACGTAAACAGCACATGCAACTTCAGCTTGAAATGAGGATGTTGTATGCAGAGGCTGACACAGCTGTAAAGTTACAGAAGCTCGAGCTTAAAAGCTCTCAGGGGGCGGAAAGCCTGCCTGCTGCTGCACCAGGTATGTCACTCACCACCCTCTCCACCCAAAGTTCTGCCAGTCCAATTACCACAGCTTTTGATGTTAGCAAGCACATTGCTCTAGTGCCGTCGTTCCATGAATCTGAGGTTGACTCCTACTTCATTGTATTTGAGTGCATTGCAGTTGCTTTACAGTGGCTGGCGGAGGTTTGGTCTCTGTTGCTCCAGTGTAAGCTTCATGGCAAGGCCCAGGAAGCCATGGCAGCGCTCTCTTTAGAAAAGAGTGTACACTATGTTTAAACTAAGTCTGCTATTCTGCGCATCTATGAACTAGTCCCTGAGGCATATCAGCAGAAATTTAAGAGTAATATGAAGTCACAGAATCAGACTTATACTGAGTTTTGCTAGAGAGAAGGGTGTGTTATTTGCCAATAACACCGATGCCAATAATACTTCTGGTTGAGAATTTTAAAAGGTGTTTGCCCGAGCGCATCGTTGTGTATTTATATAAGTCAAAGGTAACTACTTTAACTGCTGCAGCAACTCTAGCTGATGAGTATGTGTTGATTCACAAAACTGCCTTTGCTAGTTTTCCTGTCAGACCACGTTGATCAGTTGATCAGTCAGCTTGCGGATTTGGTTCTGTGTTCAGCGGCATTGAGATGGGCTGCATTCCTCGTCTAGTGCATACATTAATTTATTAACAATGATATCAAACAACAAAGTCAATGGTTTCCATTTCAAAAGTGTATTTACTTATTTACCAATAATGGAAATAATGATCTGCACTGAGTCTTACTTTTAGGTATGGAATCAACTTTGTCCAGAGTCAGTTCTGCACATATAAGTTGGGTGCTGTAACAAACCATTGTTGCACTGCAATGATACAGTATATTCAAACAAAAGATTCTTTTGAATTTGTTTATTATAGGCCTAGGGCTATTTCAATGCCTTTTCAGTTGTAATTTTTAATATGTTATCACCCTCTCTGGGAACCATCACATTATTGTGGTGGAGAGGTTTGTGTGTCCCTATGAACCTGATGGCTATGTTGTTGGGCGCTTTGCGCTCCTGGTAGGGTCTCCCATGGCAAAGTGGTCTCAGGTGAGGGGCCAGACAAAGAATGGTTCAAAACACCCTATGAATCACGAGAGAGAGATGAAGTGACCCTGCCCGGAGGAAGCCAGGCCCAGATGGAGGGCTTGTTAGCGAATGCCTGGTTGGCTGGGTTTGCCAAGGAGCCTGGCCGGGCACAGCCCGGGGGGGTGCTCTGACTGTTGTTTGTGTTGTTTGTGCATATGCACCAAACAAGACTTCGGAGTACTCATCGTTCGTGGAGACCTTGAATAAAGTCCTGTATGGGGCTCCAGTGGGGACTCCAGAGTTCTGCTGGGGGATTTCAACGCACATGTGGGCAATGATGGAGACATGGAGAGGCATGATTGGGAGGAACAGCCTCCCTGATCTAAACCAGAGTGGTTGTCTGTTGTTGGACTTCTGTGCTAGTCATGAATTGTCTATAACAAACACCATGTTCAAGCATAGGGATGCTCATAAGTGTCCGTGGTACCAGAGCACTCTAGGCCGAAGGTCAATGATCTATTTTAAAATTGTTTCATCTGATATGAGGCCATATGTTTTGGACACTCGGGTGAAGAAAGGGGCGGAGCTGTCAACTGATCACCATCTGGTGGTGAGTTGGGTTAGGGGGTGGGGGAAGACTCTGGACTGACCTGACAAGCCTAAACGTGTAGTGTGAGTAAATTGGGAACGTTTGGAGGGCTGCGCTCTGTCACAAATCCTGTTTGTAATATTTATGGACAGGATATCGAGGCCTAATCGGGGTGGGGAGGAGTTGCAGTTTGGTGGGCTGGGGATCTCATCGCTGCTCTTTGCAGATGATGTGGTCCTGATGGCATCATCGGACTGTGACCTTCAGCACTCACTAAATTTGTTTGCAGCCGAGTGTGAAGCGACTGGGATGAGGATCAGCACCTCTAAATCTGAGGCCATGGTCAGCAGAGTACCTTTTTCAGGTAGGGAATGAGTCCTTACCCCCAATGAAGGAGTTTGAATACCTTGGGGTCCTGTTCACAAGTGAAGGGACAATGGAGCGGGAGATTGGTTGGAGAATCGGAGCAGTGGTGCGGTATTACATTCCATTTATCACACCATTGTGACGAAAAGAGAGCTGAGCCAGAAGGCAAAGCTCTTGATCTACTGGTCAGTTTTCATTCCTACCCTCACCTATGGTCATGAATGCAGGGTCATGACCAAAAGAACAAGATCCAGGGTACAAGCGGCCGAAGTGGGTTTCCTCAGGAGGGTGGCTGACTTAGAGATAGGGTGAGAAGCACAGTCATCTGTGGGGAGCTCGGAGCAGAGCTGCTGCTCCTTCGTGTCGAAAGGAGCCAGTTGGCTACTAACCAAGCTCTGGGGAGTCATTCCCCGGAGTCCTTATGTTCTTTTTTGCCCAGCATGTTTCCTTGGATCAGGGAGGCTTCAAAATCATGGTTGCAGCTGTTGCCATGGTCCCGCTACACGTTCTGCGATGCCATGTTCATCCTGCTATGCTCTGCTGTGCCCTGCCACGTCCTGCTGTGCCTTGTAATGCCGCACAGTGCCCTGCTATTCCATGAACTACTGCAAAGAATTACTACAAACTACTATTTTTTGTGACTGTTATTGCCACTCTTCATTCTAACCCCAACCGGCCCGTCAGACACCGCCTACCAAGAACCTGGGTCTGTCCGAGGTTTCTGCCTAAAAGGAAGTTTTTCCTCGCCACTGTCGCACTGTTGCTTGTTCTGGAGGAGACTACTAGAACTGTTGGGTCCTTGTAAATTATGGAGTGTGGTCTAGACCTACTCTATCTGTAAAGTGTCTCGAGATAACACTTGTTATGAATTGATACTATAAATAAAATGTATTTGAATTGACTTGGGGTGCTTTGGGCATCTGGTAAGGATGCCTCCTGGGCGCCTCCCTAGGGAGGTGTTCCAGGCACGTCCAGCTGGGAGGATGCCTCAGGGAAGACCCAAGACTAGGGGGAGGCATTATAGTATTTGAACAACCTGCTATTTTGCAAGTTCTCCCACTTAGAAATCATGGAGGGGTCTGAGCTCAATCAGCTCTTTACAGGTCAATGATCATGGTCATAATTCCACTAACCGTGTTTGGAGGAAGAAGTATAATGAGTACCATCCCAAGAACACCATCCCTACTGTGAAGCATGGGGGTGGTAGCATCATGCTTTGGGGGTGTTTTTCTGCACATGGGACAGGGCGACTGCACTGTATTAAGGAGAGGATGACCGGGGCCATGTATTGCAAGATTATTGCAACCTCCTTCCCTCAGTTAGAGCATTGAAGATGGGTCGAGGTTGGGTCTTCCAACATGACAATGACCCGAAGCACACAGCCAGGATAACCAAGGAGTGGCTCTGTAAGAAGCATATCAAGGTTCTGGCGTGTCCTAGCCAGTCTCCAGACCTAAACCCAATACAGAATCGTTGGAGGGAGCTCAAACTCTGTGTTTCTCAGCGACAGCCCAGAAACCTGACTGATATAGAGAAGATCTGTGTGGAGGAGTGGGCCAAAATCCCTTCTGCAGTGTGTGCAAACCTGGTGAAAAACTACAGGAAACGTTTGACCTCTGTAATTGCAAACAAAGGCTACTGTACCAAATATTAACATTAATTTTCTCAGGTGTTCAAATATTTACTTGCATCTGTATCATACACATAAATAGTTAAAAAATCATACATTGTGATTTCTGGATTATTTTTTTTTAGATTATGTCTCTCACAGTGGACATGCACCTACGATGACAATTTCAGACCCCTCCATGATTTCTAAGTGGGAGAACTTGCAAAATAGCAGGGTGTTCAAATTCCTCAAATTCATTTTCCTCACTGTATCTCCAACCTGGCCTGAGTTGGTTAATGTGGCTCTGGGAAAGGTAAGTTTGGGGTCCCCTGCTAGAGCTGCTGCCCCCACAACCCGACACCGGATAAGCAGACGAAAATGGATGGATATCACCCATAACAGCCCTTTAGTTAAACTTACTCTAACCTTTGATTTAAATTAACTAAATAGATGCTATAAACTGCTTACCAAGCATCTGTATCAAAATAAAAGATAAGATCACAGAACTTGCCACACAACACTGCATATTGCATGTCAGAAGTCAGGTTCAGGCTAATACAGCTGTCATTATTTAGTTATTTTTGTGGTTCAGCAACATTTAAACCCGAACATGCTGTACAATGATTCAGTCATGAGGCACTTGTATACTGTTATTAGCAACTGTATTTGTAGCTCTGATAATGTAATCAAAACCTTCACATGATGCCTCTTTATTGGTTTTGCATGAAAACAATATCTGTCTCCGCCAGTGAATAATCCACAGCTAAAATCAAATTTGTTTGTCTCTGTGATGAATCGTATTTCATAAAGTGAACAAACCTCCTTATTATTTCTACTGCGGTGTGTGTGCCAATGACATTACACTGTATATTACTTATCTGGCGAAAATAGGCTAGCTGGGAGACATTGTGCATATGATAAATAATGTATTCAGTCAGAGTTACCATATTAGGGTTAGGTGTGTATGTGTGTGTGTTTGTGTGTGTGTGTACTATGTACTGTATGTGTGAGTTGATGAGGTCTGATGTGTTTCAGTGGGTTAACAGAGCAGGACAGAAAATTAATAAATGCATCATGTATAAACAGTTGTAAATAGATGATCTGTATGTAGCTTTACAAGGGGAAAATTCTGCCATGACACAAAATAAAACATATTCTGTTGTTTGCAATAACAAAAACATGAATCCCACTGCATATTCTTACAAATACTACAAATACTGAGGAATTTCTACCAAATACTGAAAAGAAGTGGTGTGTCATTGGTCTGCTACGAACAAGGCACTCCGACTATCTAAACAAAGAACAACTCAGATTAAAACACACAGAGAGGGAGTGTGACTTCATTCTCTGCTCAGGACGCCAATACTCCACTTGTCTTTAAATATTTTTAGTTGCTATATTAATTTTCTGAATATTCAGTACAGCCCCTTTAAAGGAACACGCCGACTGGGACTTTAGCTTATTCACCGTAACCCCCAGAGTTAGACGAGTTGATATACTTATATATATATACATACCCTTCTCATCTCTATGCGTGCTGTAACTCCGTCTGACGGAGCCTCCATTAGCCTAGCCTAGCAAAGATCCTGCAGGCAACTGGTTCCAACTAGCCTACTGCTGTTTCTATTTACATGATGTGATTTGTATAGTCATAGGGTGTACAAATAACCAGAGGTGGGTAGAGTAGCCAAAAATTGTACTCCAAGTAAAAGTACTGTTACTTCAGAATAATATGACTCAAGTAAAAGTAAAAATCATCCAGAAATTACTTGAGTAAGAGTAAAAAAGTGCTTGATGAAAAAACTACTCAAGCAGTGAGTAACTGTTGATACAGTTACTTTCTTAACACAAGCATCAATCAGACCGACAAAAATACAAAATAATCATCTTTAGGCAAATTATAGTTCATCCAATCAATAAAATAAATTAAAATTAATTTATTAATTACAAAATAGCTTAAGTGAAGAGACTTGTCACATCAAATTTGGATGGATACTGCATGTGCAAAACATACTGTATGTAACCTAAAAGACAAACATCCTCCTGGGTTCCTTCTGGTCTGCGTTGCCTTGGCGACGGTTGATTCTGACATCTTTGTTTTGCTACGACTGCAAAGCTAACCTGCCCCGCCTCTGAGATCGAGTATGGTCACGTGACTGCACAACAACGTTTGATTGGTGAAACACAGTCACGTGGTAGAGCCTTCAGTGGAAGACTCTCTCTCTCTGTCAAAATAAAACATTAAAATGAGATGTATGCTGGGGTAAAAACAATGACGCGTAGAATACCAAAGATGTAAAAAGAAAAGTAACAAGCTCGTTGTAGCCTAATGTAGTAAGAGTAAGTAAGTAAGAGTACATTTTCTTCTTCACTAATCTACTCAAGTACAAGTAAAAGTATAGTGATTTAAAACTACTCCTAGAAGTAAAATTTTTTCAAAAACTTACTCAAGTAAATGTAACGGAGTAAATGTAACTCGTTACTACCGACCTCTGCAAATAACAAGGTCACATGAGACACATATTCTAACCATATACAAACTGGGAACTATATTCTCAGAAAGGCGAAGCATTGCTACGAAAAGCACAGTTACTTCCGTCAACAAAACCAATGTGAATAGGTAGCTAGTAGCGAACAACACTGGTGTTCATGGCTGACTTTGAAGAATTGTCAGAGGATTTTTATCAAACCAAGATCTATAAAATATGTTTTTGAGCCGAAATACACAGACAAGGAGTTACAAATTTTGGAAGCTGATGCAAAATACCAAACAAACTGGCAGCCAGAGCTTCCACATTTCAATCTAGAAATGAGTTATTGGTTGCATTAGAAGCAGGACATTTTACATCCAATCACAGTAATGATGTTAACACATAAATCAGACAATGCGCAGACAATTTCGTGATACCCTTGAAGTTGTGGTCTTGACCTGTCTTGAAATAAAATCCTGAGTCTTCTCCGAGACAAGAACGAGGGGTGAACAAATGTGGTCATTTTTAGACGAGACCAAGACCTTCAAAAGAGGGTAAAGAGAGTAAAAACCTTGTAGTCTCGAGTACTGCAACAGTGACCTGTAAAGCACTATGACTTGCCCTCGTGTATACAATCTGCCTTACAAATTGCCTTACCAAATATTTTATTGCCTAGACCTTAGATGAACAAAAACTGAAGCAAATCAAAATCTCTGAATACTTCACAAGTTCAGACATTACTGCCCTGTAAAATGTTGGTATATGACATGGTATAATCCTCCATAAAGCTTGAGAAGATCATTCAAATTCTTAGAAATGATCATAACATCCAGTTATAACAATCATTAATAATGTATTTAAATACCCACCTTGGCCTCTGTGAAGAATACACCTGCAGCCTCTGCAGCAGATTCAAGGAGAAGGGTGTGTGGGTTTATCTCCTTTTTTTACCCTCATCTCAATAAAAGTTTTGGTTGTATCAGCACAAATTAGCATTGATGGTACCTAGCTAATCTCACACAGCTGCAGAATGGAGCATTAGGGAGAGGGTGCAGGGCCCTGGCCCATCTGTGGAGGGACCAACTCACGGTCCCCTGAAACCCACATCACTTTGGCCTTGTCAGATGGTCCCTGATGTGTGCGTGTGTGTGTGTGTGTGTGCATGCAAGCGTGCGTGCGTGCGTGTATGTGTGTGACATTGTGCATTTGTTTGCTTGTGTCGCATTAACTTACAGAAACCCTTGTGTGTTGAATGTAGTGAGTTGCTGTAATCGTGGATAAGCAATTCTCTAAAGAGATAACACAGCTGTTATCAATGTGCTTTTAACAGAGATGAAAAATTGTATCACTGTACATTTCTCATGAATTATAGCTCTTACATATATCTTACAATATTGTTCTTGTCAGCTCCCTACCTCTTCATTCATCTCTGCAGTGTTGCTTTTGATTTTAACAAGTGGCAGTCTCAAGTATGTAGAATAGTTTGGGATCTGTCATCTCTCTTGTTCTTCAGTGTGTCTGTCTCTGCCCCTTTCAGTGGCCTGTGCCCTGTCATGCTACAAATCAGCAGCTGTTACCGTTTTTAGACCAGAGCAGAGAGTTAAAAAGTGAGGAAGGATCGTTCCATTTCAGTTCACATTACTGAATGATTGTTTTACACGCACTTACTTGACACCTCTGAATAATATTGTCATGGAAATACATTTTGAATACAGTGGATGACATGCAGAAAACTGATGTGTTACCATAGAGAGAGCAGCGTTTCAGTGAACTTGCTGATGGCCGTCTTTGCAAATATGATTCCCATACATCATACACACATAATAATGACATTATGTCAAGATTTTACAGTATTGTACCAGAAAGTGGTCTCTCTACCTATTCCACATCTAGAGCGGTTCTCTTCAAGCCGTCTCATGTGTCTGTCTGAGTGTCTCCATGTCCGACGTCTGGTGGTGCAGAAGCCCCTCTGAGTGAGGCGCCAGTAGCTAGACAGTCCAGACAATAGCAGCTGATACCCTGTCAACACTGACGGCCATGTCACCATCACAACGGAACTATGAGTGCTGCTGTGGCACACTGATGAAAAGTGTTTCAGTACAGGGGAGATGGATACAAAATGTGATTTGTGAACTCCATATAGACAAAAATGTATATCTTTTAACTTCTCCCCTTCTAGACTGGTCCAAGAAAGCAATTCAATTTAAGAAAAATATAAAATAATTCACTTACTGGACCTTTTTCAGGCAACATTTCTTAACAGGACACAAGCTGCAGATTCGGCCGGAATTTACGTCTCTCCCCTTTCACCTACCATAACAAAACCTTATGCCCTAACTTTCCAATGGAGGGACGCTGTCATTTTAACAAGAGGGAAACACTAATCGGGAAACATTTCGACACATCGGCGTGCCTGCGTCTCTGGGACCTGAGCCGGACTTTGCGGCGAACAGGGAGAACTCCCGGTGTTGCCGGCTAAAAAACACATTTAACACAAGAACACAAAATCAGTAACAACCTGCTGTTTGGCTTATTTTCTGTCATCAGTGTAGCATTAAAGAAAGGTGAATTTAGCAAGCTAGCTAAATAACCAGACTCTAACAACTCAGTACTTTTTACACACACTCTTGTCACAGCGTAGGAATGCACATTCTTATTGCCAGACATGTGACAATTTTGTTAGGCTATTTTATATATCCAGTGTTGTTGCATGAAAGCCTGGTGAAATTAGCAAGCTAAGATAGTTAGCTAAGAAAGTTAGCTAATTTAGCTAAGAAAAGTTAGCAAATTAGTCTAAGATAGTTAGCTAATTTAGACACTGCTTTAACCTATGAGAAAAGAAGTTATGGTGGAATTGACAAAATGCTTGGGAGGAAATACCGTGAACAGAACCCCCCCCCCCCAATCAGAAAATAAGATGCACGCACACACACACACACACACACACACACACACACACACACACACACACACACACACACACACACACACACACAAGTAAACTGGAAAAGAGAAGGAAGAGAGACAAGAGACATGTATCGTAAAATAGGGCTGATGTCTCAGAAACAAAGGACATTTTTAGTTTAGAAAAAAATGTATGCCAACTATTTCTCTTTGGGCAATTTATACATTAATGATATGATAGCATAGTATAGCACTTACTGTAATGGATTCAGTATCTCGCTGACATGTACTTACAAATGTTGAGCCTGTCTACCCCTAGTGGAGCACAATCTCTTTAGAAGACAAGCTGAACCCTTCACTTTCCAGGATCTTTCATTCATCTTCTGCACCACTGCTGGACTGGATACTGTTTTGATCAGTGGCTTTGTAATTGTGCTGTTAAGGACAACACATGCTGATTGTAACATGAAATGCAGTACACACGCTCTTGTGTGATAAAGATTTTGTCAAAACAATGTAAATAAGCACTATATAGCTAAGCCTCCTGTTAGGGAGGGGTTTATCTTGTATTATTCTTATTGTACACCATCACCCACAATCACACAATTCTACGGAAATGAAACATGTCCAGTAGACCTGCACTCTTCTGTTGCAGCAGCTCCACTGGACCAGTTTGGCATTACATACATTACTTTCCTTTCACACTTTTCACCAACAATCCAGGTGTTCAAACCAGTGCACTTCAGGCTAGTGTGGGCATTCACATCAATTCCCTTTTAATATTGGCAACACAGATGGTCAACTGCTGATGGTGTGCTAAAAAGTTCAATCTAAATGAAAACGTCTCTTTAAATTTGGTTAGCAGACCACTTTCACCATAAAATCTCTCCTCTACTCTCCTCTCCTCTCCTCTTGCCCTCCATCCTTGCTTAGCCCTTCATCATCCACAGAGACCATTAAGTTAATGAGACCTGAGGTAGGGGCGGATGCAGCGGGCTGCTCCCTCTTTCCTCCCCCTATCATACCCTCTATCGCTCTCTTTTTTTTTGTCTCTCTCTCTCTCTCTCTCTCTCCCTCTCTCCCTCATTGTCTCTCTAATTCTTTCACTCCTGTTCTTTCCATCTCCTTACCTTCTTTCACTCTCTAGATTTCTTATTGGGTGCCTGTTGTTGTCGCCAAAGTTGTGCCGCAGCAGCAAAGAGCTGCTACTCAGGCGACTCAGGGGACAGACATTTCATTTCCGCCCTCTTAACGAGTTGGTGGTGAGTGTGTGTTAATATGTGTGTGTGTGTGTGTGTGTGTGTGTGTGTGTGTGTGTGTGCGTACAGAAGCTATGAAGGGAGATGGTTGATGGGGGAGGGGTGGGGGAGCAGGCACGTTGTCCTCCTTCTCCTCCTACTCCACACTCTCAGACAGAGATAATGGGGGAGCTGATAGCAGCCTTGGAGACTGCTGTGGCTCCAAGCACAGATATGGACCGATAACGCCTCCACCACCTTGCCTGCTGCTGCTGCTGCTGTGTGTGTGTCTTTGTGTTTGTGTTTGTGTCTAGATGTATGTGTGTAGGGCTGTAATACACTCACATCCAGGTATATGCAACTGTGGGTGTGTCTTTGAGTTTTTTGTGTGAAGTATTTTGTGTGTGTGTGTGTGTATGTTTCTGTATGTTCTGTTCTCGTGTGTGGGGGTCTTTCGTTTGGAGGAGTTTTTGTGTGTGTTTGTGTACAGATGCAAGAGTGTTGCGCTGCTACATGTGTGTATTCCGTGTATGTGTGTGTGTGTGTGTGTGTGTCTATTTGGAGGTGTGTGTGCATGTGTGTCGTACATCTGCTTCTGTAAAGTGTGTGTGTGGCTCTCTCTGTGTCTCTGCAGCCTCCTTCATCCCACCAGACATTCCTGCCTCCTTTTTATGGGCACAGGAACAGCTGGCCATCCCAGTAGGGCATTCTCACAATGAGACAATCACAATATACGAGCCTGATGACACGCACACACACACAAGCACAGGAAAGCACATACAGTATGCAGAGACACCCACTCTTGCTTATATGTTTCCTGTTGTGCTGTTGTGTTACAGCACCATCAGGCTCATCGCTCTTTTCTCTTTTACTTCTGAAAATATAAGAGGTTTTTACTGTTATAGCTCGTGCGAAACACATCGCAGCAGCTTCAGCAATGAGTTACATTCTGACGTTAAACATTTTTTCCCCCATGTGACTTTGATGAATTGCAAAAGGCGAATCTTTTTGCTGTACTTTACACAATCTCCTCGTATGACAATCACGTCCTGACAGTTCAAATGAGAAAATGATTAATAGGGCTTGTGATTAACATAATGAGTTATTATCCAGGACAGAGAAATTATTTCATCAAGCCAGGCTATATTTATCTTTGTTCACCTATGCACCTGTTCTGCTCATTTCACAGAGCTTTATTGCATGTGAGATTACAGCTTTTTTCCATTTGTGTCCATGCACTGATTAGTTTTGAACAGTGGCAATATGATTGGATGTAAATTGTTTCCATTTGTACATGAAAATGCATATTTATGAGTGCCTATTCTCAGCCTTAAAGTACTGTTCATAGCAGCTTGAAATACATTTCTACACATTTCACTTTCTTTAGATAGATGCAACACTTAAATTGAATGCCAGGTTATATATTTGGTTTACTGCACCTTGCACAATATACCAGACCGTGTTTATACTAATGAGCACAAAGAAACATCTGATTTTAATAATATTTAATACAATATGTATATATAAATAAAAGGTGGTACTTATTTGACGGAACCAAAAAGGTTTTTCTAATTAATTTTACAACAGAAGGTCAGTTTACATCTCATGGGAAGCAGTACTGGAGCAGCTTTGTAAAGGTGTAGTAGGTAGGTTTAATGGAACTGTTGAGTAGCATTTATGGGAAATGTAGGTAATTTATGAAGCTAGACCCATATTATTGACTAGATATCAAGAAATCTTGCCTTCTATTGCTTCCTTTTTTTAAAATCAATCTTTAGCACTGTTATGGTTCATGAACTAGGCCTGTTAGTTGCTAAGATACAATGCAATGTTGGCTCATGGAAATCTGAAATAGTGGCAATAAAAGACTTCACTTTCTGGTAATGCTCTTGATCCATCACTGTGAACAATTTTCTGTTCATCCTCCATCTCTTCTTCCTATCCATCCTAAAAACTGTATGTACTCCTTTATGACCCATGCAGGGAAGGGGCGTTTCCCTTGGCAATGGATTGTACTTGTTTTCTTGAATGACTTTTACAACACTGAACTAAAACAAAAAAATCTGTCACTAGCAAGTTCCCCTATCCTTCAGGAAATTCAATACTACATTCCTGCAATACCCCCTTAAAGTTGATGACACTATGACTAGGCCCTTATTTTCCCCTTGATAAAAAAAATGAATATATATAATAAATATACAAACCAAAAAGGCCTTACAGTAATGTCATAGTGATGTAATGAACATACATTCAATTTAATTAAATTTAAACACTTGCATTCCCATGACAACTGGGCAAACTCCATCAGCCGAGAAAGATCATGTGAATGATTGACAGTTCTAACAGATAATAAATGGACCTCAAGGAGAGATGGCTTTGTCAACTGCAAAAAAATGTTATAATGAAGAAATCAGGATGCAACTTTTCATGTGAAAAGATTGGAACTTTTTTATTGAAAGTCACACAAACTGCTGTGAGAGACAATGCATCCCTTCAGACAAACCCAGAGCCTCTTCCCAGCCCACCAGGAGATCACTCTGAGTGTAAAATATTAAATATTGAATATGCACTTAAAAAAAATACTTTAGAGCTGATTTTTTTTCTTTTACTTTCCATTTTCCCCCCAGAACACAGAGCTTCAGACACACACAAAATCTGAATATTAAGTTTGTAGAATGTTGAACAACTCATTATTTTTCTTTGTGACTGTTTGTATGAAAGGTCATTTCTGTGTGTGTGTGCGTGTGTGTGTGTGTGTGTGTGTGTCCGGTATTCTTGCCTGAATCTGTTCATTAGTTGCTTACAAATTTTCAAAGCTAAAATAGACAGTAGTAGTACCCAGAATGCCTTGTTCTGGGAAGCCATACACACTTGTGTTTTGTTAATGAGCACATCCAGGGCACATTTCACACACACACACACACACATACAGACCTAACTACACAGGACTGACATTCTCCTCACACAACTGCAGAGAAAGTCTCCTGAGAAAGATTGCTGCCAGGCACAAAAATGGAGAGAGAAAGAGTAGAGCAAGAGGTGAGGGAGAGCTGTGTGGGGGAGGAGGAGGAGGATGAGAGAGGAGGATCGGGAGAAATAGAAATGCTGTTTTCTTTTTTTCCCCTTTCTCTCCACAAGCCGCAGCTGTTTTGTTCTCAGTGCTCGCGCCTTCACTCGTTGCTTCGCTTTGATAGGTTTCAGCGCACTCGACTGTATTGACTACGGTCTTGGCAAGCACAAGGACAAATCAATTAGGAGCGTTGACTGATACAGTGTCTGAGTTTTTCCCCATTCTCAATAGCGAATTGGAGCAATTAAAAACCGACTGTAGCACATGATGTGACAGTAATGGCCATAATGGATTGTCGTCAAGGTTCAGACGCCAGATAATGTTATTGTTTATCTAGATGATTATTGTTGTTTATTCATAAGCTTGGGAATCCTACCCCCCCACCCCCACCCTATTTGACAACCCTATACCCCTGGCCTAAACACAAACAGACGTTTGTGATATTGAAAGGTGGCCATCTGTCCAATCAGGGAATCAAGTCCATAAGGGGAACCAGTTTGGGGGCGAGACCTGATCTGGAAGACATTAGCATGTGAATTAGTTGTTGACTGGGTGCCAAAGCCAGCAGCATAATCACTGCCAACTAGATGACAGCATTCCCCTAATCAATGGCTTGATATCTATATGGAAACATATGGAGGGATCAGGCACGCAGGCTGGGCTGTTTCATTTTGATCCAGTTTGTGCTAAATTTCCATGCAGCTTGCGAGAGTTTTTTGACTGCTGTGCACCAGAAAACAAACAATGACAGAAATGTACTGCTTTATTTCAGATGAACTAAAGCCTTTTGAAGCAGAGGTTATCGCTTTGTGGAAGATTAGAGTTCATTTTTCCACACACTGTAAATGCATGAAATGCCAACATTATGAATATTTAGAAGCTGTCAGTATTGCGACACAGTTTCTGCTATATGTTAAAGTCCCACCCCAGCCAAAGAAGTGTTGTGCTTATTGCAGGGGTGGAATAAGTAGTCAGATATTTTACTTTAGTTAAATAAAAAAAGTATTCTGCATTAGGCATGGTCCACAACAACATATTATTAAAGAGACACTGGAAAATTGGGATGGAATTTCTAGCACAGCTAACTGATTTGAATCATATTTGAAGAACAGGGACTATTTTGTGTTTACAGTATATGTGGAGTCACCTAAGAATTCCCGAACATCTCGTTTAACATTAACACAATTTAATTTGATAATTTTTGTTTGTAATTACTACTTAGTCAAAGATAAAACTGAATAATTGTCTTTAGTCCAAAAAAATAACAATTAAGGGCGCTTTTACACCGACAGCCTTTAGTTTGGTTGAATCGAACTAGAGTTTGTTTGCCCCGCTGGTGCGGTTCGTTTGGGCAGGTGAGAACGCGTCAATCGAACTCTGGTGCACAACAAAAACGGACCAAATAAGCGTACCGAGACCTGCTTGAAGAGGTGGTCTTCATATGCTTACAATCGAACTCGAGCGGTTTGTTTGTGGTACGAACGTGATCCGTACTCGAACTGCCCGCCGTCTGGGCCTGGCTCCAGACGGGGGCCCTCAATCTCTTCCTTGTTTTATCATAGGATTTTTGAACCATTCTTTGTCTTCAAATTTTTGTTTTATCTCTTTTCTGTGTTGTAGTTTGTAGACGGTCCCTAAGCACTCCTTGCCGTATCAACACCGGAACTAAACAGAGCTGAATTAGCACAACTTTCATACATTTCTTTCAAAACTACTGCAGTCAGATTCACTGTGTTCACTCGGAAGGAAAAACTGCACATGGGTAGGCCCTTTTAATGACATTTTGAACATGTTAAGAGGCTAAAACATGTTAATAACTTGCCCTGTTGAAGCCTGTTGGGTGCTAACTCTAGCAGGAGGATAACTCGGAGTAGGCAGTACCAGTTGTTTTTGTTTTTTTCTCTACTGACAGCACTCCAAATATAAAAACAACATAGCTACATGATGGAATTGACCGGAATTCTCCTTTAATGTTAAATTCCACAAACTAAGCCAACCATCTTAATGTAGTCACTGAATCATACCTTAAGTTCAATAATTACATAAGACAAAAACAATGTCAGCCTATTATCACTTGAAAAATATATCTAGAGGACTTGTGTCTCAGCAGGATTTAGAAAAACGAATCCATGACTTTTTCTTCAGTAGCCTCAACTACTGTATTGCTGCTTTACAGGTCTCTCTAAAAAGTTGATCAGACAGCTCCAGCTGATTCAGAACGCTGCTGCTATGGTCCTCAATAAGACTAGGAGAGTGAATTATATCTCTAATTCAGATCTTTACTCTGGCTTCCTGTGTGTCAAAGAACTGACTCTAAAATATTACTGTTGGTTTATAAAGCACTGAATATCATAGGGCCAAAATAAATTTCTGATTTACTGCTCCGTTATGAACCATCCAGACCTCTCAGATTGTCCTCTAAGAAGTACTTTTTGTCAGAAAAACATATCAGACAAAAATTATTCCAAGCAGAGTAATTTTATGGCTCTAAACATGTCTGGAGGAAATATTTAAGGCAGTTTCACCAAATCTCCTGTGTCTCTGCTCTCAGTTTAGCCCCAGTGCCACTGTGCAGGCATGCAGTATAACACAGGCAAATATAAACGCTTGTAAATGCGAACAAATGTTTTCCTAATGAAATTGTAAATGATCTACATCAAAATGCATAGTTGCGACTGTATCTGTAGGAAATTGAAAATATTGCAATGCAGTGAAATTAATTTTTTCCATTTCCAAATTTAATAGCAGTAATGCAGTTATTCAAGGTCTCCATTTGTCATCTCAGACACCAATGTGATTTCTGTTTGGTTTGATTTAGTTTGCCCTCAGGCAGTTGCTGAAATAAAATCCCAATTTTGACTGGGTATTCTCACTCAGGGACAGTTTTGTCTGAGAGAATCTGATAGCTCATATTTGATTCCCAGAAAGAATTTCAAATATCAGAATAATGTGGCTCACAGACTCCTGTCATCCTGAATCAAGATAAAACATGTAAGATTATATTTTTTCTT
This sequence comes from Etheostoma perlongum, assembly GCA_026937815.1. Classification (NCBI taxonomy): domain Eukaryota; kingdom Metazoa; phylum Chordata; class Actinopteri; order Perciformes; family Percidae; genus Etheostoma; species Etheostoma perlongum. Next base: position 28,262,746 of record CM049376.1, on the reverse strand, counting down.
TCATGACCTTAATCTATCCATCCATCCAACAGTAAAAGTAGCCTTGCAAATGACAATTATTTTGTATACAAAGCTACCTGGAACACTGTTACTAAAGTGTAAGCTGAGAAACTTCAATTGACATGGATAAAAGTATCTTTATATGTCATTACATTTTAAATGGATGTCTGTCAATAGGCCTAAATATCCCAAATATGATTATTGCGACAGAGACTGGGACTCCAGGTTAATAAGATTCTGAATGATCAGCAAGATATGAATTCAGTTGTGATTCTGTGAGAATTCACAGATCCAGTTTACCTCGAAAGGAATCTGTGTGCTTAAATATGGGTTTTCACATGGGCCAGGAGTCATTCTTGATGCCTACTATCTCAAACATCTCTCTGCCTTATCTCTAGATAAGGCAGAGGATGATCAGGAATGTCATGCTGCTTGTCTGCCAAATCTCTGGGATCTGCGTTTTCTTTCGTTTTCAATCATGTTGCCGTCCATACTACTATGTGCTAATGTTAGCGCCATGAAGCCGTAATGATTTGCCGCAAATGAATGCCGCCAAATCTGTTGCGTCGTCTTGTAGTGGTGAGTCAAGTTCAACGTACAGAATACTGTATATTCCCATCTAATTAGATTGAATTTGGTATTGATGACGCAAATAATAATAAAGGTAACTCCAGTGAAATTATCTGAAACTTGTTAGTGAGGACTAGATTGGACTTTATTGAAAACTGATTCTGGTTTCCAACTTTGCCCCAGGTGTGTCTGTTAAAACACAGACGGAGAAAACTTCGCTCTTTTGATGCTTTTTACAATCAAGCAACAGGATAAACACGGGCGTGGGTAGTTCTGCTATGTCTGTGTGTTTGTGTGTGGTTCTGCAAAGAAATAAATAACATTGTAAAGGCTACCATACTCAATGAATAGGAATTATATAGATGCTAGCAAATAATAACAATAAACCCACTATTGATATCATTATCTTAATGCAGTGTAACTACTGTAGCATGTAAAAAATGCACCTAACATACAAACGTGAGAAAACGCCATTATGAAACAACAGCCAGGTGCTGCCTAGCTAACAGGTAAAGAACACAAACAACAAAATCACTAGCTAACTTACTTTAAATTTGCCAGAACTATAGACCAATTCAACAACAGGCTTAAATGAACTGACAACACAAGTTATATGACTCACAGTTCTCAATGACGCACACAAACAATCTCAACTGGTTATCCTCCGGACAGTTAGTCTCTTTTTCTTTTATTTCTCACTTTTTTCTCCATATGGCATGTGCAACCGCTCGCGGTGTGAGGCGTGTCTCTGCGCTGTTCTCCGACATGCACTCACAATCCCACCTGATAGACGGCCTTTTGTACAAAACTAAAGTAACTATCCAATTTTGTAAAATGTAAGGAGTAGAAAGTATTGATATTCGTGTTAAAATGTAAGGAGTAAAACTAAAAAGTTGCTACTAAAATAAATAGTAAAGTAAAAACATCTGAAAAATCTACTTGAGTACAAGTATTTGTACTTTGTTCCTTACCATCTCTGCTAGTGGAGACAGTCTACTGAAGAAGACCATGAAATGCAGTTGAAATCGCTGTAAAAGCTAGTATTTAGACCTTGAGATCAGAGGATTTTGTCAAATTATGTGAATGCTATTTCCTGCATTTTTATATGCATTCATATCAATATATACATATAATATGGTAATTTCATACAGTCTACCTCTTATGGAAGCAAGTCATGACATTTGTAGTGGTTGGACAAGCTGCCCTGGTGGGTTTGTTCTCATTATGCTACAGTGGGATTGAATTGTTTGGGGGAGAGGGGGGGGGGGGGTCTTAGATATGTTGCCTATACGTCCTTTCACTTCATCTTGACTGTGAAATTCTCAGCAGCTTTACTGATGTAAGCCATCTAAAGTTGTCACCTCTCTGGTAGTCATGTAATATGCTGCCCATTACTACTACTATTTTTTAGTATATATTTAGCTTGTTACTGGGTCTGCACTCTGGGCTGCTTATTTGTTGTATTTTCTTTGCTTTTTGTGTAATTTATTAATTAATCTGTAGTCAATGCATCTGTATATCCCTACTTGTTATGGTAAATTTAATACAAAGTTGGTTACAAAACACCTAGCAAATATAGATGAATTATTATACAAATATATAACTATATAACTATATAACTATATATCTAGGTTTTCTTATTAGAAATCATGCTTTTTCAAAAATAATGGTAGTGCAATTGACAGATAATGTACTTCCATCTTTACCAATAGAGCATCTCTACAGCAATACGATTTAGAATCTGTTAAGGAGAATATTAGCTGTAGGCCTAAATCAGAATCAAATTATTTTAAACCTAGTAGTTTTTTAGCCATAATGTCTGCAACTCTTACTCTTGGGCTAAATTCTGCTAAACCAAAATCTTCTGGGATTATCAGAAAAATCCTCAAAAGATATAAAATGGAACTCAAACAAATACAGCTGAATGAGTTTTAGCCTCTCCTGTCATCCTAAATGTGCCTGTGTTACCCTTGCTTTTATCTTGCTGGAAAGCATCTGTACCCAAGTAGAGATATTGTATCCCTCTGGAAACGCAGCACATTGTTTCCTGTAACGGGGCAAAAAAAGTATAAACTAAGCCTAATTAATTAAACTCATTGGATGAACAGAAACCTGTTTGATTTGAGGCAGTTGGAGCCATTCCGCTCTGATGCAGCAACCGTATTTAACTCGCCATATTGGCTGTCTGATGGGTGCACCTCAGGGTCATGTTCTGTGACATGGCTGTTGTCCCAGTACCACGCCTACACACACACACACACACACACATAGATCCTTTAAGGGGCTTGGCAGACCCCTGGTTCCCCCTCTCTAATCACTGTGTTCTCCACGGGGCAGCCATTCTCACTGCTCTTTGGAAAAGCTTGGCATTTGTCTGAGATCTCATTTCTGTAATTCATTGCCCGTCTCCTGGGAGTTGCAGTTGGCACTGGTGATGCCAAGTCGTCCCTCCTCCCTCGTTCTATCTCTTTCACACTCTCTATCCCTATTGCTCCTCTCTTACTGCATCTCTTTCTCCATCTTCCTCTCTTTTACCCCTGCTGTTGTTAGTTGTTGCCCTGAAAGAGGTCCTCCCTAAAGCTAAACTGGTGGGTGTACACACATTAACTCTCCTGTAATGTGTTTGATGGCTGCTCCAGGCTCTGATCACATAAACATGTTGAGTGCGTGTGCACATCCTTCTTCTTTGAGGGTTCCTGAGTGCACAGCGTTGACTGAGGCTGCTAAATTAGAACAAATGATCGACAGCGAGATTATTGTTTCTTCATATTTTTCTCTCATATATAAAAACACATTAAGTGTCAAATCATGAATACACACAGCCCAAATGAATAAATAATTACACATCAATTATCACTAGCAATACGAATGTGGAAAATATAATTGTGATTAATTAGGCACGAGTAAAATGTACATCTGTTACTTATTTGTAATAGCAGGAGGGGGAAAAAGATTATTCATTATTCCAAAATACATATAAAGCACTGCAGAGTATGAGTGTTCACTGGCTCTCTGAAAAATGAGGAGTTTGAATATTAAGGATGTCATGTCTCGTTGTAGCTTCCTGTGAGTCTGTAACTCTTGTTTTCCAGTCGGAGCTGTACAGGTGAATTGCTGCAGCTCACATTCTGTTTATGAGTAAACGGCTGTTGGTGGCAGGCATTTTAAGCTAATAGCTGCTTTAAATAGCTGCAATTAGTGAGAAGCATGAGATATTTAATCACTCTAGACCAATTAGTCAGTAATCAAGTAGTGTCCAAGAGCGAGCACGTTTTCGTCCTCACTGTTCCTCTGCAAGCACCCGCTCTATATTTCTCTGTGCACCGGGAAGAGCAGTGATTAACACGCAGGGATATAGGCCCCCGTGGAACGCCGTAATGTGGAGTTAAATCAGGGAGAGAGGGAGGCGAGACACGACAGCCAAACCTGTTATTGCAGTTTAACATATGCAGAAGGTTAATTCAAGGCAGAGGCGGTGGAGAGCCTCCTCGTTTTATGTGTTTGTGTCACGGTGCGCAAATTTGTGGAATTAGGACCTGGTGTGTTTCTTCTGTATGGAACGTAAAAAAAAACATTTCAGTAGTTATTTTCTTGGATACAATCAGCGATGGTAGTTTTACCTGGGAGAACAGGATAAAAATAAACGGGACATGATGCGCAAGTGAGATTCAATTCGAAATAGTGAGTCTCAGAAATTTCTAAATCTGTCTTGTAATTTTGGTTGTACACTGTAATCTTCTGCAAAAACGTCATATGAAGATGTAGGAAAAACACACTGATGCAGGCACACAATTGAGAGCAATGCATAAATGTGCGTGCACACACATACACACGCACGCACACACACACCTGTGCAAACATTGAAATCCACTTGCAGCCCTGCCAGTTCCTTGTTTTGATAATAATGTTACTGTGTTCATGATGACATTTCCGAGTGGCTGGTCACAAGGTGCGTCCACTCCCTTGGCCAGTAGCTCAGGGGTGAAAAACAGGTTGACCAATGTGGTTTGGGCCTCCTTATCAAACAGGATGTGATGCTTTCTCACGCTTTAGATAAGGGAGTATATACAAATGCAGAGGAAGGTCATAGGTAGGAATTCAACCTGAACATATTTCTGCTTTGTGTAAAATTAAAAGAGGTAGAAAGAGCTGATGACGCTTTCGTACAAGTCCCACACGTTTTCTGTCCTGCTTCCGCACTGCTGTCACACTCCCAACAGGAGTTATTTGGAAACTCCTGCAGTGCCAATGCTGGAGATATGCAGGTTTGGGCACCTCTGAGGTAGCTAGCAAGACAGTGGGAATTGTGAGTCAACATATGGCAGCTACCAAGTATAATAAGAGTGGAGATGAATAATGTACCTGGGATGGCAGCAGTTTAGGTGTTGACTAACACAGAGAATGAAATCTTCAGATCCTGGAGCTGTAATAGAAATGTCCTGTCCGGTATCCATGCACTATTACTGTAACACTGCAACTGTGAGGGAAACATTGCTTTATGAGAAATTATAAAATAGGATAAAATAGGTGTGTAGATGTACATGTAATGTGTAATGTGTACATGTATGTTTAAATATAAGCATAAGTGTATGGCTAATTGGCTGCTGAATTATTGCTATATGTCTTTGCTAAGAAATGTCACATTTATTGCATTCTAAATATAGATAAATGTATATTGTTTTCTGTAAACACACTGTCAAAGAGTAGCCTGACAGCAGCTAACAAAGCAGAAATTTTAATTGAAGACATGGCTAAAATGATCATGAGACGGGAGAAAAATCTTGTGTCAAGATTTGTCCTTCACATGGTGGGTATGACAATGCATCACTACTTTTGTAATCTTTCTTACCTTCATGGTTACATCATTTTAATACTGGTTGGAATGTGTTGAATTAAATGGCCTTATCCCCACGACATCACTGAATTTATCTATAAAAAGAAAATGCATTGGTGCTGCGGTCATTTTCTGTGCAGTCATGGCTGCTGAAGCCTGGTTTGAATTGTCAGGCTCATTTTGTGCTGTCTCTGAGAACCACAATATCTTTTAATCATATCAGGAAGGTCTAACTGTCAAGCTGGCCACCTGTCCACATTTTTCCATTTAAAAAAAAATCGTTTATCACTCATGCACACACATTTTACATCACAAGGACAGTGGTTGTCAAGGGCGGCGAGGCCCGGCTCTCTCACTGTGGACTATAAACACACACAGGTGGCCTGCATTGCCAGCTTATCCTCAGATGGCCACGGTGGAGCCGGGTGTCAGAAAGGCGTCTGTAGCACCCACAGGGTGTCTCTGTCGCTGATCTTGTCTATGTCAAACGGCTGCTTTAACCTACATTTACCAGGCTGAGGTGGGGACAACTAAAGGAGGCTCAGTGTGTCTACAATAAAAAAATTGCAGCTCCGTGGGAAAAAAAGAAGAGAGGAAGCACACTCACTGTAATTAATACATGTGAGAGAGATACATGCATGGACAGTTATTTCTGACAGCTGTCTAGGTGAATGTCATTACAGTAATGGTATTCAGGATACATTTTATAATTGTTTTCAGATTCATTTGCACTTGAAAATCTGAAAAATATTTCATAAATAATGTAGAATGAAGCTTTCCAGACACTTGAAAAGCATCATAAGTTATGAAAATGATCATATAAATCAGTCTCTCCCGTTTTTTTAATTCTTTAAAACATTTGGAAGGTTTAATATACGCAGCTGCTTCCACATAAACCTGATGAGGCCTCAATTAAAAGTGTGAATATTATTTCCAATTGCATGCCCTAGCGATTATGTTGGATATGTTACTTTTTTGTTGTACTTCCTTGACGGTCTTTTTTTTTTCTATATCTTTAAAGGAAGGGTGAGAACTTATCCGTCAACTCTTTGGTAATCAGGAAGTGGTGTTTACCACTCAGGGTAAAAGTATCAGCTGAATGCCAAACCAAAAATGTAAATTGATGATAACCTGAATGCTGTGAATTCCCATTTGGCTCTACATTCTGATATATTCATTATCTAAATATATATTATTCATTATCCAAATAAATAGTATTCTATCCGTGGCATTATACTTGCTACTGAGGCCTCTTTAAGTTCTACAGTGTCCGTGAAATGAATAAAAGTAGATTGGTAGGTAATACCACCATTCACTTCCATTGAGGGTGTTTTGCATTAACCGTTTTCAATTTGCAAAACAATTATTTTTCAAACCAATTCCATTACTGTTATAACTTGTTTATTTATCACCAATATGCTTTTGTTTAAAGAGTTAAACTGCAATAAGAATTCTACCTCAACCTTCTGAGGACAAAAGATGCACCGGCGAGTCCGAGCGATGTTTGACAACACTCCTGCTCAAAAAGCCATATTGCAAAATTTCCTTTTTGACATTTTTTTCCTATTTTATTCATATATTGCGCTACTTTAGTGAACGCAAGACTTTTGTAAACTCATTTCAAACACGGCTGAATTTAGGTGTGTTTTCACAAGAGATTTGAGAAATTAACAAAAAAATAGGGAACATCAATGTTTCAGCTTTAGGGCCAAATGGTCTCTTTTACACATTGCTCTGGAACGAATTTGGGCCTCACTTTACAGAATGCTGAGCTTGTTCTGAACATTTTAATGTGAAACTCAATGGGAACAGTTATAGGCAAATATACTTCAAATGGGAATTTAAAAAGAAATTTAAAAAATGCCCTTTGAACTCATAGAGTTAAGCATCTAAATGTAGAACAGTCCATTTGGCATGAAGACATCATTTGCAGTTTGCTTTTGCAAGAACATGAAAATATACTTTACATTTTACCATTTAAAATGAATGATACCGGTTTCATAGCCTGACGCAAATCTGACTTGTAATGGAATTAATAAAAGCCCTGAAACAAAAGGCTTAATCCTTAAATCCTGTGAAACAGGTTTAGGGACTTAGATGATGTCTGCAACATTTGAACATCTTTATCCACCCTTTATTTTCTCTAAAACTCACACACTGTGTTGTGTTTAGAATGGTAGCATTGGCCTGCACCTCCCTCTTTTTCTTCATCATTTAATGTGACAGCATTGGCACACATGCCCCTTGAGACAAAACTTGAGACGACACAATTCTTCCTGGAAACTTTAATTGTTTTGACAACTCCTCACAAGCCAGTGAAGGCCAAGTCCAACAGTGCAGCTGACAGTAATGTACAAGTGCCCTCTCACACTGGCAGGAGGGTGGTGAGGTAAATTCGGTGTTCAATGTCATGAAAAATAAAGGCTTCTTCTTCTTCTTTCTCTTTACATTAACGACTGCAGACTACTTAAAGACATTGCCTGTCGGAATACAATTGGTTGTTGTCCAAAAAGGAGTCTGTTCATGTTCACACGTTTCATCAATTCATTACCAAAGTTGAATGATTTTACGGTGTCAATCATTAACCTCTCAAGGAGAAGCTCTGACTGCACAAAAAATAACAGATACATTGTTTTGTAGTGATTTTTAAGCTATTGTAAACACTGCCAGAAGTGCTGTAACTCTCAAGATGTAATGTTTAACAAGAGTGCAATGTAACAGAATCAATTCGGGCCTCTTTTCTTTTTTCTTCTTTTTTTTAAAGATCAAACAGTAGAGTGACCCATTGCTCCAAGCGGGTCAAAGTTGACATAGTTAATGAGTACAAAATAATTCAAGAGAAAGCAGAGCAGGGCAAATAATAAAATAACTCATATTGAACCACATATCTACATCGGGAGGGCTGCTTCAGTGCACATTCGATACCTCTGCAATGAGCCTGACATGCTACATATTGAACTATTCCAAAAAACACTGCAAAGAGTTAACTGATATCATGTGAGGCCATTATTGGCAGAGCATAACCACGTTCATTCACTAAAGACTTCAAAGTTTAAACACAATATTTACATAAAGACAAAAGAAAGGTTTTAATAAAAATATCTTATAATTACAATAGTCTATTTTAAGCATATAAGTCTTCCTTTCACATACTTTTATAGAACATTTGTCTCTATATATGTACATTCTTAATTGTCTCGAATCAGAATTGTTCTTCTTTACAATATCAAACATCTTATAATTCCAGGGATGGCATCCCTGTTGAACACAAATCATCTATTTTAAACAATAGATGTCCAAAGAATGTACAATGATTTTTTCGCAGTTTAGTAAAGCTTTAAACTGGAGTCATTTTTAGTTAATCTTTAAGCACAATTCACAAGCAGTTTTCATAGCTGTTGACAGACAGGTTTTCCAACATAAACGCCACAGCGTTGGGGATTCCATATTTTCACTCTAATTAGCAAATATTCAAGTGACAAGAAGTAAATTTAGAGCAAGCAACTTAAACAGGGGGGGGGGAGGGAGAAGATAGGGAGATGTCTACATACTGACTCCTCATTCAATGGAACAAAACAAAAAAAGCTGATATGAATAGTGATTTCATTTGGGTTGAATTCCTCGCAGCGGTTTTGAAATCCCGTTGTGATTGTGCCTCCAGTTGGGTGTGAGTCCCTGGCGAAGCTTTTGCTGGCTTTGGAGCGGCTCTGTGCAGCCTACACACCTGTGGAGGGGATGAATAGCAGTGGGAAGGGAGGGGTGAGCTGCATAGCTCCAGACTGACTGGCGCCACCGACAAAACAGAGAGGCCATGCTTGATCAACAACCCAAAACAAACCAGGTCAAACAACAACCCCACAGCTCCCTCAGGCAAGGCCCAGACTCTCAGATAGACTGTGAGAGTGTCTTACTGTAACTCTCTTAGAGGTCCCCGGTTCAAAAGCTATAGGAGTAATAACTCCTTTGTTCTATGTGCAATTACTCGCGCTTATTTTGCACATGTAATGTAGAATTTTTAGAGATTGCTTCTGTAGAATTTTTATACTTTATGTCTTTGCATTGTTTTCTTTTTTTTTCCTTTTAGCGTTATCCAGGTGTGGTTAGATTCTAACATTAAATCCACAACAGTACGGAGAGGGACAGACAGAGAGTGAATGAGAGAGAGAGAGAGAGAGAGAGTGTGTGTGTGTGTGTGTGTGTGTGAGTAAGAATGAAAGAGAGGGCAAGCTGAGGTTTTAACCCTCTCTTCTTCCCAGATTGCTACAGCAGTGACAGTTATTGCGCAAAGCACAGCTGCCTCTGAGGTTGGTGCCAATTTCATGTTCCTCAATTATTCTTTTTCTTTGACATGTTGTGGCCTCCCCAAAGCACTGAGAGATTTAGAAGAGTCATTTTACACCACATATAGGCTGCAATAATCAAGTTAATGGGGACGTCAATGACCACCACTTATGGTGTTCTACTGGCCACATGTGTATCCGTGACTTAGAAAAGAAAACACAGCAACCAAACTTCTGATTGTAAACAAAACCGACATTTAAAATATTGACAAATGTTAATTAAAGTCAACTTACCAATGCAGTGCGTGTATCTCAGCGGCATAAAATAGAGTCCTCCGGCTTTTTGACTATTGACGTCCTCTACAAAAAGAAGAAAAAGAAACATGTAAAACGATATGGCTGCCATGGATAAAACTCAATAAAAGCAAGGCCTAGAACCCTGTTAAATAAATGATATACAACAGAGCAGCAGAAAATTAGCCGGCTATATCTGCCATAATAAATTCTCTTATAGCCTGCTGAATAACAAATTGCCCTTATTGTGCGCAGTGGAGTGGGCTGCAGCCCGAGGTACTTCACCAATCCTTGGATAAGGTGGGCTTGTGACACACACTGTCATTGTCATGCAAATCATAAAGCCCGCAATCAAGTGCGCAATCTAACCCACGCCATATGCGTTTTTACGCATGATTTTAAAGGCTGTGATGTGAGGTGTATGGCATTTTGATTGTGTCCCCCCCACCCACCCCCACACACACACCTAACATTAAAAGGACAATGACACGTACATCCTGGGCTTGACGCGCTTTGTCTGACTGTCAGACGGCAGACTGGCACAGGGAGATACAGTAAATCGGGGTCCCCGATAAGTCCCGTTGGAAACGAGGAATGGAGAGTTGTCTGCACTGATTAAAGCATACCTGGTGGTGGTCAATGTTGAGCACCGTCAGCGGTGTCCGGCTGGGATTGGAGGCTGGGGGAGGGCAGGTCCCGGTCCGCTGTGGCTGTTGTTTATGGAGAGAAGGGTGCGTCTCCAGGGCCAGCTGCAGGTCCAAGATGTAGTCTATGACATGCTGGAGGATCTCCACTTTGCTTACTTTCTTATCCTGTGGAATGGTGGGCACCAGGCGCTTCAATCGGCTGTAGCAGTCGTTCATGTCGTACTGCAGGCAGAACATGTCCTCCTCTTCCATCCTGCACCGGGCGATGTTGAGGCTCTGCTTCGACAGATAGTGCACGGAGAGCTGGCTACTGGTGGAGGAGGAGTCCTGGGGGTGGACCGGAGTAACAGCCTTCATCTTAGATAACCAACGGCTCAGAGGCAGAGGCAACGGAAAAGAAAATCAAATAATTACGTTACTGGTAGCAGGAGGTATTTGAGATTATACCACGGCGCAGTAAACACGGCAACAGCTGCTCTAATATAAAATTAGCGAGGGAATATAAACCGAAATGCAGAATTCTAGTCTGTCAACATATCCCGCGGAGCCTCACAGTTCCTCTTACTTCAGCAGGCTCGGTGTGAAAGGAATGAATAGATTTCCTAGATTTATAGCAGAGAGGGGAGGCGCCAAGCCAGCCGGCTGACAGATCAGGGAGAGAAGCTGGTCAATCACCAGCAGCCCGCTGCCCACCGACCCAACAACGGAGCCGAGAAAAAGGCGTGTCTCATTCTCTGTGCGCTGCGGTGAGCTGCCTGCCTGTTCGTGTGTGTGTGTGTGTGTCTGTCTCAATTATATTGATTAGCTTCGTATTCGGAGATGGGAAGTAAGAAAGTACAAGTACTTTCTACTCCTTACATTTAAAAAAAAAAAAAATGGCCTCGTTACTTTAGTTTTGTACAAAAGGTCGTCTATCGGGTGTGATTGCGAGCGCATGTCGGAGAATAGCGCGGACACGCGCCTCACACCGCGAGCGGGCGCGCACGCCACACGGAGAAAAAAGTGAGAGAAAATAAAAGGAGACTAGCAGTCCGGAGAATACTCAATTGAGATTATGTGTGTGCGTCTTTGAGAACTGAAAGTCATATAACTTGTGTTGTCAGTTCAGTTAAGCCTGTTGTTGTATTGGTCTATAGCTCGTGCACATTTAAAAGTTAGCTAGCTAGTTTTGTTGTTTGTGTGCTTCACCTGTTAGCTAGGCAGCACCTGGCGCGAGGGCCCTCGCGCGCGTTTGTGTTTTAGGTGTATTATTTACATGCTGAAGTAGTTACTCTGCGTTTAGATAATGTTATTAATAGTGAGTTTATTGTTATTATTTGGTAGCATATATATTCATATGCATTGTGTATGGTAGCCTTTACAATGTTATTTCTTTCTTTGCAGAAACCACACACAAACACACAGCCATAGCAGAGCTACCCATGGCTACTGTGGCTTGATTGTGATAAAGCTTCAAAAGAGAGAAGTTGTCTCCGTCGGACACACCTTTGGGGAAGTTGGAAACCAGAATCCCCTTTAAATATAGTCCTAATCTAGTCCTCACTAACAAGTTTCAAATCATTTCAGTGGAGTTACTGTTATTATGTGCTGCTCTAAAAGTATGGGGAGCTTCTTAATTAATCTGTTTAGTAATTCATATTTTATCCTTTTATTTTCTTTCCAGAAGCCATATTTGAGTAGTACACACATGCATGTAGATTCCTTTAAATGTTAAGGGGAAGATTAAAAAATAGAGACTGGCTCTGTGAATCCTCACAGAATCTCATCTGAATTCATACCTTGCTACTCAGTCAGAATCTTATTAACCAGGAGTCCCAGTCTCTGTCACAATAATCATATATGGGATGTTTTAGGCCTATTGGCAGAAAGATATTTAAAATGTAGGCAATGGCATAAAGAGCCTGTTTCCATGTCCACTGAAGTTTCTCAGCTTGCACTCTAAAACATGGTTGTCATTCGCACGGCTACTTTTACTTTTATACTTTAAGTATATTTCCAAGCCTGTACTTTGTTACTTTTACTTGAGTTAAGAAGTTAAATCAGTACTTGTACCTTTACCAGAGTATTTTTTTAACACAATCTGCACTTCTACTTGAGTACGGGAAGTGAGTACTTTTGCCACCTCTGATCGTATTGCATATTTAGTGCCGTGCGTATTCACTGATGCAAAATTACGCGCAGTCTGGCTTGTATTGATCACTCCTGTGACGCTTGCTGTGACAGCTGATCCCAGCTGATCCCCGAACCACCTGCTTAGACGAAGAAACATGCTTTACCTCACCGGGGAAATCAAATCAAAACGTGAACTGACAGGAGTCAAACTATAAAACAAAAGTAGGTAATAATATTTCTTATTCCTTAACTTGGAATTATATTACATTTCCATACATGTGTGTGAGTGAATGGGGAGTTTTTGGAAATCTATTATTACAATGTTATTTTTGCAGCATGCCGTCAGTGAATTGTTATTTTGCTTTGACACAATTTGTTTTATTACATGTATTACTAAAAGGACATTCATAAAAGATAATGGTTCCTTAAGCACATATAGCCTAATTCTACCTAATCGTCATCTCTGATTGAATAAATTGTTATTATGACTTCATATAACCAACATTTTCAGTTTAACAACGCTGATTGCAGCTCTAGGGGAGCCGGGACAGGCCAATTTGGCGGCGCCTCCTTGCCACTCCTTCCAGCTGTGTATTATTGTGCCTCCTACATTCCTCCGCTGCTCCGCTCCGCTCCATCAGTCGCCCCGCCGGGCAGACTGCCTGGCGCCGCAAATGGGGAGCTCCTCCATTCACACGCGGCTCTTCTCCTTTCCTCTCCTCTTCACTTCTTTCTTTCTTTCTTTCTTGTCAGGCAGGTTTCCAAGACAACCTGGAAGTAAAATTCAACATGAATTCTCAGTGTTTTGCACCCAGGATTCATACAGGGGCCCTGAGTTTAGCAGGGATGACACCCACCTCAGCGTCTCTTTGGAGGTTTAATGTCCCAAACGTTATGGGAACCAGCACAGTCTCCAATGTCATGAATATTGAAAGGCTTAAATGGCTTTAAATGGGTATTTTCCTCTTCTCTCTGTCTCTCTGTCTTCATCCCTTGTCTCTCGCTCTTTCTCTCTGTTTTCTGTTGCCATGGGAAGTGACTGTTCTGCTCAGTAATGTGTGCAACACTGTTTGGTTCAGGGACTACGTCAAGGGGGTCAGTGGTATGAATCTTTGATGGAAGCCTTTCCACTTCCAACTCTCGCCCATGACAAGCAGATGACGGACGAGGTCTGAGAGAAAAACACTGTCCTGTTTAGCCTTAGCGTTGACCTACTAATGCTTACATTTCGACCATTTAATTAAACAGAAAGTTGGAGATTCTACACAGAGTCTGAATTTCAAGCATTTGGCTCCCTCACTAAAAGCTAGTGGGTTGAAAACACTTACTGCCAAGAATTAATTTGAAGATTCCACAGAAATGTTTCTAACCTTTTTGAACAGGCCAAAAACAGGACAAAACTAAACATTCAAAAGCCATGAATTGCATTTTCATCCACTTTTGTTGTCCCCTTTTTCAATTTGTGGAAACATTGTAAATTATAGCTTGAAATATATGTATTAAAACAATTTAAAGTTGGTGTATTAATTAAAAAAAAAGAAAGAAATTGAAACAGACTTAGCAAATACATCATGACGGATAGTTTGTTCCATTTACATCAGAACTCAGAAGCCAGAGCAGGGAATGACTTCATGCCTGAGTTAGTCTCGCTTTACTAGACCTTTCTCCACAGTGCTGCATATAAGGGTCTGGCTAGTCCACATGACATTCTGGGATGGGAGAAAAACTGGTTTATTGGCATTTACAATCACAATCGTCTTGGGTGGCTCTAAGCGCCGGAAATAGCAATGGTGCCACTGCAAAATAGCCTAGGGAAGAAACTTGTTTTGGTTTTAAGAAGGATACTTTCAACACATATTCTGTTATAGAATACAGAATACATGCCCAAAAATGTCATTTTTAACGTATTTCGTAACGTTACTCAATCTGAGTAACATATTCTGAGTACTTGGATTACTTCCACATTGAATTGCATTTTATATATATATATATATATAGAGAGAGAGAGAGAGAGAGAGAGAGAGAGAGAGATGCGGCCATCAAATACTGCTTAATAAACGTGCCTATTCTAGTGTGTTCTTCTGTTTCAACTGGCTGAATGTGTACATGAACAAGCAGATAGATTTTTGTATTTGTAGTCCCGAACTGCATAACTTACTACAAAAATCTAACCACAGTCTTGCTACCACAAACGAGAATTTAAGCGTGTCAAACGGTGCTAGTCAGTCTTTCAACAGCACTGGGCATGGGCGTCAGTTTGGTTTGAAATGTGCTGGGGACAAAGACACATTTGGAAGTGCATTTCCAGAAGTGCTGGGTACAATCACCATTCATTTTTTGTTCTCTTTCACGCAGGTCATGTTTCAAAAGATGCTGCATTGTAGCTTACTAATGTAAATTAATAAAAACGTGGTTTAATATAGGCCCTACCTAAACAATGGTAAATGATTACCAAATTTCTCTCTCATGTTGCTCCTCATAACCACTGAAAACTGTCAAAAGATCTAACCCAAAGTCCTATTATCATGGACGTTATCTGACATTATGCGTTTTAGCAGGAGCTGCCCTGCTGAAAATGTGAGCAGCTGTGGGTTGACTCCCCATGGTTCTCATGGGCTTCGTAAGTCATAATTTGAAAAAACCTAACGAGATCTAATGTACCTAAACAACAATCAATCATCACCAAATTGCTGTTTTTTGTTGTTGTTTTTTTTTGCTGTTTTCAGTGGTTTTGAGGAGCAATATGAGAGAGAAATTTGGTAATTATTGATCATTGTTATAGGTAGCCTACATTTAACCACATTAAGATTTTTCCTCGCCATAAGCACAAATGAAGAAGAAAACGTTTTGTGAGATAACTTCTATAATCTATAATATAACTCTACCTCTATCAGTAATCACAAAAAAAGCTATTGTTTTGTTTTCATATTGGGGCTTCCGGAAAATGCGTGGAGTTGCCTTAATTTATTTAGACAGCGAATAAACCCGTGAAACAAAGAAGTATTACCATGTAATCCATTGATTTCAACAATGTAACTGTATTCTAAAAATCAACTATTTAATTGTAAGTGTAACGAAATACAGTTATTCATAATTTGTATTCTTAATATGTAATGCCGGTATATGTATTCCGTTACTCCCCAACTGTGTACATTCAAAGGTTGTTTTAGTCGTACAACAGAAAACTCAGATTGGACAGACAGTCTAGCTAGCTGTCTGGATTTACTCTGGAGAGATCTGAAAGAAAAGAAAGCAGAAGGTGACAGGCATCCGGCCGAAATTAAACGTCGTCGGTATAGACTACATCCGAGTTGACTGCGTTCCATTTACAAGTTAGATTTTTTAGTGTGTTGGTTGGCTCTAGCCCGGTTAGCCATTGTTAGCAAGACCAATAACAACGCTGTGTTTTTTGCATAAGAACATGTAGCAACATGTCCACAGATGGATGGGACTGTATGTACAGTATGACTGATTTAGTGAGAAACAGTTAAGACAGAAGTGCTTATAACTGTATGCTACTAAGGCTTTCACTACTGTTGATGCATGGGGCAGCCATTTTGGATTTTGAGCTGGGCGTACTGCAACGTTGTCCAACTTCCCAACTCTAAAAATCTGAGTTCAAGGGGCGTGTTTCAGGCACAGTTATGTATTCATCTATTTGATTCATTTCAGATTAAGTGTGAAGGCCTGGTCACAACAGCATTTCAAATAGCAACATTTTGTGGTCACATCTAATCAGTTTTCCTTTTCAGGAACATCACAGAAAAGAAGGAAATTAAATGAAGAACAATTAAAAGTTAAAAGGGAAAGTGAAAGACAACAGGCAATATCGGTCAGGCTTCTAAAAGATAGATGGATCATTGGAAATGATTCAAAACCCTGAATTGGCCCTCAGGTATATAATATGTCTATTTCAATCATAAAATAACTTTACAATGTGCAATGTGCTTGTATGTTAGTAGCCTACATTATATTATGTCCCCCTTCCATTTAACACAGACGTTTTAATGCTTTTCAGTCTGTGTTTTTGTTAGCCTACTCTTTTCTTTCTCCTTGTCCCCCTGTAACATTACTCGTGTAAAACGTCCATGGGTTTCATGACATGCACAATATTAATCTAAGTTGTTATCACATTTATTGCTACAACAATCTCTTGATGCTGTGGCTCGACACAATGACAGTAATCATCCAAACATCCAAAGTAGGCTAAGTTACTGATGCATCTGTAACTTATTCTTGTATTGTAAGTCAACCATTTTCTGGTTGAGCAAAACGTTCATCGCGACTATACGAACTTCCCATAACGCTAACACGAATGTAATACAGTGGGCAACACAGCACCGTAAAGAAAAGACCTTTACGAAAGAAGGTGTTGTAAAAACACTACTGGTTTTGTCCAAAGTAGCCGCTAGCATCAACAACAAACTGAAAGTTACACATAGAGACTTTAAAGTTCAAAGAATAACCTTGTTTAAAGCACTGTTTGGTGTGTCCTTGGAGTGTGGCTAGTGTGTGTGTGTATGCAGAAAAATAAACAAGATGCACTTTGACTCTTTGTGCTCAATAACCTTGTTGTATTCTATTCTTGTCTGTGTTTAGCCCTGTACCCAGTCAACGATGCATAGATCGACCTGAAGTTCAACACAAGCAAAAACTCAAAGTTGGTCGGAACAAAAGGGGAAACATGAGTGTGCATTATCTTTTGCCCTTCTGTCTTTGTGTTTGCTTTCTTGTGCTTCCTTTGCATGTACTTCTCTAATTGTGGCCCTTCTGGCTCAACTTCCCTAAAGGTTTTAAGCAGTGCTGACGGGGGACTGGATCCAGGTAACTAGAGACTCATTACTAGATAAGCCACATGGTGAAACTCTCTGTTTGTTGTGACTACACAGTGTGGAGACAGAGATCAGCCTACTTACTTAACCTGTCCACTATTTCTGACACAACTGCATGAGTGCAGTTCAGGACAGACTCGGCAGATAGAGAAAGTCTTGCATTAGCAGTATTTCAATTTTTTGTGGTGGGCCAACAGTGCAGCAACCATGTACAAAGTGGAAATTGCATGCTGGCCACATCTGTGCACGAGGTTTCCTGGGAAGTGGTTGAAGTTGCAATGGGTGGTGTGACACACACACACACACACACATACACTGTGTTGACAGAGGCAGCCCAACATCTCTTTTCCCCTCATGGCATTAAAACAGGAGATGATCTCACTCCACTTATGCATTTTATGATTGTAACCAGCACGACTACCACCTTTTAAAGTGATTTATTTGGCATTGTGAGGATGACAATTGGGCGTTACAACTTTTATATCATGAAACAGAAACAGAAAAGAAAAGCATGATTAATGCAAAAACTAATTTTTGAAAATGTTTTAACTGAAGGCATTTAGGATTCAAGGTAGATTTTTTATACATAATTTAATTCCACTAGTTAACAAAGGTTAAGTGGAAGGTTGACTCATTAGCCACAAAGATAATATGTTTGATCCCAGTGCACACTTAATATCCTAGGGTGAGGTAACACAGAATTCCAAAGCTTAAAAAAAGATTTCAAACTGAACGCTGCTTTACTATCATACTTTACAAAACAACGTGTATACTCACTTGGTCCAGTCCAACAATTATAGAAAAACAGACCTACTATAAAATACACTGGGTGAAAAACTTGTACTGACAATATATTAGCATTTTCACAAGCAAGAAAGGAAACCACAGTTTTAATGTGACCATTGTGCATTATTAGGCTTATCCAGTGATTTCATGAACTCAAAGAACAAAAAGAGGAACAATCTGTAAAACATACATTATTTGGAAACTCCTGTCCTATAGACCTGGTGATTCAAGGGAGCCTATTTGGGACTAAGACTAAGGCTAAGACTCTTGCCAATAGTAACCTGTACATTATTAATACATTGCTATTCAGTAAATTGATGATAAATTAATACCAAATAAACAACTTTGAATATACTAATATGGAAGAACTCGTTGGACACAGATAAGCAAAATGCCCCTACACCTCTCCTACATAGGAGCAAGACACCCTTCCTGAAAGACACAAAATTACTAATCTAATATGTATGTAGTCATATTTGTGGTTGTTTTGCATCTTTTTAAAATCACTTTGCGTCTTTTATTAATTCTTTAACGTCTCTTTGTGGCAGTCTGGTATCATGGTATTTTTGTGTTTTTTGTAGTTGTTGTGTCTCTTTATGGTTGTTAAGTCTTTTTAAAGTTGTTTTGCATCTTTTTGAAGTTTTTTAGTGTCTTTTTGCAGTTAATTTTTTTAAGTTGTTACCTGTCTCTTTGTGGTTGTTTTGTGTCTTTCTGAAGTTGTTTTGTGTCTATTTGCGGTAGTTTTACATTCCTATGGTTGTTTTGTCTCTTTGTGTTTTTTGCCCATCTATTGGGTCGTTTGATTGACTTTACAACAAGAAAATAACGGTCACTGCGTTCAGAAGTTCTGATACTAACAAGCAAACTACCTATCACCTTCTTACAGTGGTATATGGGGGCACCAGGTACAACAAATCAGGTGTTTTTTAAGGATAACGCTGGTTTACCTTCTGATCCAGTCACTACTAGTTGTTCCCTGTTGGATTATCTATCTGTTTGTTTTTTTACAACTGGAATCCAGACAGCTGACCTTAACAGTGTGAGTAAACTACTAAATAGCTGTCTGAAAAAAGTGCACATGATTTTTGTTACATTACATCAGAGGTACACATTGGTTAATGTATCACTGTGGGATTCAAACCCAGGTCTCCCACACCAAACGTATGTGATATATCCACTGCATCTTCACTAACACATCACCACTGTTTATGGCAAAAGCTCCATACCAGGCAGTGCTGTTTGGCCTGGCTGTGGTTGTATTCAGTGCTGACACACACTTTTACTTTTCTGTTCAAGTCATCCAGTTGCACAACATGCCTCTGTCCCTCGTGACCTGTCTTTGGCTTCCATCACGGCGACCTCTGAAACTCTCCACACAACAGCTCACATTCTCAGAAACTTACATGACTCCTGAACTCAGCCCCAGCTGTGTCTGGTTGTGGTTTTGATGGGTGACAGAACAGGATGGTTATTGTCTTTTCTACAGGAGTAGAAAAGACAATAACTTGTAAATAATACCTAACAGGTGGATTGGCTTTCTGTTATTTGGTCTGTGAGCTGGGTGGTGACACTCTCCAAGTGGTACAGCTTGCACAAAGCCCTTAATTTTATTATACAAAGTATATCTAACTTTAAACATTTGCATGTCAGTTACTGTTATATCAGGTGTTTGAGAGCTGCTTGTATCTTCTAAACCCAGATCTGTCCGCAGCGGCTGGCTCAGCTGTGGCTGTGACGGGTGGTGCCACACTTTTTTCTTGTTCTCTCCAGGTGACACAGTTTGCACAACATGCCATATTCCCTGATGGACTCCCAGCTAAACACAACAGCTCTCTCTGTGTCATTTACACAGGTGCATCCACTGTTTACTCTGTGCAACCTGAGTAACCAACCACACACACACACACACACACACACACACACACACACATGCATCATGAGAGATACCTAAGAGATATGTTACATTAAACAAAAAGAGAAGATTAATTGCCTGATGCAGCTAAAGTGACTTCTTTTAGCTTTTTCGCTGCCATAAAAGAGCTACAACAAGAAGGAAAATGAGCTTCAGAGTAAAAAATAGTGAAGAAAAAAAAGGAACTTCTCCCCACAGACAGGTGTATACTGTGCCAGTCCATCTGTGGGGGTGTGTTTAGTATCCATGATCTATTCTCATATTAACTGTGCTACAAGGGAGAGCTGTGTTCTGGGCCACACTCATTTAGGTCAGAAGCAGTTCAGTCAAGTCTAAAAGCATTATTCACTGCTTTCTTGTCATTGCCACTGGGAGTTTTTCATAGCTCTCACAGCTGCTACTTTCACTTCCCCATTTTCCATCGTGGTCACATCAAACACTCCTGACCTGGCGTTTTGGATGCTCGCTCAGTTTGCCGGGTCCTGTTTGTATAGCAGACATGTGTGTGTGTGTGTGACTGACAACAGGTGCCCCATTGTTTGAATCTAAAGCATTACTTCTTTCAGGTTAAGCTTTATAAAATATTATGTTGGCCGTTAAAAGAAATTGGCTTGTACATTTCCCAGAACTGAGTACAATCAGCTTCCACTTCAGAAACAAAATGATTACCTGAGCCAAAATATAAGACAACATAAATGAGGTCAAATTGTGTCCTTCTGGTTACCAGCATGTCATAGTGAGAACTAAAGAGCATCAGTACAATTGGATCGAGTGCTTGAAGTTGCAGAATGTGCAGAATAAGTTTGGATCCACAATGTGGTGATTTTAGACCCATTTTGAGCCTCCTAAATTTCATCTCAGCCCCCTCAAAATTATAATAATAACAATAATAGTAAAGAAAAATGTTTAATCGATTTTAGTGCTTCAGAGTTTACAAACTTGTCTGTTTGTGAAAAAGACACTTACAGGTTTAAAGAAACAGGTTAAATATCCTATCTTGCTGTTGCCAATGCTATAACCCAGTCAAGGAAAGTTTCATTTTTTATTTATTTATGCTTTACACCTCATTATCATTTCATTGGATTCTGGTAGTCCATAAAGGGACTTTCGTAGTTTTTTCATATGTTCAATATTTTGCATTTATCCTCTGTTATAATAATAAATACATATATGTTTTGTTATCCAGTGAAATTACTGATTTTTAACACTTTTGCAGGGCACTAGATCCGTGTCATATTCTCATTAGGGGCCGAGCCCCCCTAAAGGTCTGGTCCTAGAATCTCCCCTGGATCCACAGTTGTTCACATCACTTACATACGTATGTACTGTATAGACCTGGGGTCAGTAACCTTACACACACCGTAGCTCAATATTACATAATATTATACAGGGCAATTTTCAAAGAAAAAAAGATCAGCTGTTTTTCTGTGTGCTGCAGGCAGATTTGAAGATAAATATTGAACTTAAATAAAGCAATACAAAATAATTAAGCACGCTTGTTAATTGGGTTTCTTTCACCTTGCTTGAAAGTATAATAAGCTTGCATTTTTAGGTTTTCAAGAAAAAAAAAAAATATGTGTATGCTTTATTTTGTCTTTTCTGTTACCATGGTAATGGTAACAGAAAAGAGATGCCTCTTGAGCTCACTTGGCACTATTGCCAAACCTGGACCGTTTTTCCCTGTATATAGGGCTATGTTCACACTTGGTGTCTTTTTTTATGCTGCCAGCAACATTATAATCCTATGGAGTAAACCGTGTTTCAAAAAGCACTTTTTCAAACCCCACCACTGACTTTTTATTGTAGCTCAGAATGGTTTTTTCAAGTCGAAAAAATGTAAACTTTTTCGTTAAGAAAAAAACGCCCTACATCAAGTTCTTTTTTGACAGCCAATCATTGACAAGCGAAGTAGCCAGACCTGTCGAGTTGGAGCACAGTGAGTTATATGGTATGACCGGGTAACGAATGCTCCTGTACAGGGAACTTGCTTTGTTTTATATAACGTTAGCAGCAGCACTCTCTCTCTCTCTCTCTTTGTTCTTTCTCTAGCTCGCTCAACAGCTTAGTTTTATCTAACGTTGTCACCTATCCACATAGCGCTCTAGCTAGGATGAGTTGTTGTGTCAAGGATGGGTGAGTCAAGTCAACTTTGTTGTCAGTTCTGCAATATGTGCCAGACATACAGAGCAATTGAAAATACATTTCTCTCCGACCCGCGGTGCAATAAGGATACGTACAAGTATAATATAAAAAAAAAGATAAATTAAAATAAATAAACAAAAACGCCAGCTTTTTTTTACTTCAAAAGCACCCTAGTCAACTTTTTTTTGTCAAAAAAAACGCCCAGTGTGAACGACGCCTTGGACAGCTATCTCCCCTTCTCCACAGTGAGACAAGCCGCTTTTACTCTTCAGTCAGATTTGAGTTTTTTTGGCCTTCTCAGACTGCAGTGAGGGCCGAGATGTAGCAACATTTCTTTGAGCTCTGTCTGCAGTAAAAAACCTTTCCTTCACTTGCTCCAATTATATCTTCTATATCTTATATCTGACTGATGTGCACCTGGCCGAAATGCATGTTGTGTTACTATGACAACCAGCAACCGTGAGCTGTGATTTCAATGTTTATTGCTTATGTGTCATAGTTAGATTTTTAAAGACATAATATATAATTTAGTTAATGTAAATGTTGCCTGTTTTTTGATGTGGTGAAACATAACTTAAAATATACATTCTTACTCAGCAGATACAGTAAATGTCCTTTAGATATCTCTATATCTATATCTAGATATATATCTATATATATATTTCTCCAGTCGCAGTCATGGTTAGGGTTAGCATACGGGATCTTAAGAAACAGTAGGAGACTAACATTATCTCAGCAGTGAAAAATGAGCTCTAAATGGGCCCCATTTAGCTATTAATAAGCTAAATAATGAGAAGCCAAGTATGGTGGAGCAATCTGCTTAATCATAAAAATACGAAAGAAATTTCAAACTCTTTGAGTGAGTGCACCACTCTCAAGTGAGTGGTGCATAAATTCTCTGAGGTTGGCAATAAGGTTAGGGTTACTGTATGTGCAGCTGAAAACCATTATGAATTAGATTACATTTTTTGCACTGAAATTGAAATGGAAGCTTGCATCGGCTTATGCTTTTTACATTTTTAAAGGTGTTTTCATATGCCGGCCCTTACTTTGAACATAACTAGTCATGCACTATCACTCAACATAGTCTACACTAAGTTACACTAAGTATAATACAAGAAATACACTAAGCAGCATGATTAGCACACGATTTGGGTGATCTTTATGATTGTGTTCTTAGCGTGAGGATATGTAGAATGAACAGGATCCCTTCATATTTTGGCGCAGGCTGTTGAGTTGAGTTGGTTAGAATTTACTTCTAACTACACTGTGAGAGACAAAGAATTAAGAACAGTCAGAGAAGACTAAGAAATGTGGACCCACATGCAGAGATGGTAAGCAGTGGGTCGTTTGATGTTTTAATTTCCAACACAAAACTACACAAAACAAAAGGAGTCCTGGACACAGTAGGCAAAAAACAATCCAGACTGAAGACAAAGTCAAAACAGGAATCACGGGAACCAGGAAAACTGAGACTACACTCACACACATGTAATCCAAACAGAAAAACAATGCTCTGACAACCGACAAAAACACAAAGAACAAATACAAGAAGTAAAGAGAAAACAAGGTGACACTAGGCTAAGGAACAGGTAAAACACATCAGGGTGGGCTAGACAATCACAGAGGCGGGAAAACACAAGGCAGGAAGTAAAAAAAGACATGACAAGGGAGAAAACAGGAAACTGAAACACATATTCAATTCAATTTTTTCAATTCAATTACATTTTATTTATAGTATCAATTCATGACAAGAATTATCTTAAAACACTTTACAGATAGAGTAGATCTAGAACACACTCCATAATTTACAAGGACCCAACAGTTCTAGTGGTTTCCTTCAGAACAAGCAACAGTGCGACAGTGGCGAGGAAAAACAGACCCAGGCTCTTGGTAGGCGGTGTCTGACGACCGGTTGGGGTTGAAATGAATAGTGGCAATAACAGTCACAATCATATACAACCATAACACTAACCACTGCATCTAGTTTGCTATGTGTCCTTTGTGCAGTTTATTTTATTACAATTTGTTGAATCATATGACTAATAATACTGTCAATAGTGATAACATCTTTCCAATAAACTTAAAATGAATTGGTGGACAAGCCTGTCCACACCCAGAAAACGACCATACATAGGGTTGCAAGCAGCAACCGACTATTATGTTTCTTGTTAGCCGGCAAATTTGCGTGGCTATAGTAATTATCACAAAAGCAAACAAGGAAGTGAGGTGTCAAAGTATAAGAGTGCAGGACTTTCACTCAGGCAACCAGTGTTAATGTCCCATGTGAAACCAAAAATCCTTTTAAAATAAGTTAGTGTTACTCATGAGTTTTACCAACCTTAGTCTGTGACGCAATGACGCCTGCGACGCCACGTTAAATCCTTATTAAGCCAGTCCCTGATGTTTCACTTACCTTTTGTATTTGTGTAACCTAAACTTAACTAGTTCAGTTTCAGCTTTACTATGTGTTTAAAACTGCTCTCGTACCGTCACATGATTAAGGCCATGTTTACACGTACATGGGTATTTTGAAAAACAGCAGGGCTGTGGAACCCTATTTTTCTAAGGATTCTTCTTTTTCTCCTTCTTCTTCGTTATTCTTCTCCGTGCAAAACTCACGGTACAGCCTAAACCGTACATGGTGGCGGTGTGCCATTTTCAGGACTGGTCCAAAACTCCGCAAAGACCTCACACGGTCTTTGGCACATAGCATCTCCTGACGGACCTGACAAAAAGTTGCAAAACGATCTTTTATGCAATAAAAAATGTACATATCACGACAAATTTGTGTAGCTAACTATGAAAACACCAACTTTGCCATATAAAAATAAATGCTGTCGAAGCCAAACTTTAGATTATTTCTTGGTATGACCCTTTGATTTTTGTGACATTTGAAAACAAATGTCACAAAAATTGGCCCCTAGGGGGCGCTACAAATTTATATCTATAGCTACTTATATAAGTTTATAGCCACTCCTGAGGCGCTCCATACAGTGGGATACTGATTGGTTGAAGTGGGCGTGGCCTATGGGACCCACTATTGGATTAGCCACTTACACTAAAGTGAAGTACTTGAAATTAACAACATAGATGTACAATGAGTAGCTGACCTGACTTCCATCCATCCATCCATCTTCATCCGCTTATCCGGAGTCGGGTCGCGGGGGCAGCAGCTCCAGTAGGGGACCCCAAACTTCCCTTTCCCGAGCCACATCAACCAGCTCCGACTGGGGGATCCCAAGGCGTTCCCAGGCCAGGTTGGAGATATAATCTCTCCACCTAGTCCTGGGTCTTCCCTGAGGCCTCCTCCCAGCTGGGACGTACCTGGAACACCTCCCTAGGGAGGCGCCAGGAGGCATCCTTACCAGATGCCCGAACCACCTCAACTGGCTCCTTTCGACGCGAAGGAGCAGCGGCTCTACTCCGAGCTCCTCTCGGATGACTGAGCTTCTCACCCTATCTCTAAGGGAGACGCCAGCCACCCTCCTGAGGAAACCCATTTCGGCCGCTTGTACCCTGGATCTCGTTCTTTCGGTCATGACCCAGCCTTCATGACCATAGGTGAGGTAGGAACGAAAATTGCCGGTAGATCGAGAGCTTTGCCTTCTGGCTCAGCTCCCTTTTCGTCACAACGGTGCGATAAACAGAATGTAATACCGCACCAGCTGCTCCGATTCTCCGACCAATCTCATGCTCCATGGTCCCCTCACTCGCGAACAAGACCCCAAGGTACTTAAACTCCTTCACTTGGGGTAAGGACTCACTCCCTACCTGAAGAAAGCACTCCATCGGTTTCCTGCTGAGAACCATGGCCTCAGATTTAGAGGTGCTGATCCTCATCCCAGCCGCTTCACACTCGGCGGCGAACCGATCCAGTGAGTGCTGAAGGTCACAGACCGATGACGCCATCAGGACCACATCATCTGCAAAAAGCAGCGATGAGATCCCGAGCCCACCGAACTGCAACCCTTCCCCGCCCCGACTACGCCTCGATATCCTGTCCACAAATATTACAAACAGGATTGGTGACAAAGCGCAGCCCTGGCGGAGGCCAACCCTCACCTGGAACGAGTCCGACTTACTGCCGAGAACCCGGACACAGCTCTCGCTTTGGTCATACAGAGATTGGATGGCCCTGAGAAGGGACCCCTTCACCCCATACTCCCGCAGCACCTCCCATTTTTTCTCCCGGGGGACCCGGTCATACGCCTTCTCCAGATCCACAAAACACATGCAGACTGGTTGGGCATACTCCCAGGCCCCCTCCAAGATCCTTGCGAGAGTGAAGATCTGATCCGTTGTTCCACGGCCAGGACGGAATCCGCATTGTTCCTCTTCAATCCGAGGTTCGACTATCGGCCGAACCCTCCTTTCCAGTACCTTGGAATAGACTTTACCAGGGAGGCTGAGAAGTGTGATACCCCTGTAATTGGCACACACCCTCTGGTCCCCCTTTTTTAAAGAGGGGAACCACCACCCCGGTCTGCCACTCCTTAGGCACCGTCCCAGACTTCCACGCAATGTTGAAGAGGCGTGTCAACCAAGACATCCCCTCCACACCCAGAGCTTTCAGCATTTCTGGACGGATCTCATCAATCCCTGGGGCTTTGCCGCTGTGGAGTTGTTTTACTACCTCAGCGACTTCCACCAGGGAAATTGACGACAATCCCCCATCATCCTCCAGCTCTGCCTCTACCACAGAGGGCGTGCCAGCTGGATTTAGGAGTTCCTCAAAGTGCTCCTTCCACCGCTCTATTACCTCCCCAGTTGAGGTCAACAACGTCCCATCCTTACTGTAAACAGCTTGGATGATTCCTCGCTTCCCCCTCCTGAGGTGGCGAACGGTTTTCCAGAAGCACCTTGGTGCCGACCGAAAGTCCTTCTCCATGTCTTCTCCGAACTTCTCCCACACCCGCTGCTTTGCCTCTGTCACGGCAGAGGCTGCAGCCTTCGGCCCGCCGGTACCTTGCAACTGCCTCCGAGTCCTCCGGGATAACATATCTCGGAAGGACTCCTTCTTCAGTCGGACGGCTTCCCTGACCACCGGTGTCCACCAGGGTGTTTGTGGGTTACCGCCTCTTGAGGCACCTAAGACCCTAAGACCACAGCTCGCCGCCGCAGCTTCAGCAATGGAAACTTTGAACATTGTCCACTCAGGTTCAATGCCCCCAGCCTCCACAGGGATGCAGAAAGCTCCGCCGGAGGTGTGAGTTGAAAGTCCGTCGGACAGGGGCCTCCTCCAGACGTTCCCAATTTACCCGCACTACTCGTTTGGGCTTACCAGGTCTGTCCAGAGTCCTCCCCCATCCCCTGACCCAGCTCACCACCAGATGGTGATCAGTTGACAGCTCTGCCCCTCTCTTCACCCGAGTGTCCAAAACATACGGCCTCAGATCAGATGAGACGATTATAAAATCGATCATTGATCTTGGCCTAGGGTGCTCTGGTACCACGTACACTTATGAGCATCCCTATGTTCGAACATGGTGTTTGTTATGAACAATCCATGACTAGCACAGAAGTCCAACAACAAACAACCACTCTGGTTCAGATCAGGGAGGCCGTTCCTCCCAATCACGCCCTCTCCAAGTATCTCCATCATTGCCCACGTGTGCGTTGAAGTCCCCAGCAGAACTATGGAGTCCCCCTACTGGAGCCCCATACAGGACTCCATTCAAGGTCTCCAAGAAGGCCGAATACTCCGAACTCCTGTTTGGTGCATATGCACAAACAACAGTCAGAGTTTTCCCCCATCACCCGCAGGCGTAGGGAGGCGACCCTCTCGTCCACCGGGGTAAACTCCAACGCAGCGGCGCTCAGCCGGGGGGGCTTGTGAGTATCCCCACACCCGCCCGGCGCCACACCCTGGGCAACTCCGAGTAGGACAGAGTCCAACCCCTATTCAGGAGTACGGTTCCAGAACCGAGACTGTGTAGAAGTAAGCCCCACCAGATCTAACTGGTAGCGCTCCACCTCCCGCACAAGTTTCGGCTCCTTCCCCACAGAGAGGTGCGTTCCACGCCCCCAGAGCCAGCCTCTGCCTCCCGGGTCTGGTCCGTCGAGGTCCCTGACCTTCGCCGCCACCCATGTGGCTGCGCACCCGACCCCAGCGGTTCCTCCCACAGGTGGTGGGCCCATGGGATGGAGATAGGGGGGCCACGTAGCTTCTTCGGGCTGTGCCCGACCGGGCTCCGTGGCAAACCCGCCACCAGGCGCTTCGCTGACGAGCCCTCCGTCCGGGCCTGGCTCCAGACAGGGGGCCCCGGGCCTCCTCCGGGCAGGGTCACTCCCTCTCTTCCTCGATTTTGCATAAGGTTTTTGAACCATTCTTTGTCTGGCCCCTCACCTGAGACCACTTTGCCATGGGAGACCCTACCAGGAGCACACAGCTCCAGACAACACAGCCCTCAGGTTCATAGGGACACACAAACCTCTCCACCACGATAAGGTGATGGTTCCCGGAGAGGAACTTACTGACCTGACTTACTAAATATTATCCATGTAGACCACTAGGTGGCGCTACAATGGTGTAAAATGTGTTTTTGCCTATAACTCCCACATTACACATTAAAAATCTTCACATCCACGTGTTCACTGAATATTACAGGTGCTATAATCATTTATTGGTTTTGTATAAAAACTCAATGCATTTCAATGGAAAAATTGCAATATCTCTGCCACAATAAATACTATAAACACGAAAAATGTTATAATGGTTGTCATGCAGCTCGGACGCTCTGTACAAAATTTGAGTGCATCGTATATGACGCCAAACAGCACTTCACATACTGTCTTTTGGAGCTAAAAACAGTCGCCCCGTTCTGCTGATGTCTTTGTCTTCCTAGCCCTTACTCAAGGTTTTGTATCCAGCCTAGAAGCCCACAGTGTTTCGGGGTCTTTGTGCAGTTAATCCATACTGTTACATGCAAGATTGGTGTAATTAATTTGTCCTTTATGAGTTATAATGTTCAATATGTTTATTTTTGCACTGGATGACTACAAATATGTAGAACTTTTTTAGACAACACAAATGCTTGTGTGGCATTGCTGTGTGTGTGATATCAACATATATCTGTGAGATTCATGTTCCGTTTTATTTATTTATTTGTCTTTGTGGACCTACGACCTTTTTAACATTCAAGTGACCTCAGTGCTGAACAAACATTATAATAGTCCAGTTTTTCCTGAAAAGAAATGATGTTCATAGATTGACAATGGACAACAGGGTAGATGTTTTACAAGCTTTTATAGAAAATGAAATCAGACGGACCAGAGGTTGTCAAAAATCCTTAGGGCTCTGGGATATTTGCAACAGCATTGTACCTTGCGGCTCACGCCTCTTGATATTTCTTGACGTTTGCCTCCCCACGTTATGCTTTGGGTTAAGTTTTTGCGAGCTCCCCAGTTTGACTAGGGAGATGACGCTTGGACCCCATCATAACTGCTTGCAGTTCTAGTCTACATTTTTTTGTTGTCCACAAATCCCATGACAAGACAAAAATCAACAACAAATTGACTCTAGAAACAATTGTGTGTATCCAAATCCTGATATATCTTACATACTATAGCCAAAAACACATCCATGTGCATCACCGTTGTACTGGGTGACATATTCATTTGTTACCATTCATGTAGAAAAGTTTATTTTGACTCAAACATCCTGCTGCTGGGAAGAGCACTAGAGCACCAAATATGTATTCATGTGCAAATGAAAATAGTCCCTTAGAAAATGCACTGTTTGAGTAAGATTTTCTAAAAACTACAGTGGCCAGCTGTTTGAGGAAATTACTGGAAAAATGAAACTATATCTTTGTGAAGGCTTGGGGCTGAGTAGTTGGAAGAAGTTCTAAAGTATTAAAAGACAGATTAAGGCAATGTCAGATTGTCAGCCTTCTGTAATTTCTTCTTTGAATTTTGACTTTTGACGGGTCATGCAAAGAGCATTTGGAGCATTTGGACAGTGGTTGGAAATTCCGAATAAGGCCTTTTTCCGAATATAGCATTTTCTAATAATGACGTGGCTTCAGATAGATTGGATAAACCCAGCCTGATCTCCGGCGATTTGGGCTTGGTCTGGTGATAGCCAGACTAGGTTTTGGAGGCATTCTTTGGACAGGTATACAGCGCATTCGGAATATGCGTCTCAATCAGAGTTTTTACCGCAGGCTTATGGTCAGCTCTGTGCGTTGCTATTGTTGCTGTACACAAACCAACCAGCCAACAGTTTGCAAGGCTGCAGACCCGATAAGGTGAAACACAGCTACTTTTAATCATTATCAAAGATTTGGATATCAAAAGGGTATGCCGGCCTTTTCAAGAAACTGGTTGAAGGAATGAAAGAGAGACTACTACATGTAAATGGGAATATTAGTGAAATATTCACTTACATTAGCCATGTAAACAGCTTAGTTGGAATATTGTCTTTTTCAGAATAAGGAAAAAAAAAAAACTGAATAATATGTGCATGTAAATGTTGTCATTGACTAGTTTGAACTAGTCAGAAACCTCTGCAGGTTGACTTGGATGTGATTAGTCAAACGGTGAGCAAAGAGACTCTTCTGTTCCACCAGTCTTCACACCAGAGATGTTTAATCCACAGGAGTGGGAACGAGATGATTGAGAGGAATAGAAAGTACCCGCAGAAAGGACTGATGACGACACCAGTGCAGAGTTAATGAGGGACTCGACCCTGTGACCTGAAGGGTCATTAGGAGGGCTATGATGCCTTGTGGGGACAGATTACAGCCCTTATGTTACTGCTCCCCTACTTAGCACAACAGACTGTTGAACCTGAAAAGGCAGCAGTCGAATGACAGACTGATTGATATGTTGATTGATCGCTTTGGACAGCTAATCACATAACATAATGTAAAGTTGCAAACACTTTTTAGTAATTCTGTAACATTAGATCACCATTTTAGTTGTATAAAACATGTTTTTCCTGTTTATTTTTTATGTAAACCCTCTGTCTCTTTTCATTCAGAGAAGTCCCCATACACAGCCTCACACTTTACGCGCGTTTTTCTTGGATAAAAACCCTCCCTTTCACTCTTCCTGGAACCTCCCACCACAGGCCCCCACCCCTTCTAAACTTTTTCTTTCTTGGAGGGACTTTAAGGAAGAATGTCATTCAACGCATTCAACTGCTCGCCCCCAAATCTCTGCTGCAAACATGTTCCCACTGATTCTCTCAAAGAATTAATTGCCCCAAATAATCTCACCATCTGGTTGTGGTGGTCCATACCTACAAGGCTGCTTGCATCGCGAAGGTTGGGGCCTATTCAGACTCCCGCAATGCTGCTGTGGTGCAGAGAGAGGGAGAGAGGTGGTGAGGCTTGCCAGGAGGCTGAAAAGAGGAGGGAATGACAAAGACCACCATCTGCTCCTTGTCTTTCTTGTTGGCGACCCCGGACGCCAGCGGAGACCCTGCATCTCTATGATCCAACTGCAGACCACTGACTGGAATGTTATTGAGAGAGAGAGGATGGCGAGAACGAGGAAGGCAGTAAGAAAGAAAGAAAGAAAGAATGGAGTGTTGAGAGCGGCAAGACCCTACTTCTCCCATCAGCTTTCTTGCACTTTTGTATACCATTAAACTGTCAAACTGTTGGAAAAATCAAATCAGGTGTGTTTTCCCAAGCTAGGCTTAAGGTTAAATCGTTCTTGATTGTCAGAAAAATGCACATTCACAAACATTATGATACTGACAACTTGTACCACCGGGCATATAATATATAGCCTATATACAGTGGGTACGGAAAGTATTCAGACCCCTTTAAATTTTTCACTCTTTGTTTCATTGCAGCCTTTTTCCAAAAATCAAAAAAGTTCATTTTATTTCTCAGTAATGTACACTCAGCAACCCATCTTGACAGAAAAAAACAGAAATTTAGAAATTTTTGCATATTTATTAAAAAACAAAAACTGAAATATCACATGGTCATATGTATTCAGACCCTTTGCCGTGACCCTCATATGTAACTCAGGTGCTGTCTATTTCTTCTGATCATCCTTGAGATGGTTCTACACCTTCATTGGAGTCCAGCTGTGTTTGATTATACTGATTGGACTTGATTAGGAAAGCCACACACCTGTCTATATAAGACCTTACAGCTCACAGTGCATGTCAGAGCAAATGACAATCATGAGGTCAAAGGAACTGCCTGAAGAGCTCAGAGACAGAATTGTGGCAAGGCACAGATCTGGTCAAGGTTACAAAAAAAATTTCTGCTGCACTTAAGGTTCCTAAGAGCACAGTGGCCTCCATAATCCTCAAATGGAAGACGTTTGGGGACGACCAGAACCCTTCCTAGAGCTGGCCGTCCGGCCAAACTGAGCTATCGGGGAGAAGAGCCTTGGTGAGAGAGGCAAAGAAGAACCCAATGGTCACTGTGGCTAAGCTCCAGAGATGCAGTCGGGAGATGGGAGAAAGTTGTAGTAAGTCAACCATCACTGCAGCAATCCACCAGTCGGGCTTTATGGCAGAGTGGCCCGAAGGAAGCCTCTCCTCAGTGCAAGACACATGAAAGCCCGCATGGAGTTTGCTAAAAAACACCTGAAGGACTCCAAGATGGTGATAAATAAAATCCTCTGGTCTGATGAGACCAAGATAGAACTTTTTGGCCTTAATTCTAAGCGGTATGTGTGGGAGAAAACCAGGCACTGCTCATCACCTGTCCAATACAGTCTCAACAGTGAAGCATGGTGGTGGCAGCATCATGCTGTGGGGGTGTTTTTCAGCTGCAGGGACAGGACGACTGGTTGCAATCGAGGGGGAAAGATGAATGCGCCAAGTACAGGGATATCCTGGACGAAAACCTTTTCCAGAGTGCTCTGGACCTCAGACTGGGCCGAAGGTTTACCTTCCAACAAGACAATGACCCTAAGCACACCGCTAAAATAACGAAGGAGTGGCTTCACAACAACTCTGTGGCTGTTCTTGAATGGCCCAGCCAGAGCCCTGACTTAAACCCAATTGAGCATCTCTGGAGAGACCTGAAAATGACTGTCCACCAACGTTTACCATCCAACCTGACAGAACTGGAGAGGATCTGCAAGGAGGAATGGCAGAGGATACCCAAATCCAGATGTGAGAAACTTGTTGCATCTTTCCCAAAACGACTCATGGCTGTATTAGATCAAAAGGGTGCTTCTACTAAATACTGAACAAAGGGTCTGAATACTTATGACCATGTGATATTTCAGTTTTTGTTTTTTAATAAATATGCAAAAATTTCTAAATTTCTGTTTTTTTCTGTCAAGATGGGTTGCTGAGTGTACATTACTGAGAAATAAAATGAACTTTTTTGATTTTTGGAAAAAGGCTGCAATGAAACAAAGAGTGAAAAATTTAAAGGGGTCTGAATACTTTCCATACCCACTGTATATATGAATTTGATATTCATTGTTGCTGTTTTGTTTTTTTACTTCCGCAGTGATAGAACCCCTTGCATTTGTATTCTCCAGGGCGTGTGAACTTTTGCTTCAGACCAAGTAGTTTCAGACTTGTAATTTGATTGGTGCAACATCTTTGTGTGAAAAATGGAATCTCACATAATTTCCAATGGTCACACACTTTGTAACCCCACCCGCGATCTTTTCCTAGACCTACCTGTCCCGTTCTCGTGCCCCATGTCAGTTAAAAGTACGTCCCAAGCCAGAGCGTCAAAAAGTGACACCAAGAGTCCCGACCAAGTGCGTCTAAGGGCTAGACGCGAGGCTTGAGATTATCAAATATCAACAATAATAAAAATAAAAAGTGAATACAATTCAAAATTATGTTTGACTACAAACACATGCGCGTCATTGTAATTTAGTAATTACAGTTCAATCAAAAAGAAATTCAGCCATGACAATAAAATTGTATAGTATCGTATAGTATCGTATAGTATTGTATAGTATCGTAATAGACCACCTTGTGATGCTCTCCTTGCAAAAGCCCACCAGTGGTGGCAAGAGATGGCATTATGTTGTGCATGCCCTCCACAATGAGAACAAGGGGATCATGCAGGTCGACCGGGGGGGGGGGTCACCCCCACCCAACCCCTCCTGCGTCAATTCATTAACCCATCCTGTCTTCATCACTTTACATCCCTTTTCTAATCCTTCATTCCAACACTCTACAGGAGACACTTTATCCAACTTCCCCATTTAATCTCTGAATACATTTGAATAATTCATTTTAAATAATACCTTTTTGACCTTGAGCACAACAACAATCTCAAGCATGTCTCTAAAAACTCTGTGTCGTTTGTCACACCTTTCCTACACTTTACCAGTTTTCTTTTTTTTCTCTATTAATGTATGCTTGGAAAAAATGATTTCCCACAGCAAAGCATTTATTTATTTTTCCTATTCAATTAGGGATCTTTACAAAAAAAGTGTGTGTGTGTGTGTGTGTGTGTGTGTGTGCGTTGTAGGAGGTGGAGGTTCAGATCCACTTGTGGTGGTGGAATGCGTTGTAGTATGTGGTGGAAACAATAGAAGCTGAATGAAAGTTTGGTGCCCTATAGTGTGTGCAGTGTGGGCGGCTGCTGTTGCTGCCTTTCTCGTGTGTGTGTGTGTGTGTGTGTGTGTGTGTAAAGTAATGTGTGTGTGTGTGTGTGTGTTTGTACCCTCTCCACCTCCACACCCCTGGGAAAGTGTAACAGGTATGAATTCCAGTGCAGGAGGCGGGCAGCCAGGGTGCTCCGACATCCCTTTGGGTGCCCCGACCCAGCACGCATGCTTTCCATGAAATCAGCCCCTGACCACCAGACTCTGGCTCCAGTGCCATTTCTGAGGAAAAAAATGCAAAGAATGTGGAAGCTAATTACTACATTAGCATGACAAACGGGCAGATCACACATGTACAACACTGACTACGTTTCCATGCACATAATATTCCGGTTTTTGCCATTATTATGAAAAAGACAATATTCAGACTAAGCTGTTTACATGGCTAATGAAAGTAAATATTGTAGCCGTGCAAAATACAATTTTTTCAAAGTTTACCAGCAGCGGTGGACAGAGTGTCCCTCTTTCATTCTTACAACCAGCTTATTGAAAAGGTCGGCGTAGCGATGTGTGCGAACATCCAAACACCTGATATCCAACAGCACTGTGGTGGAACTATACTTTCAATGAGTATGTTTACATGCACACCAAACAATGTATTGATTATTGTAAGAAAAAACAAAAATAATAATAATCAAAAGAAAAACAATTGTTGATGACACATCATTTTATCAATCCATTTCCATTTAGCTTTCTGGAGTTTTCAGTTGTATAATCTGAGTTTGCCCAGTTATCTTTTCCAATGTTGGAATTGTTTAGTAACTCTCTGAAACCAATGATTTATCACACCTCACACAGCAATTGGCAAAGTGTGTGCAATGGTGCGAAAGTGGGCAAAATTGTATTCTCTTTTAAACTCTTTTTTCCTCTTGTAAATACAAACAAGTGTAATACCATGAATGCCTTTGAATGCCAAAATTGTGCCCAATTATTGTGTCTTGCTTCCATCTATGATGGCAAGCTTTTCAACCTGCCTTCCAATGTGTCTGCTCGGACTACCTATTCCTACTTTTCGGATTTTAAACACTATTCGGATGACACTTCATAAGAACTACTTTGTTTCAAGCATACCACGGCCATACCAAGGGGACACGAATAATACAGCCACAATTATACTTGTAGAGTATATGTCATATGTGTACACAGAGGAAAGTCTTAATACTATCATCAGTGTAGCATGGAGACTGTAACATTATCCTTCTTTTCAGTGTTTCTCTTGATTCAATGA
Organism: Etheostoma perlongum; assembly: GCA_026937815.1. Classification (NCBI taxonomy): domain Eukaryota; kingdom Metazoa; phylum Chordata; class Actinopteri; order Perciformes; family Percidae; genus Etheostoma; species Etheostoma perlongum. The sequence continues at coordinate 28,226,551 of CM049376.1, read as the reverse complement.
AAAAGCTGACTAAATTGACCAAAATATTTTTTATGAAACCATTTTATTATTTGAGTTGTTTACAATCAAGCCAAAAAAATACCTTAAAACATAATGACTTGTTTTGAAAAAGTGTCCCCATTTAAAAGAAATACAATTTTTTTAGCTGATCATAATGTAAATTAGTGAGCCACTGGTAAAGATCATCTGTTAAACCTGACCTACACATCTCCAAAAATATAAACTAAGCTCAACACACTTACCTGAGACTCTACACCTGACAGTCCCTGGTCTCCCTGTTCCTTACCTGAGACTCTACACCTGACTGTCCCTAGTCTTCCTGGTCCTTACCTGAGACTCTACACCTGACAGTCCCTGGTCTCCCTGTTCCTTACCTGAGACTCTACACCTGACTGTCCCTGGTCTCCCTGTTCCTTACCTGAGACTCTACACCTGACTGTCCCTGGTCTCCCTGTTCCTTACCTGAGACTCTACACCTGACAGTCCCTGGTCTACTTACCTGAGACTCTACACCTGACTGTCCCTGTCTTCCTGGTCCCTGAGACTCTACACCTGACAGTCCCTGGTCTCCCTGTTCCTTACCTGAGACTCTACACCTGACTGTCCCTGGTCTCCCTGTTCCTTACCTGAGACTCTACACCTGACTGTCCCTGGTCTCCCTGTTCCTTACCTGAGACTCTACACCTAACAGTCCCTGGTCTCCCTGTTCCTTACCTGAGACTCTACACCTGACAGTCCCTGGTCTCCCTGTTCCTTACCTGAGACTCTACACCTGGCAGTCCCTGGTCTCCCCTGTTCCTTACCTGAGACTCTACACCTGACAGTCCCTGGTCTCCCTGTTCCTTACCTGAGACTCTACACCTGACAGTCCCTGGTCTCCCTGTTCCTTACCTGAGACTCTACACCTGACAGTCCCTGGTCTCCCTGTTCCTTACCTGAGACTCTACACCTGACAGTCCCTGGTCTCCCTGTTCCTTACCTGAGACTCTACACCTAACTGTCCCTGGGACTCTACACCTAACTGTCCCTGGTCTCCCTGTTCCTTACCTGAGACTCTACACCTGACTGTCCCTGGTCTCCCTGTTTTGCCTGTGACATATAACGTTAGTGTGACCAAAAGCACCCATTCCTATAAAGATGTTACCAAACTGTCTTGATATGAGGAGTTATTGTACTTACTTGGTGTTTTGGTGTACTGTCATTTTATCTGGGCAACAACAACACAAATCTTTAATGTCAGATGTCTAAATATGAGTTAGGTTCATAAATAGGTTCCCCACACCGTCAAATTATAATTATAAAATGATCTTGCGTCCTCTACATAAATATTAAGTTTTGTCTGGGACATAGGATATATATTTAACTGCAGCAAACCCACTGATCAACCACTGAGAAAAACACAAGCTGTAGATCTTCAGCATTAACCTAACATCACTTCCCACACATATTTCCATTCGAAAAAGAACAACTTCATTTGATGTTAATGTGAACAAAATAGCCTTGAACAGTCTATTTACTACATTCCACAACTAACGTTACTACCAGTATGTTCATGAAGATTTCAATTCAATTCAATTTTCAATTCAATTTTATTTGTAGTATCAATTCATAACAAGAGTTATCTGGAGACACTTTACAGATAGAGTAGGTCTAGACCATACTCCAGAATTTACAAGGACCCAACAGTTCTAGTAGTTTCCTCCAGAGCAAGCAACAGTGCGACAGTGGCAAGGAAAAACTTCCTTTTCGACAGAAACTTTGGACAGACCCAAGCTCTTGGTAGACGGTGTCTGACGACCGGTTGGGGTTAGAATGAAGAGTGGAAATAACAGGCACGAGATTTGATGCTTGCAATCTATAAAAACGTGTATGAATGGAGAAAACAGCTTCGCTTTAGTGGAGACAGTGTGTTTGGTAAACTCTGCTGCGCTAAAATGCCCAGAGAAGACATAAAACATAAAGACATAAAATTAATATTGAACAGAATTGAGTTCAGTCTATTTGTCCGGCCATTCACAACAGTCCCTGTTTCTCATGTGGCCCCTTGGGAAAATTAATTTTCCACCCCTTCTGTAGGACAATATACGTAGGAGACCTACTACATCCTGCTACGCCCGGCTATGCTCTGCTGTGCCCTGCTGCGTGCTGTAATGCACTGCAGTACCCTGCTATGCCATGAACAACTACAACTATTTCTAGTTGTTGTTCCATTATCTTTATTGTGACTATTAGTGCCACTGTTCATCACACCCCCAACCTGACCCAGATTTCATCATAAAAGGAGTTTATCACTGTTGCACTAAATGCTTGTTCTTGGGGGAATTACTGGAATTGTTGGGTCTTTGTAATTTATAGAGTGTGGCCTAGACCTACTCTGTCTGTAAAGTGTCTTTAGATAACTCTTTTTATGATTTGATACTATAAATAAAATTGAATTGAATTGGATAAATAAATTCACATACATCTAATTAGCTCATACAGGCTAGTTAGGTGTGTAGAAGCTAGCTGCTAGTCTGGGCTGTAAACATTAGGGTCTAACCCATTTATGGAGTCAAAACACGTGATTTGGCTTTGATTTGCACTATAACTGTTTGTTTGTGAAGAAAAGAAGGATGGCCCTCAGAACTAACAATGTATGTTACTTTCACTTTCAGTTTATTGTTTGAAAACGTTTTATGGGATGGACTGAACTAAATTTGCACATTAAACCTTTCTAAGGGTCTTAAATGTCATGTGTGACACGTGTTATGTTGTTATTACTAGAATTACTAGACTTGTTGGGTCTTTCTAAATTATACTAGACCTACTCTATCTGTAAAGTATCTCGAGATAACTTTTGTTATGATTTTATACTATAAATAAATAAAATTCAATTGAAGTTGAATTGAAATTGAATAATTACATGTGTATACATTTCTATTGATTTTTCTTTAATTAAAGACAAAATAGTTTTGGATTCATGACCCCATGTCCTATTTTCACTACGTGGGACAGATCCCCACCCCCCCACACTGTTTTACAGTTTTTTTCATGTAACTAAGTAACTTTTACTTAAGTAAGTACATAAGTACATTTGAAATGAACTACTTATTACTTTTACTTGAGTAATTTTTCAGATAGGTATTTTTACTTATTTTTACTTAATATTTCATCAAAGTATTGGTACTTTTACTTGAGTAGAAGGGCTCAGCCCTTGTTGCAGCGGCCGCAGGTTCGACTCCGACCTGCGGCCCTTTGTATGTCGTTCCCCCGCTCTCTTTCACATCTTCAGCTGTCCTATATAATAAAGGCCTTAAATGCCCCTTGAAAGTTAAGATAGTTTGAAGTACTTTGGAAAAGTGTACAGCTTCTGCCACGGCCCTGTGTTTAATATCCCGCCACACTACTAGTAGTGGCAGAGAATCTACACAGGCACCTAGAGATTTTCAAAAATGGACTTGGTCATGGAAAATTGCCTGCTTGGTCTTGAGTCCAAACAGCTTTATTTGGATCGAGAAAAAGCACTGGAGCCTATCTGAATTAAAAGATGCGGCGTAAGAAAGGCTTATTTTTTCAGAGGCAGGGCTCAAAGCATGCACCGTTAGTAGCCTGAGCTCCAGGCGGCTCCTGAAGTTGTGTTTTCAGTGCAGGGAGAGACGCCAGCACAGATGGGTTGCTACCAAAGGCAGCAGACTTTTTCTCATGCCTTTAAATGGAGAGCACTCTCTTTCTTAGCTAATATTTAGCTCCTTCAAATGCTAATGGTGTGGCTTTGCTCTCCAAGGTTAGCATAACAACTATGGGAAAGCCTTTAGATCTCAGACATTTGTTTACCAGATGAAAGAGCCTGCGCCTCGTAAGAGCAGAGAGGGAAAGAGAGTCAGCCCTCCCAGCTCTGTATCTCCTGAACTACCCCCAGTCAATTTTAAGTGACAAGGCTGCACTATTTGTGCCATTTTCTATCAGTTAATTTCCCCCCAACACTTATTTTCCCCTCTGAGGATTTTGAGAGGAAACTGTTCTCATGATTTAATGTGATGTCACATTGTGTATGTTTTTATGTGTGTGGGAAGCAGGATTCTGTATCATAATAAATAAAGGCTGGGAGGATAGATGCATAACTTGAATGGACTGTTGTCATCCTAAAAAGTTAGGAAAATAAATCAGCAATGCTTTGTATGTTTTTATATCATTTATTTGGCATCACAGATTATTTTGATAGGGGCAGGAAACTGTGTGCTTAATTTTGTGTCATTTTTGTAATTTGAGCTTTTCTTTCTTTTTTAAATTAACTAAAGACGTGGGTTTTCAGTATAATCAAGACAATTCAGGCTCTAGGGTGTTTCTGGCTTTTTTTATTTAAAGAAAAACACAGTTTCTGCTAATTCATCAAGCTGTTTTGATTTGTTTTTAGCTCGATTTGATCCTTCAAGTGGAAGAAAAATTATTTATATCACCCTGGAAACACCAATAGCGAGCACAAAATACAACCAAAATACCAGATCCAAAAACAGCAGCTTTAGTTTTGCTCAGAGCTCTAAACATGTTATCATCGTGTGCTATTTCTATGACTGAAAAGACAGTTCTCCTTTTTGCAAGATAACCTGAATTATAAATTATGAATCAAAAGGGGAAAAAAGATACAATGGCCCATAAAAAGGTCTTCAATAAGTAGCGCCATTTCCCCCACTAAGCAGTTTCAGAGGCAAACAACTCATATTATACTTCAAAACTGTAATAAAGCACTATCTTTCCAGCATCTCTGTAATGCATTATTCACTTCCAGTTGCCAAGAGGAGACTCTAGAGGATGGTTAAGAACCCACTACAATATTTATGTGGTATGCTGCATTTGCACACACACACACACACACACACACACACACACACACACACACACACACACACACACACACACACACACACACACACACACACACACACTGTAACCCTATCATAAACCTATGCCTTGATTGCCAAGAATTCATATGACCTAGCTTTATCTCTGTGGATTAACAACATAAAACCCTTAACTCATAACCGTTTTTGTTTTGTTCTCGATGTGTCGGAGACCATTTGGTAATTACAGAATGTATTATGTCTTATTATTCCCTTTTATGTCACACTATCACTTTCTCCCTGGCATTGGCCCACATACTGTAGATTGTTTATGTCTGTTTCAGGATCCAGGCCAACCATGACTTTTTTCACTTGGGGTTTCTATACTAGGAGCAATCTCAGTGATGATCTATTTGAAAATGGGATAAAAAAACACATTCCTTAGAGATGCTAAATATATTTCTAAAGAGGCTCGGCAAGCATGTTTGATTTAGGAGCCCAGTCCTATAGCCTATGTAGTGCATCAAACTCCTCAAAGTAGCAGTGCAGATTTTTAACTTTGCAGATCATTAACGATAATTATGTATGCTGAGTGGTAATGATGTAGACATTGCAGGCCATCGCATCATCATGATGTCTTCCATGCTTGTAGAAAGCTCAGGATCCTATAAGTGACAGTAAGGGTGACAGTTTCTGTGCAGCAGAGGGTTTTTCCTGAGAAAGACATTCCTGAAAACAGGTGTTTAGAACAGAATGAAATGTGGTGGATTTAATATTACAGTAACATAACTGTGTCCATGGTTGGACCCAGTACGCGACTATTGGCTATATCCGGACACATCTGGTGTGAGGTAATTTCAGTTTTTTCACAGTGATTTTATGAGCAATCGCCCCCATAATGCAAAAAGAAAGTCATTTATACACATTTAAGAATCTACATGTGTATTTTAATATACAGTATGAACATGGGCAGTTACATGTCAAATGAGTGTATGAAGATGATTAAGCCATAAGATTGCTTGGGCGACAAACAGGCGTGAAAATTCAAAGAAGGATTTGGGGGTAGAGATGGGGGGTTAGTGTGCAGAAGCACAGAAGGGAGGGGGATGAGACGGATGAGGAGGAGGGAGGGGCAAGCTAGCCTCGTTTTGTTTGAAAATACTTCAAACGTCAAAAAGAAGTAACCTCCAAATTCCACCGGATGAGTAACTACTGCGGATCGGCTTTGATGCGTGTCGGCCTCGTGTGCTGCCGTCAGTCAACACCCTCCAGGTCCGGATTTGTTGCTGAACGACTGCGGCCATGACTGACAACTGAACAACATCTGAAGAACCCATGAGATCTTACAAATTCACGTATGATCGCGCGATGTAACAGGATGTAGTTGCTATAAACACTGGATTCCTCATTACAAGTGCATGCTACATAAACTATTTGTTTTCTATCTGCCTTTCTTGGACAATATTATTGACTTACCCTCCACACCCACTACTCATGCTATTGGTTTCCATGCCATCTCCTTTTTAAGGTTGTACTTATAAAAAGGATGCGATGGGGCATAAATGATTTGGTGTTTTTCTACTTCCAGAATCAGCATCTCCTCAGGGTGAATTGATGTCTCAAAACCTCTGACCTGTTCACTTCAGGCGTGTCTCTGCCCATTATGACGTTTTCAAGGTGTAGTGCAGGGAAATATGATCCGCCGTGAGCACGGTCTATTTTATTTTGAAAATTAACCGGTTGTTTTAATTTGTTTCTATGCTCGACTTCCTGTCTCGCACTATTTACCGTGTGCTGAATTGCCGGGGAGCTCTCCGGCATCCGGCAAAAATAGAAGCTCTGAGTATCTGCTCTGGAGGGCTGGGGATCAAAGGAGCTGGGACGACGGAGTCGGAACGCAGCCGTTCCACAGTCAGTGAAAATACACATATTGACTTTAATGGAAACCTAATGACTCCACCGCTGTTCTGGAGCCGATCCACAGCCATTAAGCATCCGGTGGAATTTGGGGTTAATGTCACCCGCTTAGAGCACCTCTAAGGGTAGAGCACCGCTAATTCACCGGTATTAGCTTCCTTTTGTAAAGACATAGCTAAAGTACAAGGTTAAAATGATATTCCGTTAGTAAGGTAAAGATACACTTTAGGTTTGCACCATTAAATTAACTGAAAACATCACAAAATTATTTACATTTGTATTTCAATAATATTGTGATAGCCAAAAAGACAAAAAGTGTCCAAACATGGATTTCATTACAGTAATAACAGTAAAGTATGTTTTGAACAGGCACTGTACTAGTCTAAGTAAAATGCAAGGGGTCTCGGTCTGTCTGTCTGTGCCTTGATTTTCTCAGAACTGAGAACTTCATCCAATCGACTTCACACTTGGCAGGTGAGGACCAAAGGAATTGCAATGTTGAGTGCTAGCGCTTGAGGTCTACGGTACATATCTATAAGTGGTGTGTTATGTACACACTGTATGGTGTATCAAAAGGGGACCCTTATGATGCTTAGTTACGCTGCCAAATTGCATGCTGGGTACAGCTCGCTGTCCCTTCAAGAACAGATGTACCAAACTCAGACATTTCAAGTATCATCATTGTAGGGTCTGTAAAATGACTTCAGGATGATCTTTTTTAAGTGGAACATCTGCACCCCCTCTACAGAACACCTCACATACAATATTAAATTAAGTTAACTGTTCACACAATACAGTGACGTGAGTTATTTAAATTAGCTGGATACATGGTTAAACATCATTTGCTCATCGCCTTGTGTACTTCATCCACAGCAATGCCCACCAATCGGTCCCAAAATGTCCCAGTAAGATAGTAAATACTGTAAATATTTTCTGTTATTTTTTACAAGCATTCACAGAAAGAGCCAAGCAGGCCTGTCTTATTGCATTATCCAAATTTTCTTCAAAACCTGCCATGTTCTACTTGTAGCTTGCTAGCTCAAAGTTTGTTATTGTTTCCCAAAGGGAACAGAGTTTGACAATGGCAACACACAGAGAGAGTGGAAGGTGAGGGACATCTGGTCAGGAAATAATCCTGGAAATATACTTCTGTTGATCCAGACTAAAGTCATCAATCAGTGGTGACATGTATTAAGATACGGGGGACAACATACAGCGCCTGTCCCTCCACCATCATTACGCAAGAAAATACTGTCCATGGAGACAAAATGAGACGATTCCTTTCCAATAAAACTATAACTCCAGAAAATACCCATTTGATTTTGGCTAACTGAGACTGTTAAAGCATCACACTATGAAGAGAAGGAATGATTACAGCAGCCAAAAACGCTTTCAAACTACATATGGCATGTATTCGGGAGATGAGACCTTGTAATAATGCATAGACGTGGGATGAACAATGATGAGATCACTATGTAAATAATAGGTGAGTTGTTCTATCGCTTCATCTTTTGAAGGGTGAGGCATTAATGATGAATTTTTATTTCATGTTGTTTCCATGCAGTCTCCTTTCATAACTCCATAGTCCACAATCCCAATCTAACAATGGGATCAGCTCCGTACACTCTTCACATCCTGATAAATAGACGCTCTGAGTCACTGAGTCCAGATTGAGTGGCCTGATATTTTGTAGTCAGGGAGGCTATTGTGGCTATTTCAGCTTGTTTGAGGTCAGGACATTGAAGGAGCTGTCTGCTCATGGCTGGTAGAGTGAATGAATAAGAGAGAGTGACTGCGGCAGAGGTAGAGTGTGTGTGTGTGTGTGTGTGTGTGTGTGTGTGTGTGGGAGATATATAGATAGAGAGAGCACACACTTTCAGGAAAGGACAGAGAGCGGGCGATAGGGCTCTTTGTGCTGATGTGTTCAGTGACCTTGCGCTCTCAGTGATGGGGCTCTATCTCCACTCACACAATAGAACAGCAAAATAGGATTCTTAGATACATCAGCACACAGTGAAGCCAGAGACGGGATCTCACTGATGCAGTGTGTGTGTGTGTGTGTGTGATAGAGGAAATAGCAGAAATAGAGAAAAAGGAATGCAATCTATCACAAGGCTGAGAGGCCTTGGTAGAGCCTTGGGGTGCCTATTATTTTGCCCACAGTGTGTGGGCGAGATGCAGTACACACCCTGGTCAGACAGCACATAGATTTATAGCCAAGGTGTAGAACAATCACATGTGTATTACTGTAATCTAGTATCTATCTTCCACTCTAGGCATTCCTACAATTAAACTCCATGTCTTTTCATTTCTGGCATTGTCCTTATATGTAAAATCTGTGATGCTTATTATGTTTTTCACCTCTAAAATAAATCTCTCGTTGTCCGTGGGAAAGGAGACATAAACAATATTGGGGGGTGTCTTTTAGTAAATTGACTGGATACTCTCGCGTTTCACTTCCTGTCCGGCTATCCAAAGGGGCCGCAGTTCACTTGATAATAGAGTTGGCGCGTATCTGTAGTGGAGCACAGCAGAGAGACGCTTCATGCATGCTTCTGGGACGCGCCATGGTGGAATATCAAGCATTGACTGGGATGGCAGCGATTGCTTGCGGGGGCCGCAGCGCATCTGCAACGCAGCACTGACGCGCCATGTGGTAAATAGGGTTAAGTCTGAAATATTTTTACCAATGAGTTATACAGAATGTAGATGTTTATCTGTTGTGAAAAATAATCCAGGTACAATGTACAGCAGTTGTATATAACTGATACCTAGAAAACCTCCCAGTCTTGGGATTAAAACCTTACCAAATAAAAAATCTTGCAATAGTCCAAAGATCAGAAATTTTATATTTGTTTTAATTGAGGCAGACTATCTTTAATGTGAATGGCACTGTTCTATTTTAAAGAATGAATCAATAGTATGAAGTGTTAAAATCACTTCAAATGTTTATATGTGTCTCAGACTATACTGTTGGTACAGTAGTGGTGGAAGATGAATTTACTTAGGCAAAAGCAGCAATACTGAGACTGTCCTCACCAGAGGTTTTAGCAAGTGATCCAAAAACTACATATGTTTACGTTCAAGTGGCTGAAGGAATTATGACAGGAGCAAAGGAGAAGGTAAGGTAGTGAGAAGGTCAGGTTGGATGGAGGGTCAACAAAACATACACAGGAGACAGCTGTTTGTTTCCTGTGTCAATGTTGTCACATCATAAATCAAATAATCCATATTGTAACAGGTTTGGAAGGCTCAGACAAATTATGTAATCTATGTCATCTCTGAAAATATTCTAAGTCGTAACAGCCATACATCCACATTTATGAAAAGGCAAGGTGTGCCATCAAAAATAGATTTTTTAATAGGGGGGGTCAGATCAGGGAACAGTTGAAACAGTGAAAGTGAAATACCGGTATTAAGTTCCCCTTGAATCTGCATGGTAACCAGTAACCGTAGCTGTGACAGACCTACAAAATGAGTTTATATGCTACTAATTGTGATACTAATTTAAATAGCTAAATGTGTTTATATTATATTAATAATATCCCCTAAAATATATATGTAGGTATATATACACATACTGTATATAGTTAAAATATGTATCTAGGCATCCATTCAGATGCCATTTGTATGTGTAATGGAATGCAATAATCTGTATTTGGTGATGTACATTTGATATATTCTGATAATTCTTTTATATTTGTTGGCACAGGAGTACAACTAGAAAATCTAGAATTTTCAGAGCACCTATTTTTTAAGAAAATGACAAACAAGGATGATTTGCATAAAGATTAAAACACTACACACAACATGAATTAATTCTCTTTTCCCTGCAATTTGTGTCAAATACAAGCAGCGCAACCCCATCCAACCTCGTCTCATCTCCTCCCTCTGCGCTTCTTCTTCCTTCCATCATCTGTCCATTTAGTCGTGATGCGATAAGACAGGTATGGCTACTCCCACGCTGGATACATCTTGATACATGGCTGGCTCCGTGGCGCGGAAACCCCAAGGTCTTTGTGCTCCTCACGTTGCGCAGATCAATCTCCTAGGCAGGTTCCCAGGAGGAACACAAAGCCTTACAGCTGAGACACTACTGTCCCTCAGCAGAGAGAGAGAGAGTGAGAGAGAGAGAGAGAGAGAGATGCAGCGGCAGTGCGAGACCAACTAGTAAAGAGAGGAGGGAGGTGGTAAATTGGGGGGGGTTAAGGATTAAGTCTTTTCTTCCAGGATAAGGACCAGTCTCTGAGAGAAAGACAGAAAGAGGCTCTCTTGGAGGAGGAGAGGGTTTGATCTCTCGGGCTCCCCCTCCTCTCTACTCTTTCCTCCCTTCTCTCTACTTCTTCGTCCCTCTTTTGTGTTTCTCTCTCGCTCAGCGTAATCCAACTTGACACAGTTACAGATGGTCTATCAATGCCACAGCCCATCAGAGCCCTGTTGAGGGGCCTGCTGGGGCCTGTGGGGGCCTGATAGGCTGTCCAGTACCCTGCCTGCCTGCCTGCATGTCCATGTATGCATCGGTGTGTGTGTGTGTGTGTGTGTGTGTGTGTCTCTGTGTGTATGTGTGCTGCTGTTGCTCCCCGCCCCCCCTGCTCTTCTGGGACCAACCAAGACGTCCAACACATCAAACAGCCGTGGCTTTGATGTCAGTCACAGGATGGATATATGTGATATATACGCTACAGGGTTACAAGACACTACAATTCACTGCAGCAGGATTCTGCTTCCTCACAATGGATTTCTTGGGAAGCAGGAGAGAAAAAACCAGGCTGACACTTTGACGGATGGATGCGGAGTGGTGTGTTTGTGAGTAAGGGCCTCCTGTGCCATCTCAACATGGTAATGGCATCCCAAAGGAAAGGCCTTTGACTATATGTCTTATCCCATACATCCACTCCAAGTCTCAGATCTCATCTCCACGTAACTGAATAGGTGCAGGTTCCTAATTGAACCTGAAGGTAGAAATGACATAGCTCTTTCTTATGGTAATCAAGTATAAAGCACACATATACAGAGTATTATACAGGTGCTATAGAGGCATATGGAATACAACCTTTAGGGAAAATGTAATATAATAATAAATGGTAATGGCTATGGTAATAGTCTTGATTCTTGGTAATATTCTTGAATAACAAATTGCATGGCTGAAGTATTCTGCACTTCAATACATTCGGGGCAGTGGGTAGACACCATTTAAAAAAAGAATGATCAAAATCAAAGCAGCAGAGATTGAGATGTCCTGACTTTATTTAAAGACTATTTTTGGCCTTTTCCTTTTTTTTTTAATATCACATAAAGCGAGAAGAGAGTCTGCCTGACAGGAGAATGCTCAATAGAATACAATCAATAATTGGTAAAAGTAACATGAGACAAATAATGACTTGAAAGTTCAACATTTTTTTAGCCTGTGCGCAGAAAAACAGGGTGCCATAGATGTAGCGATGGAGCCAGATGACCCGATGCCTAGAGAAAACAGCCCCAACTGGGGGGCTATAGGAAGGAGACAGGATATTATTCCTGGCTTTTAAAAGGTCTATAGGGCTACAGTGTTATGTTTGGCAATGCTATTCAATACAGGAAGAATGTTTTTCTTTTGTCTTTTAAAGTGTTGTTAATGGCCACAAGTGAACGATTTCTTTCTGCCATTGACCGACATATTTTGGCTTGTTTTTCCAGCCCCTCTGTTGTCAGGAGACAGGGTTGGGGTGATGGTCCAGCACGGAGGACGGAGGACACGCGCTCTCCCTCACAGCTTACAGTTGCCTGGCTTTGACTCATGAAAAAAACATGATTCAAATAAAAAAACACTACATAAACTCTGATACTGTGTGTTTATTTTAATATAGGTACACCTACATGTAGGCCTAAGAGATTGCCAAATAAGCCTGTTTATTACTATTAGGACTATAGTTTACATATGTCAAGGATGTGTACAGTAAATAAACTTCAGTTAGAGTCCAATTTACTACGGCAACACTGTTGACCGCATCAGTGATCTCTTTCCATTCTGCATTCTTCCCACAGCCTTCTTAGTACACACGTAAGTGCAAATGAACCTGAGATATCAGTGTTTCAATCTCTACCTCTGAATAGTGCTGCTTTTTATCCGCATTATGTCTGGTAATGTCGTAAATTATAGGGGCGAGGCCTCAAAACCGAGAATATATTGGGGCGTGATCTTTAAATTATGATCCAACCGTTTCCAGCCGCTGCATTTATCAATGTACAACAATTCTTACGCTCTGATTGGTGTAATACAAACGTTTCATGAATCCCACTTGAAGCCTGTCGTAAGATGATTTCTTTGCTCATATGTAAGCTGGTTTCTACGTTAGTTTGATAAATGAGGGCCTGAATATGACATGAAGACCATTGTTGAAAAAATGTCAGAATTTTGTATACCAAACAGTCAAAAAGCTTTCGCAAAGAGTGATCAGAAGTTGCAGCTCACCAGCAGACACACAGTAAACATTACAAAACTAAAGCCTCAAAAGTGACCACCTTATTGAACCAACACCACTGTGACACAGTCTCAACAAATACTGAACTTTGAGAGCTCCGCAAAGCTGCTATTTATAGCAGGGCTGCTACTTGGAACATGGAGCATAACCTAAAGGCACAAACTTGGACTCTTAGCAACAAAAAAAGGGTTGCTGATCTTACAAATCATTCCATTAGTTCAGTCTGAGACATGATCTGTCTGTTAACTGGCTTAAGATATATATATATATATATATATATATACATATATACTGTATATACACATTCTTATTGTTATAAGAGAAGCTCTCATGCTTGAAGAATAAAGAGAAAGAGGCATAGCAAAAAGATCCAAAGCTAAATTTCATAGAACATAAGTGGTCACCTCTCCTATGACAAGTGCACAACTCATCAATTTGTGCTCGAAACGGCCACATTCAATTGAAAATAGTGCATAGGTTCCATTAGTCTAAATCATGGCTGTCAAAGATGTTTTCTTCAGTGGTTGCCTCATGTAATAGATGTTGGTACTTACCAGCCACATTAGCTCACACATATTGATTCTGTCCCAAGCTCTCTGGTTTCTGGAGTTCCATTTTCTTTAGCTCTGGGGAGCATTTTACACGGAGTCCTTATGTTTTGTCGCCCAGCAGTTTTTTAGCAGATTAGGATGGTACCTAAATCATGGTTGCAGCTGTCACTGTGATCATCATGCTATCCCTGCCTGCTACACCCTGCCCTGCTACACCCTGCTACACCCTGCAGTGCTACGTACACCCTGTAACGCCCTCCAATGCCCTACAGTGCCCTGCAACTGCTTTTTCTAGTCAAGTCCTGCTATGCCCTGCAGTGCCCTGCTACGCCCTGATACACCCTGTAATGCCCTCCAATGCCCTGCTACGCTATGAACTACTTCAACTGCTTTTTCTAGTCATAGTTCCATTATCTTTAATGTGACTAATGAAGCTCAGTGCATATTCTTTCAGGAAGACATCTAAGTAACTTCAATCACCACTCTCTGTACCTAAAACTATTCAGCTGTTTTCAGTAAACCAACCAAAATTGGCCACGAAATTCATGATCCAATCCAGCATGACTTAAAATGTCTTCTCTTTTGTTATTAGCTGTCTTTTCAGGCAAACATGCAACCCTCCTGTGGAGTTTTTTCTTGCCACTGTCACACTAAATGCTTGCTCTTGGGGGAATTATGGGAATTACTGGAATTGTTGGGTCTTTATAAATTATAGGGTGTGGTCTTGACCTACTACTACTACTACTATAGATCTGTAAAGTGTCGTGAGACTCTTGTTATAATTTGATACTATAAATAAAATAAAATGAATTAAATTGTCAGTGTTACTAAGATATTTGGAAAGTATATTGAATCCAACCTACCTTTTTTTGGTACTCATGAAGATAATATCCAAATGTATTGCATACACAAGAACATTAATCCTGTTGAATTAGGAAGGAAGCCTCCCCCCAACACTCTAACACTGGATCAGACATACTTTGAGGTTCTTGAACTTTGAGATGAGATGTTCTATTCATGGGTCTAATGAAAGAGAAGTGTGGCAGCCTTTTATCAAATTTGTTAACCAGTTGTAAATGTATTTATTCAAGTCAGTTAAAATGTGACTTTGTAACTATGACTTTTTTTGAGTTTATATAAACATCCCTTGGTTTATTATTGTCTTTTTAATGTGAAATTGTCTTTTTCAAACAGAAATATGTTGATTGCAAATAAATATGTTTTTCACACAGTATATGATTGAAACTGTGTACTAAAAACCAAACAAATTAATTGGTTAGAACGCCACTCCATCATCGACTATATGTCGAAGACTATTGGTTCCTATGAAACTATGATCTGGGTGCAAAAAATGCCATGTGTGATAAAAACTTTGCTGAAAACCATCAGTGCTTAAGCCCTAAACCTGACCTGTAAACCCGACCTTGCAACGCCTCTGTAGGTGAAATTGACTAGAAATTCATAGGGAGTGGAGGATAATGAGGGGGGTGAGTGAGAAAGAAAAAGTGAAAAGACAGCTCACTGACACAATCATGTGAACTTTTCATACTGTGTATGTCATTATGTTGCGTGCAGTACAAGTCCATGTTTTTCTGTGTATGATTGTGTGTGTGTGTGTTTGTGTGTGTGTGTGTGTGCGTACATGCGCGTGTGTGTGTGTGACACTGATGTGTTGTCTGCCACTCAGGGCCCCTGTTGTCGACTGCTGGCGTATCCCAGAATCCTATTAGGAGCAAGTCACACTTGGGTGGCACATTCATCATGGGCCCTGCACATTCAGATTGCTGTTATGAATATAATTAGAGAGGAGCACAGAGGAGATGTTCAGGGCACTCACACACACACACGCACACACAGATACACACTTATAGTCATATGTGCACAAACACATACAGTATGTCAGCAGACACACTCATATGAGTGTATGCAGTATATTGTTGTGTTTACAAAACATGATCACTCACATGTACATGTGAACCGACATACAGTGCAAATGACACATATGGGTACACATCCTTGAAACACTTTCCCTCTGACTTGTGTCATTCTCTTCTTCTAACACACAAACATGGTGATACACACGGGCACACACACACCTATTTTGTGATGTTAGACACTTAATTTTCACCCCAATGCCTCGCTTCACCACTTCAAGTACAGGCCAGCCAACTCACTTGGGACCAGCCTGAACCACTCTGACATAGTTAAATGTGCATCCATTTGAAAATTAAGACTACTGAATAGTCTCTTCATTCACATTATGTTAACCTAATGGTTCCCAACCTGGGGGTCAGGCTGCAAGAATTTATCCAAGTGGTCACAAGAGGACAGGACATATCTGCTCCAAAAGAGTATATTTATTTTTTCAAGCAGTCTGATTGACATTTCCTGTTCCATATCTTTTTTTTAATGTTCTGACCCAAAACAACAATGTTATAATAAACACTGTCAAAGTGATGAGATTGTCTGACTGAACAGGTAAACATGTAGTTGTCTGACTGAACAGGTAAAATTCAAAGCCTTGTATATCTTTTCCTCCATAGAGCTCCATTATTTTCCAAAAACACATCAGTGAGCCACACTGTTGCACTGGGTAACATGTTCCTTCATTACCGTGAACGAACAAACACACAATACGCAACAAATAAGCTAGGTCCTCCTGTTTTAGCTACTTTTGCTAAAAGGTCTGGTGAACAACTGTTTTAAGATATTATTTAGCCTTTTTTTTTAAATAAAAGTACATATTAGTGACCAATTTTTGCATCTTCAGTATCTCTTTGTTTCTTTTCTATTTCATCTCTTGATGGATTTAATTTTTTTAGTCTTATTTTGGGATATTTCATTCTTTTTTATTCTCTGCACCTTTATTTATATTACTGTATTTAATAATATTTACTTATTCTTTATTGTGCTATTTGTTTTAATCTTGCTTATAAAATGCATATGAAGCACTTTGTAACTGTTTTTGAAAGTGTTGTGCAAATAATATTGATTATTATCAGTTTATTAGTTTTTGTGTTGCCAAACAATGTGAAAAGTGGACTGCATTTGATATCCTGCAGTAAAATTTTTCATTTTCAAGATATACAGGTTATTGTTTCATATACAATTATTTGCATTGCATTCTACATTTTACATGCAACAAAACACACTCATTGTAGACTTGTTTCTTCTCTGTTCCAACCTTTAGCTGAAAGGCAAGTATTTTATGCTCAGTATTTTTTTCCCAAGTTGTGCAGCATTTTGAAGCACTGCTGCTGAATGCTGTGCACTGCAGGTCTTAAAGGGTACTAATGGATCAAGAGTGGGTGTTAATGCAAGGCCATGGTGAAACTAAGCATCATTACAGTGAAAAATGCTGTAACACTTCAACTATTTTAACACATGTGCAGCTCAGTTATTAGCTGCTAATGTAACACATTATGTGTAAAATATACGCGTATAATGTACACTATATGTTCTCCCACTACCTTTAAAGCTGTGCATGGTGAATGGACCTAACACTCTGGTAACACTCTTTAATAAAAACTTGACAACTTTTGATCTACTCGATCAATGCTGTTATCGACAAGAAGACTGGAACGGAAATTGTGTGTGTGTGTGTGCAAGCAGGCTGGGTTATCAAAATTAAAAATAGCCACAGTGCCTATTGGGCTTGGTTCAAACATACAAGCACTCAATTTGATATTTTGTTGTTGTTCCATTGCGGATAAATATTGGACAACAAAATCTACACTATATCAAGAGCCAAAATAGTTTCCAAAAAGGGTTAACTCTGTATGATTTTATTAAAACATATAGGCAGTGATTCAGAGAAGACTCTGATGTTTTGTAATTTATTGACATATATATAAAAGCATAGACGTAGACCTTTTTTTCTCAAACACACAGTTGCCTGAATGATCACGCCTGGGCTGACTTTCAGCCATCCAAGGGCAAAGATCTTTATTTGTCCATCTCTGAAATCCATCACGAGGCAATCGCAATGAACTAATTAACTGTGTTAAGGAACGCTGGACGTCTGTGATGGCAGGCTTTTTTTTTTCCACATGCACACAAGCACGCTATTTCTTTTCCTCTTCTGTCTCTCTCTCACTCCCTCTGTCTCCCTCTGTTTCTACCTCTCGCACCCCTTTACTGAGCGCTAGCAGGAAGCTGGCCAAGACTTGGAGAGCCAGCATGTGTTTACCACCCTCTGAATGTGCGCCACATCGAGTGCTCTGCCTGCCATCTGAATGCTCTGTAATATCAATAATTGATGCTCTTGAGGAGTAGTAATTAAATTAGTTAATTATGCCGGTAAAATTACTTATAATTATGAGACTGGAGGGTATGTTTAGTAAATTAGTTTCACCCATGCTCACTGCGTGTACTGCTGCCAAATTTTATTCCTTGATGATTAGGTAATTTTGATACCCTCTCTGTGTTTTTTGGAACAAGTGCAACATTTATACACAGACATTATCAGATCTGGATTAGCTTTTGTCACCGGAGGTATTCCTTTTCATCCTAAAAAATCCGCTGCTTGATGATAATGTGATAAGTGCTTTTGGCAACAGCTTCAGTGAGTTCTACTGCAGAGGTTTAAACATGTCATTATGCAAGCCTAACTAATGGACAAAATGATAAAGAGTTGGTTGATATGTTTAGTGTTTGTTCTGTGTACATCATGCATTTACTTTAAATATATTTTTACACTCTAGCAAAAACACCACAACATCATCTGACTTGGATTTTACATTTTTTAATTTTGTAAAAAAGTCAGTTCATCCCCCAAATACACACACACAATTTAGTGCTATAAAGCCCATATAGGCATTTTAGCATTTTAATTCATATAAATAATAACTCAACAGTGTTTTTAATTGTTTCTGTGCTGTATTCTTTTAATCTGTGAACTTTGCACGTAATTTCGTACTACGTACTGTACTGTGGTATGACAATAAAGAAATCTTAATTCTTGAATCTTTAATGTAAATGAGCTAAGCTACCAGGAAACTAAAAAATTGTAGTCATATTTTTTGACACTTTTTTTCAGACGTTTCTGTAAATGTTTCTGTTTTTGTTGTGTTTTTTCTGCACATTTTGACCTTTTTCTTGTTTTCCCCCTACTTTATAAAGGCTTTTTCCTGACATTTTTGTTACTTTTTTCAACATTCTTTCATCAATTTGTTTTCCAAATGCTATCAAATTGAATAAAACACCCAGATTCAGAACAGGTCAATAGATAAATGGACACATTAAACTACAATTTTGTTGAATGTGAATTGTATTTACATTTTACTTTAATATAGTAAATAATCGTGAAAAAGTCCCATCACCGTCACCATCACAGAGGCCAAGGTGGTGTCTTGAATTGTCTTCTTTTGTCTGACCAACGGTCCAAGACTTGATTTACCATGCATTTTCTATCATATATAAAACAGAAAAGCAACAAATCTTTATATTTAAAAAGCTGCAACCAAAGAACGTATGCTTTTTTCCTCTAAAAAATTATCATTACAACTCTAGTTGAATGAATGTATACATGAGAGAATGGAAATTACTTCACATCATTAGTGTATGAGAACTTCAGTTGATGTTGCTTATAAGTCCCATAAAAGGACATGGGAGGGACCTAGTCCCAACAGTAACAATAGCAATAAATCCAGTTTTAGAATATACTGTCAGAAAATGAAACCCCATCGGCAATCTTTCTGTAAAAACTTCTACTAAACAAGGCTGTGTGCATGGCTCTGTGTCAATAACGCTGTAAACGCCTGCAGGCTGTGGACCAGCTCTGTCTTGTTTGCATTGTTCATGGAGGGAAGCTTATCTGTAAGCTCTGTCATATTGCAGCATCACATTTCCCCCAAGATCTCATAAACAGCTTGTTGTGCTCCTACTTGTGAAATAGACAGCATATTGTCTAGACCAGGCTGAATGCACAGACAAATAACAACGCTTAAAAACACTGTGTACTGTAGTTAATGAGATTAAACTAACTGCCAAGGAAGTTTTCCCCCATTAATTGCCTTTGGATTACACAAGGAACACAATTGCACCACATAATCTCAGAGTTAAAAAAAAGTCTGAATTCTGACTGTAAACTCAAAACTCAATACGTTTTTCACATGTGGCCCTAACTCTCTTCCGTACAGAGTAATGTGCAGAAGTTTCCATAAGCACCATATGTCAGTGTAACAGTTTTTACCCACCTGTTGTCTTCTTAAGTCGCTAATTTTCTATATCATAAATTTGGGTTTCTTTCAAATGAATTGTACAAAAATCACACGGATGGTTCCATTGAAACGCTCTTCGAGTATATTAATGATTAGTTCACTACTTTCCTTTAATTTTGGGTGATTCTTTTAAATCTAAATAAAGTTCTTCTAATTTCAACTATTAGTAAAAATAATTCCTAATTTCATCTTATTTTAACTCAGAAAATAGGTATAATTTCATATAAATGGTGTTTATTGGCCATGAATTACAATTCCATTGGCGTGTAAGTTCCCCCCAACTTACACATCAACTTATTAGTTTAAAAGCGCATAAAAAAAGAAACAAAAGTAGAGAAATCATATTAATGATTAGCAGAAATACTGGTGCATTTGGCCCTCCTGTGGCTGATGGGTAGGCTGTGGAGGCTGTCAGGCCTACGAGGCTGCCAGTGTCTTACTTTGCCTCAGGCTGGATCCTTTTAATTTATGTTGGTAAAGAATCACAGAGTGCTGTCATCTCCCCAGAGATGCCCTGGCAAGTTATTGCATTCTTCCACTTGTTACCGACTCCAACACTTACAATCACACACACACACGCACATGCGCACGCACACAGGAGTACACTCTTTTTCCTTCGGGATGATGAACACTTTTTGATTTATTCAGTTAAAAAGTGTCTTCCCTGAGACAGCACGTTCGCAGAATCAAACAGACATTCAAGTTGGAGAACAGATTCAGTTTGACTGCAGAAAAATCATCACGCAAACACTCGCACGATCTGTCATATAGATGCACATGTGTCTTGACAGGCAGAATAACTGGCTGATTGAGCAATGAGAAAATAACTGACAGAAATCTTTCTTTCTCTCATCTCACCTTCCACCCCCCATGTCTTTGTCTCCCTGAGGATCCCCCTGATGTTCATTTTGGGTGACTGAGATGTGACCTCACTTATCGGATGTGACACCAATAGAGTTTGATGGTAGAGTTGAGGAAGAACAGGCATTCATTTTTGTACTCAACATGAAAAAAACATGTTCTATTCATAGTCATGACCATGGTAGACTTAGCTCTAGAAACTGATGTGCATTTTTGAAGGTTTCCTTAATTCTACTACTGTTTGCTTATGCTGCTGATATCTAGGGTTCAAGCTATTTTCCCATAAATCAGATTATCAAGGTGCAAAAAACATCCAAGAAATTAACTTTACATTTGTATAATGAAAGGTCATCCGGCATTGTCACTGAATGTCTCTTTATGTATTGCTAAACAGAAGGGGTGGGAATCACCAGAGGCCTTACGATACAATATCATCACGATACTTAGTCAAGTCAAGTCAAACAACACATGTATACAAATGTCCCTAAACTAAATCATACGCAAATAATAAAAATGTGTTTTAAGACAAGACTTAATGATCTTGGCAGTAGAAGAGGACCTAATATAAATGGGAAGTATGTTCCAGAGTCTCGCTGCCACAATAGAGAAGGCCCGACACTTATGTCACAATACAATAGTATTGCGATTTTAAACATATTGCAATTTATTACCTTTTTTCCAACTTTAAATTTTCCCAATTTCAAATTATGTCCCCAACAGGAAACTTTGTCAAAATCTGTTTTATCTAAAAAAGATAAATTTCTCTGTTTGTTCATCTCACTTCAATGTTATTGCTGCAAAATGAGATTTTCAAGCAGACAAACTGGCAAACACATATATAATAATAGATCAATACTTGGCGTCTGTGTAAGAAGTTAAGTTAAGAAGATGTTCGACAACTTCTTATTTCCCTTTGTATGCTTTTTGTATAAAGGCTGATTCTAATATTCTGTTTTCCGAACAAACAGCAGAATGAATACAATGTGAAAAATGCAAATAATAAAAAATTGAAATTGAAAGCTTATAATTAGTGTCACTTCCAAATTTTCTGAGTGGTGTCAAGAGGCTTGCATTCCCAAACTCCTGCTCGTCTTTGTGTTGTACAAAAACTATTGAACGCATATCAATTAGCTGCAGTGTTGCACAAGGCGACATGGTCCTTCGTTACCATGAACACGCACATACACACAAACACACAAACACACATACATTTTTCTCTGATCTGTGTTTTATTTTCCTCTCACTGCAGGTTAACTGTGCTTAAGCAGATATCCTGTCCTTCGCAGGGTAACCTTTTTCACTGAGAGCAATGTTTCTTTTCATTGTCTGTCAGCCTGTGTTTCTGTCAGCTGCCCCCCCCACACACACACACACACACACACACAATACAATTACAAAAGTAAATCAACTTACTTAATTTAATATTTCCCAGTATTATTTTCAAGTAAATTAAAATGATTAAATATTTTATTGTTAAATATGTTTTTCTCCATCTATCCATCCATCCTTGTCCGCTTATCCGCTATCGGGTCGCGGGGGGAGCAGCTCCAGCAGGGAACCCCAAACTTCCCTTTAACAAGCAACATTAACCAGCTCCGACTGGGGGATCCCGAGGCGTTCCCAGGCCAGGTTGGAGATGTAATCCCTCCACCTAGTCCTGGGTCTTCCCTGAGGCCTCCTCCCAGCTGGACGTGCCTCCCTAGGGAGGTGTTCCAGGAGGCATCCTTACCAGATGCCCGAACCACCTCAACTGGCTCCTTTCAACAGTAAAGTACATATGTGAGCGCCGTGTTTTTCCTCTTAACTGTTCCTAAATCTCACTCACCATCATTCCTATTATATAAACAGTTAATTATTAAAATTGTCTGCCTCACAGTCTGTCATTGCACAGTCTGATAAGCCGCAATGCATTTAGGGGTGGTTGGTTGGTAAGCTTATGTCTCATGCTCAGAAATTCTTGTTAATCTAGTATACATCTAGGAATTTCTTTCTCATTTCCGTACATAAAATCTATGTACCATGTAGTTGAAACGCAGTACATACTCAACTTTATGTCAAACTTAGTATGAATGCTATGTTAATTCAAACACAGGTCTTTCCCACATACTTGAATTGAATGACAGCTCTGTTTAATTAGAAAAAAACAAACAATAGACTCCTTATTAAGGCAAGACGATGCAGCTTATTCTGAGCTTTATAAGCCCTGATAAATATTCAAAATTGTCCAATAAAAAGAATATGTGGCTTAAATGCTTGCATATGACATTTATTAGATCCTTATCGCTGCTTTGACTGCATGGTTTATACATGTGTGTCTGTGCACGTGTGTGTGTATTTGTGGTGCATCCATTGAAAATTAGCACATGTATAGTTTGTGCACACGCCTGCTGCTCACACATGGTAATGGCCATGGATGGGTGGCTATGACTGTTCCTATCATTTTCTGAAGACCCTCCCCTCACAAACAATGGCAAACATTAAATAACCCCCTTAATTACATCCTATAATCCTCCATGATCCACCCTCATGGATCCTCAAAACATTTGTTTCGAGATTGATGCTGAAAAACTAGTCCATGCATTTGTTACTTCCAGGCTCGACTGCTGTAATTCTTTATTATCAGGATGCTTAAGTAAAACCCTTAAGACTCTCCAGCTGATCCAGATTGCTGGAGAGCGTGTTCTGACAAGGACTAAGAAAGGAGATCATATTTCTCCTGTATTAGCTTCTCTGCATTGGCTTCCTGTAAAATCCAGGAGTGAATTTAAAATCCTTCTTCCGACCCACAAAGCTCTAAATGGTCAAGCACCATCATATATTGAAGAGCTCATAGTACCTTATTGTCCATTTTACCTATCAGGCTCCGCTACTGTGGAATTAGCTTCCGGTCTGATAAAACTTATAGTTAGGGAGTCAGGAGTTGTAGCGACCGCCTATAGTCCAGCCCACCTGATTCTTGTCATAGTCGTCAGATTCATTTAACATATAATCATTAATATAATAAAACTAGAGAGAGGAAGGGCAGTACAGCGTGATCAGGCTCCTCTTTACCCTGTATCTCTTAGTTATGCTGTTACAGTTTTAGACTGCTGGGGGACTTCCTTTGACACACTGAGCTCCTCTCTCCTCTCTCTTTCCATTTATGTGCATCCATGTTCCAGAAATGCTTGTCACTAAACTAGCTCTGGGGAATTATTACGGTGCCCTGCAAAGCCCTGCTACGTCCTGCTATGTCCTGATCTGTTCTGCTACGTCCTGCTGTGCTCTGCTGTGCCCTGTAGTACCTTACTATGCCATGAACTACAACAAAAACTATTTCTAGTCACTGTTCCATTATTTTTATTGTGACTGTTATTGCCACTATTCATTACACCCCCAACCGGCACTGTCAGACACCGCCTACTAAGAGCCTGGGTCTGTCACTGTTGCACTAAATGCTTGCTCTTGAGGGAATTACAAGAATTGTGGGGTCCTTGTAAATTATAGACTTTGGTCTATAGCTACTCTATCTGTAAAGTGTCTCTTGTTATTAATTGATACTATAAATAAAATTGAAGTGCATGAATGGAATTGAATCCTATGATGAGGCATGGTGTAACATTTGCCAAGTTTGCTAATTTTTATCATCAAGGGTGGTATTATAAGCCAAACTATTGATCATACAATCAAAAAAATGCATCACTTACCAGATTGAAAAACAAGCAGCTTTTCTTGTTTCCTGACTGCATGACAGTATGCGTCATGACAACCTAGTAGAGCTAAAATAGAAAGACTGTGATCCTTGATGACACTTCACATCGGCCTTACCACAAGTAATTGAATTGAATATTATTGCAAGGCAGATGTACTCTGTGTGTGCGTGCATGCATGCTGGCATTCGTGCGTGTGTGCATGCCTGCATGCATTGGTGTGTCAAGTCAAGCCAATTTTTATTATATAGTGCAAGATCACAACAGACATACGGAAAGGACCATAGCCACTGCAGAGAAGTATGGAAGAATATCTCTACATCTAGCTCTTTGGCAGCAATACAGCAATATACTGGAGAGTCTTAAAGGGACTTATTAGGGCAGCCTGATAATAAGGAATTACAATAATCCAGCATGTATGTAACTAGTGCATAGACTAGCTTGTTTTATGTGGCAGTCACTGTAATATTATGAAGCACCGCTGCACCTGCTACCACAGCAGTCACTGTTTGTTGTAGTGCCTGGTGAGAAGTTGAGAGACATGTATTTGAGTGTGTATTTGAAGAAAAGTGAGAGTAGACAAAGGTTGAGGGAGCAAAATAAAAAGGATAAAGAGTAATGACACCAAATCAAAATCCTGTCAATGTGTCAACATTGTTCTTCTCCAGCCAAGCAAAGAGCCATCGTGAGCCAATACACTGGCCTGTCATATACTTACTGTGTGTGTGTGTGTGTGTGTGTGTGTGTGTGTGTGTGTGTGTGTGTATGGGAGACAGCTGACAGAAACGCAGGCTTACCGACAATGAAAAGAAACATCACTCTCAGTGAAAAATGGAGGTTGCCCTGCGGAGGACAGGAGAACTGCTTTAGCACAGTTAACCTGCAGTGAGAGGAAGATGGAAGATAAAACACAGATCAGAGAAAAATGTAAACCGGAATGTACAGGTATGAAAATACATAATGAATATCTAACTGTGTTTGAAACCGTTCCGTATCACGGAACTAGTGCACTATAAAATACCCACAATGCACAGCTAATTTGAGTGACATACGATGTAGGCTACCCTACATTTTACTCCCAAATACAATGAAATACAGTCATGTTTTCCCGGAGTAGTAAGAAGAAGAAGTCACTGCAAAAACTGAAAAGAAAAAATTTAACATTTAGGGAGAAAACTGAGTGAATAAGAAAGAGTTTGTGTGAAAACGAGGCGAGAGAAGCAAAAACACAGTTCACACAGAAGATTAGGATACACTGGGATTTAAAATTCAAGATTGTATCAAGGGCAATGATGCAAAGTGAAGCAATACATGAAAAGGGGAAAATAGAAAGGTGTATCCAGGAGAGATTCTTGAACACCGCAGGTTTACATTCTTTAAAGAAAAACTAGCACTTCACTGAGAAAAAGCAGAAGAAACACCAGCATTTGTATATGAAGGAAAAGTATCCCTTTTATCAAGTCTGATGATGTAATGTGGTGAAATATGGGTTAAAATAGGTGAAAAGGGATAAGGTCTTTAAAGACCATATAGCACTGATCTGGTTGAGAGGAGTGAATGGAATTAGCTAAAGGTATGCATTTTGTATTTAAAGTAGAACATTTTTAGAGCAATAATATTTTGCCACTTGCTCTAATCTCTTAATAAGTGTTTGAGAAGTCATAACTCAGGCAGACGGAAAGATAATGTACAGTACATCTGTAATTCAAAGCTTTATTGTCCTATGGCATTAAAGATGATGAAAAAAATGAAGAATTCTCTGTTATTTAGCTAACTTGCACAAGAAGAAAAACCCCAACAGATACATATCAAGAATAGCTTCATTTACCTGAGGCAGACAGAAGTTGTATGGAATGAAGCAAATTTCAGGAAATGAAATGTCCAAATATTGCCCTCCTAGAAAGAGTTATGAGCTGGAGGATGTGCTAATGTTGCATTCCCTAAAATCATTTAAATTAATGTTCCATGAAATAGGTCATTAATGAGGATGCATTGGCCATACATGAGACAGACAGATGAGGAGGATGGTGCTGCATATAACAGACATCATTACACCAGACCAGCTACAGCCACAGTCATAACTTCAAGAGAAGAAGAACTGCATGGTGAATGTGGAAAATATACTTTTATTCAACTTCTATGATCATATATTTATATATATGTAATAATATATAAAATATATATATATATATATAGTGATTGTGTATTTTTGGAGTGGCCTTGTATATGTTCTGTTTCCTGTTTTATTGTGATAGTCTGGTTTTCTGTGCTGTCTTACTTCCTGTGTTTTCCCTGTGATTGCCCAATGTTGTTCACCTGTTTCCCAGCCCTTGTGTCACCTGCCTTGCGTTACCTTGTGTATTTAGTCTTAGTCTTCCCCTCGTCTCTTGCCATATCCAGTTTTTCCCTGTTTCTGTGCTCCCGTTTCTGTGTTCCTGTTTTTGGTTTTCCTTTTTTCTCTTTAGACTTTTTGGATTTTTGAGATTTGGATTTTGTACTTAGTTTTTGCATTTTTGGATTCCTTTTTTGTATCCCCTGTTTTTGTTAATAAATCCTCAACAAAAACTCTGCTGCCTGCCTATCTCTGCATTTGGGTCCTCATTCGCTAATTTGTCTCAGATGTTATACATTTTATGCAGTACAGTGTTTAAAATATTTTAATAGAAGAATAAAAATTATGTAATGTATCTATTTATGAAATTAAATTGATAACTTTAAGTTGGAATTGATATATTTAAGCCATCAAGTGATGAAAATGCTGACTTTTTACCTGAGACAGCCTATTAGTTTGCAAGTAATTAACGGGGTGGTTCAGAATTTTGGACATAAGACCTTATTTCCAAGTTAATCAGTGTGGTTTTTATCAGTGGAAACAGTTTTAAACTTGGAAATAAGGTCTTATGTCCAAAATTCTGAATCACCCCTTTATTGTGAACAAAAATCTTGGAAATTGGTCCAGTTTTGAAGGGTTTATTTTAACCCAACCAAAGTGGTGATTGTCAGAACAGTGGAAAGACAAACCAAGACAGCTTTTGAGTGTTTTATATTGTTTCTGTTGACAGTGTGTTTTACAATGATAAAGTTACTGTATATTTAAGCAAGACCACAACATTTGGCAGTGACAAAACAAGCTGCAATGTAACGTTAAAGGCCAATTGCGCACTACATCCCTACAGAGGTCAATCTATTTGGTAAAGTAAGATGTAAATTGAGTAAGATCCCTTTTTGTTTAACATGAAACAGCTCTGAAATTGCTGTCGGTAAGCCAACCAGACTCCATGTAATACTGGACGAATTTCAAAAATCGTTGTCCCCATTGGTCACTTACAGTATAGAGCGCATCTATTTTCATTTTGGCTTCCATGTTTTCCAATCTGTCCGACCACACAGAGCACGGAGCAGCAGCGTCGGCCCACGCTCTGCAGCAATCGTTTCGCCATCACCTCTATTTCTTGCGCTAGTTGCAAGGAAATGTGTCAAGCCAGGCAGAAAATCACATACAAGAAGACCTCAGAAAAATTAAACAAACATCGGCTGGACAGAGATGTCGGCTTAAGGTGTAGCTACTGGCCCAACTTTGTCAAATAGTTGTTTTATATGGTTCCAACTTCGATATTTTATCACTTTGTGCTTGTTAGCGTTTCTTAAAGTAGAATGGCAAACAAGAACAGAACTCAGCTCGACGATACAGATGTCATTGCAGAGGCATCGCTGGAGAAACCAAAATGCTACCTCGAGCCACGTTTTCACATCCATTCTCAGATTCAACAGGTGTGGGTCGACAACGACAATAAGCTAACTGCTATCCATGCTCAGCTTGCATCTCTTTCTGCAAGCCTAGGCTCTATCAGATCGGATGTAAACAACATAAAAATAACCGTGGAAAGCAACGCAGGGAGCTGGAGGTGAAGCTGGAAGATATGGAGGACAGAAACCAATGATATTGGCAATGCAGAATATGCAAAAGGGAAGATCACCGGGCATTGATGAGATCCCTTCTGAATTTTATGTAATTATTGGGAACAACTGGGCCCATTCCTTCTTGACATGATTAACTTCTCTATTGAGAAGGGTGAATTCTCAAGGGATGTGAACACAGCCTTGATTTCCTTACTCTTAAAAAAGGATAAGGATCCTACAGAGTGTTCTAGCTATTGACCTCTTAGGCTGCTGAACTCTGATATAAAATTCTTTGCAAATCTTCTAGCCCGTCGTTTGGAGTCACATATGTCAAAATTAGTGAACTCCGACCAAACTGGATTCATAAAAACAAGAACGACTATAATATTACCGAAATGTAATTAGTAATGCCTGTGTGTGTAAGCGTGTGGGGGGAGTGTTTGATAAAGGGACGGCGATTAGCTTTGGAGCGAGTATTGACTCTAGCGTCATAGTAAGAGAAACAAAGTGTCTCTCCTGTGTTTTCTGATCCAGTTGGGATATCTGTAGCAGGAAAAGTTAACCCTCTCCTTGATTTCATGTTGTTTATGGAGAAGGAGAACCAGGAAATGAGTCAGGTGAAATACAACGCTACCAAGCCACTGGTGAGGGAGCGGGTGCCACGGGTGTGTGTCGCTGCAATGTGTAGTTACATTTTTTGAGAGGTGCACGTCAGGCTATGGCTTACAGTCCGGCGTAGGTTCAGCAGAGGGGTCTGCGGGGGTACGCAGTCAATTTGACGCACAACCATAAAAAGGCCTTGTCACACACACACATACACACACACACATAAGGTAAGCTACACTTACCAGAGTTTTCCCCATCCTGTCTCTTTCTATCAGAGAGAGAGAGATAGAGAGAGCCAAGGGGGGAAGGATCGCTTTGTGACCGGCGCGAAGAAATACACGCCTGGTATGAATGGCCAAGCACGCAATCAGGCATGTATCTACGGCTATACGCTTATGCGAGGTTGAAAAATATCAATATAACCAGACCCCCTCGCGAGTATTATGCAATACTCAAATTAAAGCTGTATATATAAAAAATATACAGCTTTCAACTGGCCTACTTGAAGAACACTGTATCGACATTACTCCACAGCACAGCGGAGCGTTAGATGCTGGCAAGTCAACTGGAAATATTAAAAAGTCAGCTGCAGACAATATTTTCAACAAACTCATGGAGCTAACATTAATGTCATATATATATGTCATAGATAGCTAAAGTTGATCAAATCTGCCAGCGAACATTGTCATTTCCGCATTCAAACATATTATACTTGGATATATTTTCACTTTTTTTCATAGGGAAATACATCTTTAAGACCCTGAAGAGATCTTCAACACTGCTGTTTGCAGCTGTAGCTTTTCAAATATGTCTTCACAACTAATTTCACATTAGTAATTACTTGTTAGATCCAACACTAAGCAGTTAAACCTACTTTACTGTAATTGGATGAATTGGACTCCATTTCTTTGACTGTTTTTGGTGGAATTTGCATGTGTTTAATGATTCAGCCTGAAATGTCAGTAATTGCCCAAACACCAATCTGCTGCTAGGTAAGTCCAGGAAATATCTCCTGGAAATAAAATGTTGTTTACTTCCCTAGCCACCCTGCAGTGTGTTCTGAAATCACCCGTATAACCAATTTCTGTTTCTGTTTTCAGCCTGTACAGTGAACCATGATTCTTCCTCCTGGCTTGACTGTGGAGCCAGCATTAAAGTTTACCAGTTAAACGCCCTCCTTTTGCTGCTGTCCAACCAGTGTTTTGTGGTGAATAATCACCTTCCCACCTGCAGCCGGGCTCGCCGTATTGAAAACGTGTGTGTGTGTGTGTATGTGTATTTGGGGTTGATTTATGAGTAGCGATCTGAAAATGGGCTCTGTTTTTCTACCTCACAGGCTGCCTGTTGCCCACACTGCTCCTCTCAGAGTCTTTAACCCAGATGCCCAGGAGTTGTCATGCTGTAGGAATAAAAAGGTTCTAGTGGTAATACAATACTGACTGTACACAACATACTGCTGTATGCATGATATACTGTTGTTAAAAAATATGAAATGATGTATAGTAAAGTCAAATGTAACCACATAAGCTTGTTATTATGATTATATACCAATACTATATCGTACCTTTTCATCAAATTAAGGTACAACAGTTATTTGCTCCAAAAAAATATTTATCAGTGCAGAATTAAGCAGGTGGACTTAAAGGAGAATTCCGGTTGATTCCAACACGTAAGACGGTGTAGGCAGTACCGATTGTTTTTGTTTTTCTCTCTACTGACAGCACTCCAAATTTACAAACAACAGAGCTACGTGTTGGAATCGACCGGAATTGTCCTTTAACCTTAATTTGAACATTTGCCCTACACCCGCAAACTACATGGATGTGCGCAACATTTTCTCTTTTTATACCTTCAAATGCAAATCAAATGCATCATTCAACCGGATATAGACCCACTCTACATAGCCAAAAACATATAATAATAATACTAATAATAATAATTATAATAATAATAATAATACCTTTATTTATAAAGTAATTTCAGAAAAAGTTACAATGTCCTTTAGATTAATTTTGAAAGCAACACCAATAGAAATGACAGATAATAAACAAACAACAATAAAAAGCAAGTTTAAAGTAGTAATTTTTATAGAGACTTAAAAGAAGACAATGTGTTGGCTTCCCTGATCTCCTCCGGTAGGTTGTTCCACACCTGGGGTGCCCAAGCAGAAAAGGCCCGAGATAGATAGATAGATAGATAGATAGATAGATAGATAGATAGATAGATAGATAGATAGATAGATAGATAGATAGATATATTTCTTTTATCCCAAAATGGAAAATTGGAGTTCTAAAGCAGTAAAATATCAGAAACAGCACATATACAGATAAATATATAACAGTATAAATGAAATAATGAATAGGATACAATACAAGAATAACTGTTCAAAAATGAAGATGAAAATACTAAGTGGAGAATTTACAAATGTATATAGAAGTTGGGAATAAAAATGTACTACTTAAATAGTACCTATAAAGATGTAAGTAAAACCTATGTCTGTGCAAGCTGCTCTTAGTGCAGTATTGGGATGTTGATTTTAAAATCGGGGTTATGTATTCGCTCCTGTTGGACCTCGTAATGAGTCTGGCTGCAGCATTTTGAATGAGCTGAAGTTTATTGAATAGAATTGAATAGAATGCCTTTACTGTCATTATACACAAGTGCAGTACTTGTGCAATGAGATTGAAGTAATCTGTTGCAACGTGTTGTTGTGAGAGACATGAGAAAAGTGG
Organism: Etheostoma perlongum; assembly: GCA_026937815.1. Lineage (NCBI taxonomy): Eukaryota > Metazoa > Chordata > Actinopteri > Perciformes > Percidae > Etheostoma > Etheostoma perlongum. The sequence goes on along the minus strand of CM049376.1, from coordinate 28,194,796 downwards.
ATTGCAGTAATCCAACCAAGAGGAAATGACTGTTTTCATGTTTTTGGCAGATAATGACCTCCTTTTAAATGTTTCTTAGCTGAAAAAAAACTGGTTTGGACAACGGAATTAATGTGCTTATCGAAGTTGAAGTGTTTATCAATAATCATTTTTAGATTTTTACAAGAGTTTGCAGTATTAGATAAGATGGGACCTAGACGAAAATAAATATGATTTTGTGATGAATATGGGCCTAATAATGATAATAACTTCTGTTTTTTATAATATAATAATAATAATAACATTTATATAGTGCCTTTCATGAGACCCAATGACACTTTATAGAATCACAGTGGCTAAGATAAAGAAGGTTGAAGGTTGTGGTAAACAGGTGGTGTTTGAGGAGTTTTTTAAATATGTCCAAGGATGTAGCATTTCAGATATCTGCAGAAAGAGTGTCCCAGAGGGATGGGGCTCCAAAGGTACAGAGTCTGGTGTGGGGAATGGAGAGCAGGCCAGCATCTGAGGACCGCAGGTTTCAGGGTGGGGTGTATGGATGTAGGAGGTCGGAGAGGTACTGTGGGGCCAGGGCATGGAGGGATTGCAGCGTTTTGGACATACTGGAGCCTGTCTAGGGTTTTGCTGGGGACCCCAGACAGGACTGCATTGCAGTAGTCCAAACGGGAGGTATTGAAAGCATGAATGAGGGTTTCTGCCAGGGAGTCAGAGAGTGATGCCCGGAGTCTAGAGATGATTTTGAGATGAAAAAAAGGCTTTGGTGATGAATCTGATGTGAGTATAGAAAGAGAAGGTGGAGGCCAGGATTACACCAAGGTTGCAGACCTCAGAGGATCAACTTTCAGGATGAGATAGAGACAGCCTACATGATTTTGTGCACAAAGCCAGGTCCATAATAAAATAGTTTTTCTCAGTTTGTTGTGATTTTTTATTTATTTATTGACTTTTTGTTTGTTATATTTGCATATCGCTGGCTTGGGTTTTGGAATGAAATGTTTAACAATCACAAAGGTGTAGTGTCCAGGTGTCTGCATATATACTGTGGCCGTATTGTACTGTGCTTTATTCATTGCAATGTACTGTAAGAGAGATTAAAAAAAAAAGATTTAAAAAAAGGGTTATTTTTTAAAGTTTAAGTACAGACTTTGAAAAACAAACATCCTGTAATTTTATAAAACTGTGGCATAATTAGGACTGTTTAAATTAATTAATGTCCTATATCATTCATGTGTGAAATTAATTGTAAAATAGTGAAACTTAGCAAATAAATGAAGAAAAAAATGGGATTGGAATCTCTCATGTGCACATATGTGCTGCATATCAACACTATTAACTGGCTGTAACTAATGATTATTTTCATTATTGATTCATCTGCTGATTATTTTCTTGATTAATGAATTTATTATTTTGGTCTTCAAATTTGACCATCACAATATGACATCTTCCAAACACTTCTATTATGTGAGCAACAGTAGCTATTCATTCCACAATGATATAATGCTATAAAACAGAAAAGCAGTGCATTCTTACAATTAAGAAGATGATACCAGCTAATGTTTTCTCTTGAAAAATGCCAGTGTAGCTGAATTTGTTTGTGTTTTTGTCAGTGGACTAATTGATTTATAGACACATACTGTAGCGGTAAAGCAGATAGACAGATATTCTGGCCTCTCTTCCTGTTTGTTCTGTTAATCAAGATCAGTCTCAAACTGTGCTCTGCTGCTGTGGCTGCTAAACAACCGGCCAAAGGGAAACACAAACACACAAACACACACGCCCACGTGCACACACGTCCACGAGCACACACACACACACACATGCATACACACACACAGTTCCAAAGTCGTGAAAACGCTCTTTTTTTTTACCGGTGGTAAAGAAGAGGTATGACATGACATGTGATGTGCTGTGACAGTGCTGTCGTGGAAAGTGTTGGTGCACAGTGTCACCCAACAGGAAGTGTAAATGAAACACACAACTGTGAGAACAATCATCATTGTCATCATCCACTGAGGATGGTAGAGGTTGAGTAAATGGAAAAACAATAAAAAAAGTTTATACCAGTGTTTTCCAAACTTCTTTTAAGCCACTTGTTTATGAAAAAGTAAAAAAGCCTTTATTGATATGGCTAATACATTTGGAAACACTTCACCACAAGTTGGAAAATAAAACATTGGATTTCTTAAAGGAGGGCACAGGATATGTCAAAATGTGACACAAATGACAAAGCCCAGCTAGCCTTGTATATGGTTTCTTGACATGTGGCCACAGAGCAACAGCCCCACACTATTGCCAAAACATTACTCCTGCCTCCCACAATAGACGTGGTTAGCACTAGAATCGATTCTCAGATGCATTGGGATTCTCTTTTAAAAGATTAAGGCTTGATGCAGAAAAGAACTGTAATGGTATTATTAAATACTCATGTAGGTACTTGGTATCGGCAAGTCCCAAATGTAAATAAATGTACTTATCCTGTAAAACAAAGTGGTTTGAAGTGGCTGGTTTACCTATTAAAATTAACATAAGGTGATGCCGAAATGGCAGTATAAATGGTCAGGAACCAGCAACCCTCTTTACTTTTTAGTTTGGTTGGCTTCAAACACTCATTCCACAGTTTTTCCGCAACATATCACATACATGGGTCTTACTTCCTGGTTTGGATTAGAACAATTTACAAAACCACGTTTCAAAAATGGCCTTTTGCTGATTTAGGAAGCTCTTCACCCTTCACCCTCAACCCTTCCATCTGTGATGTCATGTGCGGGTTGAATGTCTTGAATGGCTTTCTGTTTATCCTCTTCCTGCTGGCTTCTCTCACGGACGGGGTTTGGCAAACATTAGATAGAGATTAGAGTCTGCACTTTAGCTAGGCACATTTCTTTTTATTAGCTAAGGATCAGAAGGCAGAATGGCAGAAAACGTGAAGTGTAGTAGAAATACCAACTAGCTCCCTCATGAGGCTCCAAGGTGTACTGCAGATAAACATTTGAAATAAAAAACTGGAAGAAATTCATCAAATTTATTTGGTATCCGGGAATGACACCACAGTGACAAGTTTGCGATGCTCCCTGTTCTGACGTGACAACATGTTTGACACAATCCTATTTGTGGTGCTACACATTGCAGATGGCGAGGATGGTGACAGGGAATTTATTCACTCTAGATGGGCCTAAAAAAATGTGTGGCTTCTTTTCTGGTGCTTTGTGAAAAGAGTGTTTTTTAGGTGGGACACAACATGTCACGACTGACATGACACCCCTGTCAACTGACACTTTGAAAGCTGATGAAAACACTTGTCTGAGCTTGAATTAACATCAAGCTAAGCTTTTCACAGCCCTGTAGAGTTATACAGTGAGTTGTCATCACAAGCTTTGTCCTTCAATTATCATATGAAGCACATGTGAATGTGCTTCTTTACGGCTGTTATTCTGACCTGATACTGATGATAGCACATTGTTAGCTATGAGGAGTATAAATAACACAGTTTTTCAGAAAAATTTGGTGTTTGCTTCCCAGCCCAGATTTTGGTTCTTCACTGCGAAATATGAGCCATTACGTGACCAAATAACCATTTAAATCACCAATTGGTTTGTGGCATTCAGTGTTGAAAATTAACAAACAGTTTCATTGTTGGAGAATCTGTAATGGCCCTAATTACTTCAAGCTATCACATGTGCATTGTTGGCAAAGCCAAGGCAGAGAAGACATTTGGGAGTGAGAAGGGTTGAAATGCAAAAGGATTACGTCAAACTGTTGCACGTCTTTTTCAGGGATTAGGGAGGCTTAAAGTCAGGAGAAAACCCAAGGGTGTCTTCTCCTGGTCTGTGTGATGTCTGCTTACTCTACAGATGACACACAACACAGGTGCTTGCACGCACACACAAATATACTGTATGTGGTGTGCAAACAAATCATTACTTTCACAAAGGCCATCCTGCACACCCACGCATCCATATGTGAAGTAATAAAACCCCACTGTATGGCGCTGGTGTATGTGTGTTATGTGTGTGTGTGTGTGACTGCCAGCGTGTTATTGAGGTGAGAATAGGCTGTGGGTCCTCCCAACGCTCTCTCCAACAAGCTTAATCTGCGAGATGACCCACGGGGTCAAACCCATTCTCTCGGACGTGTCCCTTATTGTAGCAGGCAGTTTAGAGGCTCATCCACAGTCAAGCCCAGTTAAAGCATGAAGGATCTGAGGGCTATCAGACAGTGTGGCCTTCACATCACGTCTGCGTCAGTCTCAGTGTGCCTGACAGGGAAGGCAGAGAGGTTTCAGACAGAGAGAGAGAGAAAGAGAGAGAGGGAGAGAGAGCTAGCCTGACAGCTGTCAGACATGTAGTGTAAATGACAGGCGGGAGGACAGACAGGAAGACAGAAACACAGACGGAGAGACAAGCCCATTGCTGATTAATAAACAGCCTCACAGGCAGGGACAAAGATGCGCCAATATACAGACAGGCATGCAACACACTTGACACACACAAAGACACACACAGGGGCACAGGTGCATCAGTTGTAGCTGCAGTCCAGTCGGTTTGTGCGCTGCGTGAAAACAATAGAGATGACAGTAGACATACTGAACGGTGGAGAAGGGAGACATTACAATGAATGATAAGCTCTAAACGTAGGCCCTGGCAGATGGGAGTTTGCCCAGGTGCTGCTCTTTGTGAAAGTGTGTTTGTGTGTCTACATTCAGAATTTGTTTGCATTGGGACAATATCTATGTGAGAAATGTTTTGTGTCCCATAGCCTGCACCTCCCAACACTGTAAATATATTACTGAATCACCATCTCTGGAAATGCAGTCAGCAGTCAGATTTCATTCTCTCTCCTTTCCATTTACTTCTACCTTCCTCAGAAATAGAAAATTTTTCAATTTTGTTTTGCAGTTTTACTTACTTCTCCTTCCAGAGTAATGATGCCGGTTCATTTTGGCTGGCCCCGGGTAAAAAGCATCTGAGCAGAAGCATTAGTTTTCCCAAAGCCCTCCCTGATATAGACAGATGGTGTCCATTTAAAAGGTCCCATGGAAGTGTGTTATTTCTGGTGGTTACAACCCACACAGTAACTGAGACATGCTGGGAAACACACACTCACACAGATGTAGACACATACACATGTACAATACTTACAATACACACATAACATGCAGAACATAGACATGTCTCTGTGTGTACAAAGTAGGGCTGGGCAAGTTAAGGGAGAATCCCGGTCGATTCCAACACGTAGCTCGGTTTTTGTAAATTTGTAGTGCTGTCAGTAGAGAGAAAAATGAAACCAATCGGTGTTGTCGACACTGTGTTATCCTCCTGCTAGAGTAAGCACCTAACAGGCTTAAACAGGGCAAGTTTTAAACGTGCTTTTAGCCTCTTAACATGTTCAAAATGTCATTAAAAGTGCTTACCCATGTGAAGTGATTCCACAAAGAACACAGTGAATCTGACTGCAGTAGATGTGAAAGAAATGTATGAAAGTTGCAAATCATTCAACGGAACACAGTGGTGCGAGGCTTTGGCAGACTATGTTAGATGCAGAGTGTGGGAGAAGTATAGATAAACAAATGGAAGAGAATCTAATAAATGCTATAGCGAACTAGAGAGCTACAGATTACAGGCCGATTTGTGATGTGGAGGATGTTGGTCTGAGAAACAAATGATGGCAGGTATGAGATTTCCTCAAGATGCACCATCACAAGAAGAATACATGAGTTGTATGAAAAGGAGAGGATTGCAAAAGTGACTCTTTACAACGTGCAACCGGTGTTGCTCTCACTGGGACTACTGGACATGACTTAGTAACCAAAAATACCTTGGAGCTACAGTTAATAATATTGAACAGTCATTCACATGATCTGACTGAAATGAAAACAGAAGAGAGACTGAATTGTGCGTGGGACAAAATGCTGATGTGAAGTGTTTGCAGAACACTTGTTTTGGCAGAACATATCAAATAAAAATTGCGCTATACACTACTTTTGAATTAATTGATTTGAAAGAATTATTGGATTTTGGTTATAACAATGCGATTAATCGCGGTAATCAGGGAAATCATGCGATTAATCGTGATTGAACCTTTTAATCGTTGCATAGCCCTAGGACAAAGAAATGGAGAGAGGCAGCAGAATGTGGCGTATCTGTCTATCCTTGCTGTGTGTGAAATAACAATATCACATCTTTCACGCTGCCCCATTTCAGGAGCTGGGCGTACATATCAGGGTTTATGGTAGCCTCCCTCCCCCTCCTGTTTTCCAGCATTTGAGCTATGAAAATAAAGGCAAACTAAATTCTGCTGATGCATAAAATGAGGATGGGAAAGGCACACAGTAGCACCTGGTGGCATAGCATCAATTGGTGGTTGTTAAATAGCTCCCTGTTTGTGCCAGCTGCTGCATTGTTGGACTGAGACAATATGAGAGTTCCAGTAGCAGAGCTTGCCACTGGTTCATCTGTGTGTGTGTGTGTGTGTGTGTGTGGTATGACCTCAACCCCCCTCAGGGCACGGTGGTGTTTTCTAGAGCTCAACTGACTGCCATGGAAGACTTTCTGGATTCAAGTTCTAACAATTGCATTCAAACTGAAATGCCATATCCAAAACAGCAGGGTTTACCTTAGGTTACACAACAAAAGGTGAACACCCCAGCTGTCCACACCGCACCATACATATGCTGGGCTAAGCTGTCCTCTGTATGCTGAGTTCGGATCAGTATAACTCCTGGTTAATTCATGATGCCGCTTATACACAGGCGTGTGCACTGTGTGAAGTTTCTGTGCAGGGGCTGTGGGAGAAAACAGTAATTGCGGTTTGTCAATGCATGCTTTCATGCTTCATTGGGTTGTCATTTGTGTAATATTTTCCCTTTTATTATGTGATCCACACGAGAGCTTTCTCCACAGGCAGTGTTTGTCTCAGACTCATTCACCACAATATGGTGATGATGATGATGATACTACAAATGATAAATGCAGGGTCATTTGGAGTCTTTTTTTTGCTTTTTTAAATTTCAAATCAAACTGAAATTTTATTTGCATTGCACATTTTATGGTTAAATAAGTCCAATGTCAAAACAATCGAAAGTAAGTAACATCATATAACAAAAGGAGAAGTGTCCCAAATCAACCCTGGATATGTTTATATAGACTACCAACTAATTTACCAACATAATGCTGATGAAGCAAACAGATTATGATTTATATAATGAGGAAATGTTGTTAATTAACTTATTTGGCAAGTCACAAAATGTTGATATTGAACATCATCAGCAACATGTTTCATTTGTTTTCTAGCAAAATATCCATTCTTGTAATACAATACACTCGTAGTGACTACAGCATTATTAAATGTTTTTATGATTTTGTGTAAGCACTCAGCCCTAGATTAGGGCTAGGGAAAGATCAGGGTCTCAGAGACAGTCTGCAGTGATATAACAAAAAACGTGATCATTCCATTTCTAGAAGACAGGGTTGAAAAAATATATTCCTTCCATCAATCAAGGAGAGCTGTATTATTGAATAATGGAGAAAATGTTTGCCAGTTACAAGCTACATGGCAATATGTTTCAGCCAATCTCCAGGTTTTGATAAGATGAGCGCTAATGGGGCCAAAGCGTAGCTGTATGTTAGAGATATTGAGCACATTCTATTTAGTTTTTTTAAATTGACCGGATGTTTAATTTTGTTTCTGTGCCTGATTTCCTGAGCTGAATTGCGGCGGAGCTCTCCGGCATCCGGCAAAAATCCGCAGTCAGTGGTGATACACACATTGACTTAAACCTAATGACTCTGCCGCTGTTCCAGAGTGGATCCGCAGCCGTTCTGCATCTGGTGGAAAATAGGAATAAGTCTGGTGTGCGGAAACATTTTGGATTTGATGTTACCCATGATGACAACAGAAATAAAACAATAGATAGAACTTCAACTGTGTGCAAGCATGGTGCAATATGCATTCAATATGCTAATGGAAACACATCTACCCAATGTGTCGGTAGACAGTGTTAAGAGGAGAGAGCCGGTTAGGAAATAACTTCTACTCTTTGCAGCATTTAAGCAGCCTCTCAGTGACAAGTCGGACAGGGCAATAGCCATAACTACAGCATTGGGGATGTTTATTGATGAGACAAGAGGAAAAATTGACCAAGAATTGTCCGAAACAGCCCACGTAGCTCTCAGTACAGATGGATGGACCTCAGGGCCACTGAAAGTTTCCTTACGGAAATGAGAAGCTGCGTTTGGCAAACACACCCCCTTTATGAAAGTAAGTATCTCTCTGAATGCTTTATTCAATAGACAGACCTTTAAGAGTTCCTCTCTTTTTCTTTTATAGAACTGATAAAGCCTCAATACCACAGGTTTTTGGTTGCATTGTAAATAACTTTTGGATAGGATGGATGTGCAAAGACCTCTGCCAGGGGACACCGTATGACTTGAGTGCTGAAGGTAAAAGAAAAAAGAGGAACGTGGTAGACTGAATGCGTTTTGTAAGTATGAAAAAGGTAACAAGCCAACCTCGCTAAAAATGTCTTTTAAACAATTAAAACCCCCTCTGTTCCCATTGTGGTGCTGTTATAAGCCTTCCATCAATCAAGGAGAGCTGTATTATTGAATAATGGAGAAAAGTGTTGCCAGTTACAAGCTACATGGCAATATGTTTCAGCCAATCTTCCGGTTTTGATAAGATGAGCGCTAATGGGGCCAAAGCGTAGCTGTATGTTAGAGATATTGGCAAAAAGAACGTCATAGAGTGACCAAGGCTGTCATAGCACTTTCAAAGATATTCCAGCAAACAGACATATCAGGGCTAAACCAGGTGAGGAGGGGTCTAAACACAAAGCACCAAAAATAATGTTTTAGCATCCGTTTTCCTTTCCAGATTAATTTAGATACTGCTGATTGTAATTTATCCTAATAACCAGAAGGAGGAGAAAGAGCAACAATTAATCCTGGGTAAAACATTCATTTTAACCACACAGTTATGGGCTTGAATCAACATGGGGAGAGCCATCCATCTTTCTATATCTTTCAAAACATTGTTCAGAGCAAAACAAATAGTTATGCTTGACAATCTGGTTTAAGCTGTTCAAAGCACAAATTTCTGATAGTCTGTGTGACATCATCATCAGCTCTCTCTCTCTCTCTCTCTCTCTCTCCTTCACTCGTTGTAGGTCAGCTGCTCAGTGTTTGCCTTCTTTTAAAATATTAGAAACACTAAAGCAGAATCAGAAAACTCAAGACGTTATAAATTTAGTGTTGTTACATTATTTCTGAGCCCAGGAAGTGTCAGTGAGTTTTGGATATTCTGTCCATTAAACAAGCGACTGTCTTGATCGCGTGACGCGTGTCTGCAGTGTTTGGTGCATTTGACAAAGTGTAGTGTGAAAGCAAACTGAACCAAATAACAAAAGCAACAATGTTCCAATGAGTCCACCGAACTATGCCCTTAGTCTTCCAAAACAACAATCAACCATACATTTTGGCATTTCTGAACAAAACCAATTTAGACAACTACCAACAGTCATACCGTTTAGGACCTAACCTTAATGTGTGTCCATAGATGCTCTCCTCCATTGTGGCTTTTGCATTTGTGTTGTAGTTATTGCATTGGTGTTGTGGCTTTTGTATTTGTTTTGTAAAGTTTGCATTTGTGGTAAACTGTTTCGGCCACCATATTTTTCACGGCTAACAGTTGCCTCCTGCTGCTGGAGACAAGGTTAATAAGATTGGTGAAACTGATCCAAAACAGTTACTAATCTGAAAACCAATAAGCTTTAAGGCACGAACATGTTCCATAGAGCTGAATGGTAGACATTTGACCAGGCTGTCATTCACTGTTTATACAAATACTTACAAAAAGAAATGCACTGTAATTCAGCTGTTATCCAAATAAATCTATATTTTATCATGCTGTGTATAACTGTTGCATATCTGCAACTAGTCTCTCCTGATTGGAATGAATCTCAGCGTAAATTCTTTCATGAAGACCTCACTCTTAACAAATGCGATACCTAACTCCAATCAGCTGTTGGAGGCGTCGTTGCAGGTAAAGAGTGCAACCCTCCAGCCCCCCTTCCACCTCCAGTCATCTACTCCAGCTGACCGGTCCGGAGCCTCCTTCGATCTGCTCTACGGGCTCCTTTGTGGACACCACCGGTGTCTAGATTCCATCTGGAGGTCTGATGGTTCTCTATCTCTATACATATTTACGAAAGATTTGTATAGCGATGGAGTCTAATTGCCAAAGGCTTTGGACATTTTATTGAGTTGTACAATAAACCTTATTTACATATTTGCAAAAATGTCTCTCGCGATTGAATTACTGTAAGACCTCAACCTCTAATGTAATAATAATAATAATAAAAATACATTTTATTTAACAACGCCTTTCTAAGCACTCAAGGTCACTTTACAGACAATAAAAGACAGATACAGGGAACAGAAAAGTATAAACAGTTAGAAAAAAATGACAGGAACAGTGTATTTACAAATAAACAAGCTGGAACAGGTGGGTTTTGAGTCTGGTTTTGAACAGGGGGAGAGAGTCGATACTGCGGAGGTCAGGTGGGAGTGAGTTCCAGAGCTGGGGAGCAGAGTGGCTGAAGGCTCTGTTCCCCATACTAATGTCCATACTAATTATGATTGCAACAAAGACGGAAATTAGGTGGCGTAGTATAGGAAGGTATTAGCTGTGGTGGCGTCTGTTTGGTTTGAACCATTAGCATTGACTGAGACCACCTTATGCACCTCTAAATGATGTTTTATCAATGTGAAATCTCTGAACCCATCCCCAACCACAGTCTCATATCGCTCCTGCTTCCCTTACTAACCCCCTCCCCCCTTACCATTTTCTCATTAGTGCTCCCCGACAACCCGACAACAACACAGAATCTTCCTATTCCTGCTATTAATGAGGGAAGAGAGGATTCCTAATAAGCAGTTTTTCTTTTAATTAAAAAGTCTCCATAAATAATCACCCCATAATCCATCTGTCAGATTCCATCCAGCTCCTACTTAGTTAGACTCCAAGATTAGAGAACAGGAGATGAGATGTGGAGGAAATATCTATCTATCTATCTATCTATCTATCTATCTATCTATCTATCTATCTATCTATCTATCTATCTATCTATCTATCTATTAATATGTCTGTCTGTCTGTCTGTTGCCCTGCCTGTTTGCGTGTTTGCCTGTCTGTGCGTCTGTCTACTCAACTATCATCACTCCATCCATTCAGCTCCATAGTGTGTCTCTTTTCAGCTGAGAAGAATATGCTAATAACGTTAGCGTGTGTTAATAATTGATGGCCATATAATACTTGGCTCCACTTTGGTGATTCAGCAGTATTAGTGAAGGCGGCCGGCCGCGTTAGATGATTTATTGTGGACAATATTCTTCCTTGAGGGATTTTGAATTTCTAATAAGGAAGGCCAGTGTGTATTTATCAAACAGTAAGCTGTTCTCTGATAGGCCCAGCAGGTCTCTTGGTTTCCACTGTGGAGACAATAGACAGCTACAGTCACTGATTACTCAATATTTCTGGGACTCAATTTCCTTTAAAACAATTTTCTGTGATCTTTTTTGCATGTTTTTTGCAAACGGAGACCATTTACCAGCTGCTGACGTTTAGTTTTAAGCAAAGTAATAATAACTGTTAACATTTTTAGCGGAACCTGGCACTGTCCAGTAACACAATACCATCCTAGAATTACATTTGCAGGCCTTAATTCCATATTTCATTAACTCAGATTTACAAAAAAAAGCCCACAAAGAAAGCTTTGAGCCTGAAAAAGATGCATCTAACCAATAAGCTGACGGACCACAAGGCCCTACTTTAGAAAATTGGCTAATGTGGTGTTTGGCTGTGAGGACAAGCTTTCCTAAAATAATGTGCAGGTGCAATTTCTGTATGTGTATTCTCAAGACAGGTTCTCCATTCATCCAATGCAGAACAGTGTGCAGGTGTGTGGTGGAATGTGTGTTTAGCACTGTTGCTGTGAGTAACGCCTTGGGTCGGTTGTGTTTGTTCAGTTTGGAGGGGAGGGATGGAGAGAGAAGGAGAAAGAACACAATGATAGATAAATTCACACTCTGAAAATAAAGTATGACGATTCAAGTCGTTATTTTCCCATTGCCGGCTCCTGCGTTCTGCGTGTTTACGATAAGCTTGTTTGCACAGAGAACAAAGGCATGCGAGTAATGTTTAGTGATCATAAAAGAAATGTTTGGTCAGTCACAGCTCCTAGAATCCCTCCTCTGTTTTGTTCCATCCTTTAAAACAATCATGTTTGCCAAAGGTGAAGTCCCACACCGCCTTTGGCACTAACACATGAGTTGGTCTCACCCTTTAGTCATGTTATGTACAGAGTAAAGCTAATGACACTGCACGTTGTTGACATGTGGATTAATTGATACAATAGCATGTGCCTGAAAAAACCCCAGCTCAAAACAGTGGTTGACATAGGAAAGTGATGGATGTCGCAATAAGGACCTGGCCTACTACAATGAATAGTTTAAATCTACTTGTAACTGTAAAATATAATACTGTGTATTGTGCTAAACTGAAGAACAGAAACCGCCGGAACACCATTTTTAAAGGATCAGTACACTGGTTTTGCCATCGCCATAACAGGTTTTTTTATTGTTTACTGTATTGTCTGAAACTCTATAACAATTCTCAGAAAAAAAACAATTGCATGGATCACCCTAATTTTTACTACGTAGCACAATACATAGGTGTAGATTGGTCTCTAGATATGTCCCTCCCAATATTTAGAAGAAGTAGATTTGTCCTCAAAAAATATGAGAGAATTCATTCAAAAATAGGTCACAATAACTGTTGTGGCTCAAAACATGTATGGAAAACGAGAATTGTACAACATACAAAGATACTAAGATTTAAACTTTGCATGTTCTTGCTTTAACAAGGTCTCATTCTCTGACAGATTCATTTTTGATTCCTAAAAGAAAAATTCCTTTTGAATATGCAGAAGTTTTGAACCATACAGGAGAATAATAATTATCTTAAATCCATAAATAAACACATTTGCACCATAAATTGCTGCATAAAAATTCACAAGAATGCAGGAAATGAAGTGTTAACGCTGAAAATGTTATGGGGGAGGAGCCCCAGATCCCACCGTTATTATGTGTCCCCCCAATGTAGAAACAAAACCTAGGCCCTTGGCACAATATTTGAATCAGGACATATTTATATATTTTACAGATTATTTTGGGTACTACTATTACCATTGCTATTACAGCCATTCCTGGTACTAATACTGCCACTACAAAGTTATTATATCAAATAATTTATTTTCAGATATTTCAGTCAAAAGTCTAATTGACTTTTCTCTGTGTGTGTGTGTGTGTGTTAGTGTGTTGTGGTAAAACCTCCACGTTCTTCTCTGCCTGAACTTCCCAGCTTGTAATAACAGAGCACGTCCTCTTCTCAAGCTTGACTGTGTGTGTTGATTGAAACACAGTGGATGTAACCCAACACTAGATACACTACGCTCATTTTCCCATTTCCACATTCCTTCCTCTTACATTGCACCACATAAGCTGGATCCCACCCTAGGCCACACACACACACTGTGTCCTTATCCAGTGACATCAGGTTTCAACACCCTCAATACTGTTGCTTATTGTAAATACAAGACTGGTATTCTGAACATACTGTATATACCTATACAGCTGCACACCGTGTATTTGCTTTTACAGTTAATGAACATATATGCAGATACACCGACACATGCTCACACACAGTGTATGACCAAGGTTACAGAGTCCTGCCGAGCCCTCCCTCCACTCACACCTGTTCATCTCATCCTGACTGCACCCCAACCTGCCCCCACTCAGCACCAGTCTATGAGCTGACTGACAGGAGCTCCATCTGTGATCTCTAAAGGTCATCACTATGTATAGTACATGGACAACTTTTGAAAGCAGCTCAGGAACAACGTTAACTTCATCAAGGATGGGAGTGAACACAGACAATGCTGTTATAATAACTGGCAGGTATTAGTTCAATTGTTGATCCACATTGTTAAAATGTTCCCATGGTGTCCCTTCCATGTGTGTGTTTTTAGATGTTTCAGATCTTTCGCATTTATCTCCATCCTGCTTCACACTCATACTGCAAAACACCCCAACTTATCTAACCTTTTTACTATAAGGCTTGTAAAGTTTTTCTTTCTCTTTCTGTAAAACAAGTGAAAAATCATTGTCAGTGGCATAATTATTTCATACAAATGAACTTCAAATGAATTAAATTCTCTTAGAAAGGCAGTTTGCAGCAAGAAATATCTAACAGATAGATTGAATTTACTATTATAATGAAAGTGTGTGGAGCAGTGTTACATATTGTATTTGTTTTAGGATGGCCCAAACAGAAAGGTCCCAACATAAGCCACTTGTGAGAGATCATATCAAGTGAGCAAATATGTGAAAAATAAGATGATAGAGGTGAGAGATAGTCTTTATTGTTTTTCTGAACATATACTATATGCATGAAGTATTTATAATATTTATGGTACTGGTTGTCATTTCTGTGCAGTTTACATTGGTTTACCACTGTCTGTTTTTTCAGTTTGCCACCATCTGTCTTTCTGTCTGTCTGTCTTGAGTGAGTGGGTGAGTGTCATCATGGCAAAATACAGTCCTAGAGACATCTATAGTAGCGTAACTACAGCCTTGACACACACACACACACACACACACACACACACACACACACACACACACACACACACACACACACACATACACACACACACACACTTTACGCCCCTGACAGCAACCGTTAAAAATACAGTCACAAAACGTTCCTTCCCAAGGCTATTTTGCAGCGGTACAGTGGCTTTGTCCTCCCATGACAATGACATGACATGATGTTGTGATTGGTTTAAAAACATGCCTATAAACTAGAGCACGTATTTCTCCCATGCTGTGTGGACTACCCTGACCCTCCTCCACAGCGCTCTGGAGGAGGGATTATTACCATTAGTATAGGTGTCTGATATTTCTCACATATCACATTGTCAGGTAAAATGAGGCTTGGACCCAAAATGCAAAACAAAAGACAAATAACATAAAGTGTCCTGAGGAAGGCAGGCAGGCAAGCATAAACGAACATATACAAAAAATCCCCAAAAAACACTAGAAAAACCCAGAAGAGGTTGAAAAGGGGAAAAAACTACCAGGAAGAAGCAACAATGCACCAACAAGATACAAAGAAAGCACAAAGACTACATACACAAGGGAACGAGGGGAAAACGAGGGATAGGTGACATGAGGGCTGAAGAACAGGAGGAACAGATCAGGCCAGGACAGATAATAGCAAAGTCGGGAAAACACAAGGCAGGAAAATAAGACATGACACGGGAGACAAACCACAGAAGACAGAAAACATTAGACAGTACAGTAAGTAATTTATTTACAGTAAGTAAATATACCCAATAGAACAGGAAAAACTACTACCAAAACCACAACATGACAATGTTTAATGTAAATGTAAATACTAGGCTATGTTTTAACATGTCTTTTAAAAGAAATTTACATTGTGATTTACATTATTAATTTAAACAAAAACAATTTGCAACACATTTACTAGAATGAGGTACAGTTGAGGCTGATGGCAATGTCATTTATCTTAAAGGCATTTAAATATAAACCACAGTATTGGACAATGTGAGAGCTACTGCCCAAGCGTCTGAATTTTACAAGTTGAGAGTTGAACGAGTTGTGCCAGCATGGCAAAAATCACAGGATACTGTAGGTAGATTGTTACTCTAGAATCAAGAACAAGTATATACTTCCAGAAAATTATTGGAAAAATGTGTATTTTTTAATGAAAACTAGTACACTGCTCTGGCATATTTAATCACCTATTTTAGGAAAACAAGCTCAATAAAAATGTAATTTGTTGCTCTACATACTGTACATTTTCTTTACATACACATGGGAGCTACCGGGTAAAGCCTCAGCTTTCTGCAGATCATACTGTGAATGTCTCCCATCTCTTTCTAGCTGATTTTAAGTCAACAACCTTATAAACCATAATTGCACATGTCTGACTGGCTTGTGGACTGGCTGTTGTTACAAATGGCATTATTCTGTGCACAGTTGCATCAATATTCATCTCTCAGAGGAATATAGGTTTCAGAGTTGCATAATGAAATGTAACAATAGCATTTGCCAAAATATGCAAATACCTTTTGTTTCCCATTTGGATTATGGTAATTCATATCCAGTAACCTGGTATCTGCAGTATGCATAATGTACCAAACTCTGTCCTACAATATGTCCTATGGGTTTGATATGGGAGGAGGCGTCATGAATGTGAATGCAAACACAACGGCTGCTGTCAAAACAAAGTAGGGATTATGATTGGAGGAAAATAAACCTCGCCTGGACACCCAGAAATAAAAGCAGGGTCCTTCTACCCTCCAGAGAAGAATCCTCACACTGGCCCTGTTTGAACGCTGCCTTTACATCGGTTGGGAACCTGAATTTGAGGTCAGCTTTGAGAAAATATTTTATATTTGGATGTTCCATTCAGCACTTGAGAGGCTGTGTAACATGGTACATCTGGTTTTCAGACCGATTAAGAAAAAAATACAAACTGATCCCTGGTCATCGCAGAAAAATCAATTTCCTATCTGCAATGTAAACTTAGCCAAAAAGAGGGTGAGAAAAGGCTGTGACTAAGGGATATCAGAGCAAGGGCTATTTCAGTTTGCTGCAGTAAAACTAAGTCAAACAAATACAGCCGCAATATGAACCAGTGGGGTGTTTATTTGTATTGAGATTAAAAGCCATTTCTCATCCAGATCCCATCAATATTATGCTCAGTGCGTTGTCTTTCCAGGCCTGACCAATGGGAAGAGCAGGGATTTCACACCATTGTGATCTTGTGAACATTTGACTGCATTCAAATTAGTTAGTTAAATTAGTACAAAAACATGCCAATTTATTTTTGTTTTAATGGCATGTGTGCAAGCTGCTTTAAAGTACATGAATACTCATTGAGCGGCTTGAAACAGAAACATCATTGAAATTTCCATTGTTGTACACAGCTCCATTCTCCCATTTACATCTGCTCTTTCATGCCGCCTCCATAATGTGAAAAGATTGTATACAAGAGTAGAAAGAGAGAGCGGCGTGCTGAACAGGCCCACTGGACCCAGCGATTACCAGGTTCTGAACAGCAACCAGAGCGCCCGCAGTCCCTCCTCTGATCAGAGCAACATACACTTGGGACCAGCCGCTTGCTAATAGAGACATTTACACCTTGGTAAAAGTTGGCAGGTGTTACCCCGCTGTTGTCGAGAGCAGACGCATGCCGGGCGTCATTAGGCCCTGTGCCAAGCCTGCTTTGGCTGCCAGCCTCACTCGCTCATTCTGGTAGAGGCTGTGTGCATCTGTGAGTGTTTGCGTGTTTATGTGTGTATTTCAGCAGAGCAGCGGAGGACAGTGTCCTCTGTTATAGTGGCATGCTAAGAAGATGCTTTTAGTGCGTCTGTGCAACATGTATGTGTCTAGACCACGTGTCTTCAATGTTTTTCAAAGTTTCTCTGCGCATCTCTCCAGCTGCACTTCACTTTATTGTCATATCAGTTTTGTATTTAAAATATGGTTATCATTCTTTGTTGAATCATTGGTTTTGTTATGTTGAGAGCAATTTGCCTGCCCTTCACAAAACCTGTAATAAAGATTTGTTGTCTGCCCGTTTGGGTTCACCTGGTCTACTCAATTGGGACAGAAGGATCAAACAAAATATGAAACCAGCAAAGATTTGCCTTTATTCTAAAAAGGTTTTGACTGTGGCTCATTAGCATGCTCGACTCCTGTAAAAAATTGCAGTTTTTCAAGGAGAGTCTCCCCAGCTGGATGTTGTCAAAGAGGAACTTAACCCTCCTGTTGTCCTCAGGTCAAATTTGACCCACTTTCAAAAAGTTTCTATATCAGAAATGTGGGTTTCTTTCAACCAAATTAAAAATAAAAAATAAAAAAAATGATGTGGTTAAAAGTTCCCTACAACACTCTTCAAAAGTAAAATAAACGATCAGTTCAGTTTAATTTTTGCACAAGGCAGTGTAGGATGTAAAGTTAAATTGGAAGGTACAGTATGAACAACCTAACATTCCTTCTACATCTTCTCTGATTGCTTTAGAGGGATTTGGAACCAAAACTGAATTATTCTGTATATAATATAGAGTACATCATCTATGTAGGTCTAGACAGGGGCTCAGAGGACTCTGAGACTTATAAAACCTAAATCCTTTTGAAACTGTGATCATTTTTGATTTTTTTAAGTTTGAGACCTACATATGAAATGTGGTACACTGCAGTTTTGCTCTCACTCTAAGAACAGGGCGGTAAACTGAATCAGTATTTCCTTCATGGCAAACTAAACACCTTTCCTTTTATATTAGCTCTATTCCCCCTTTGTTAGTTCTGTTTATTAACCATGACTTTGAGCGGGTCACAGTGCAGTGATGGGATTGATTTGCTCAGCTGATCACTAGTCAGACACTCCCTAATATGTCACTCCCTAATATGTTCTGCACCCGGAGATCTCCGGTCGTCGATATCTGCATTTAAACACACCCCACATACTCAGAGTAATGAAGTGTTGGTGCTGGTGCTGCAGTCACCCTCCTCCATTTACATATAGAATACATTACTGGAAGGTTTATATTATGGCTCCCATAGTTGGCAGTGAGATTCAATAAATCCTACGTCCAGAGAGCCGAGGCCTCTCAGACAGAGAGGGAAACAAGAGAAAAAACTAGAACATGAAGGCAGGAGGGGAAATGATGTCAAAGAGATACAGGCATGTCTCCTGCGCTCAAAGAGTGGGATGTTAATTGACTACAAACAGAAAAGCCATTAATAATGATAATCGCAATAATAATTTAGAAGCAGGGGATACACACATTTAGCCAGGCAATCAGAAATCCATCTGCGGAGGTGTTAATATTGAAGAGATGCTGATGGCACAGAAAAAAAGCACACTAGCATCTGAATATGTAATGACAACAGGGAGGCCATAACAAACACTGCTTTTATGTAGTGAGTATTATTTATTAACATTGCATCTTAAATATTTATCACTTTATAGACGGCCCCTGTCCCTGTTTCCTATTTGTATCTCTAAAGATTACTGTCTGAGACGAGGGGAATGTATAAACTCCATTAAGATACAACCCCTTCCCCCCCTTTTTATTTTTTTTAGAAATGGCCTTATTAAAATCAACTGCCACATTAGATTGTGATACATTATTCAGCCTTTGGTAAGGAAATGAAGCCAAAGGCAGTAGTTCATTTGAAAATTTAATCTTGGACCTCTGAGGTAGATGTTAGACTACTGGAGAACACTGCTTATCTTGATAAGGTATTGTTTATTAGCAGTGTGAAGCATTGTTTTACAGGTGAGACGTAAGCACGTACAGTTGTACCACTTTTACCTTCGTGGTTTGTCTCTGTCAATAGTTTGGTGCAAAGTTGTTGGAATTCACAGCAGAGAAGCTGCTGCAGCAAATGATAATTTATCTCTGTTGCATTTTTTTATAAAGTCAGAAACAAAATGAATATCTGCTTTCAGCATACGCTACAAAGGAGATGAATCAACATTGTAAACTGGTTAGGTATTCAAAATGGAAGCAAATTGATATATTATCTTTGCTTGCTGTAAATGAGATAAAGTATATAAAAACTTTCTTCTATGTTCGGATCAGAGATATCCTGAGTTGTAGTCTCCACCAAGAGACCGCTTCAGCACAGTGTCATGAAACATTGTGTTTACAGTCATGCATATGATAAAAAAAACATATAGACAAAAGTCAATGCAAATGAGCATCTATATTTGGACTATATAGTATGAGAAAAATCTTATGCTAACCCTTTATGTCAAGAGGTGTGTATAAGACTGACATGACACCATCATAACCATGACATGATATATGTCATGAACATGAAGGAGTCTTTATGAATGTTTAGGACATTAAGAGTTATTTGGTAAATTATGACACCTTTAATGTAAAGTTGGCATTGTTTGAGATGTTTGTGTTATCTTGCTTAATGTCAACTTGACATTAAGCAAGATAATATAACCTGCCAATGTCTTTGTTATGACAACTTGACATTAAACTAGACAACATAAGCTGCCATAAATATGTCATAGCATGCCCAGGTATCTAAGTTAAGAAAATCTTCGCAATCCTACCTACAGCACCATTAACCTCAAGTAAAGAGAAACAGATGTCATAAAGCTGTCATAAAGTTTGATTACACTGTCAAATGCATTTATGACAAAGTCATGAATAAGTTCCTTGACTTCAAGTAAAGTGGAACCATTTTGTCATGGTGGTGTTTATTTTGATGTTTTGGTTTTTGTATTTGGTGAGTTTTTTCTGTTTCTGTTTTCTCTCTCTGGTAGTGCTAATAATTCTGATAGATGCGTATTCATGACTTTCTTTAACAGACTGTGAGGTTGATCACATATTTTCTGAGGCTAAAATGGAGAATACACATTGTGCATACTTCACACAGAGTGAGTAGCAGCTTCTAATGGAAGTTTGATGAAGTGAAACACGGCTGCTGTGATGAAACAGCGAGAGAAAACATCGCCAACAATCACGGACAGACTAAATGTGTAAGTAGCCTAAAAATAGACATGTAACCGTCATAACTATAACATTCAAGGAGTAAGGGTAAGCCTACTAATAATTTGCACACATTAACAGTTTTATATTTTGGATTAAAAGTGAGCAGAATGGTTTCAGTGAAGAGAAGGGGTTTGTGAATGTATATTTTTAGACTATAATTCAGTCTGTCTCCCATGCAATTTTTATTTTTGTTTTATTTTAGCGAGTTTTCTTCCCCCCAAATATGCTTTACTTCCGTATAGGTGAACATAGAAAAGAAAGACGCTGAAAAATTGTACTCCAAAATCTAGAACCTATTAACATAATTAAGTGATAAACTCAATGTGCACTGTAAACATGACTGTAACATATTCATCATTAGTTCCCCCCCAGCCAAATATAAGGTCATAAACCATTGAGGTGTCATCTTCCTGTTGTTGTATGAATGTACAGTAGTCTAAACGATATAGTTACTGGTCCAGTGAACTAAGACGGTAATTAAGGAGATACAATTAGGATATGTTTTATTACTGTAGGCTACAATCCTCTCAAATTATAGTCACAGTTTCCTGGAGAGAACACAAGTTGTGTGCTAAGAATGATAAATAAAAAGCACATGAGTAAAATACATAATCCTTTCTTGTTAAAGCACAGAAAAATAAATAAATAATCTAAAAGGATCTGTTGGTCTCTGACTAGTCAGCCATTGTTGGAACCATTGTAGATACACACATGTGATATTACTTTATCAACGACTATCACATGAATCATTTTTAAAATAATGGTCACAATGTTGAAATAACAACAATAACAGTATTTAACTGAACACCAATATGTACATGTTATTGCAGGCTGATAGCCAATAGAGTAAAACCCATGCTGAGTGAACAGAAAAGACTCCAGGTTTAATAAATTCTGGCTGTTAGCCTGGTCAGGAGCAGGCAAAAACTAGTACTTTTTTTACTTTGCAGAGACTCTGGAAGACTACAGATATCTGACACGTTGATAACTTTTCAACACTGGTGTGAAGCAGTATGAGAGTTTCTGCAGGGTTGTTAATATCCAAGACAACTCTGATATTCAAAGACCCTGTTGAACTCAGCAACAAAACACAGCAGCCGTGAACCCATTTAGTTCAATAAATTGATTTCCAAGAAGCAGTGGAGCTACTTTATTTCAAAGGTAGGACCTGGTTTTCTTCTTTCCATTTCTGTATTTTGATCAGGCTATAATATCATATGCAACTGGTATAGCTGCACCTGTCTCTTCTCTCTCCTCTTCTCTCTGTCTGTCCTGTCTAAATAAAGGGACACAGAGGAAGCGGTTTTAATGAGATCAACGCAGCACACCGGTTACATTGATAAGTAAATACTCCAGCTTTAAATGCCTCTCGCACTCAATTGGCTCCCTGCTATTGTTGCGGAGAATATGCTTCAGTGAACACTAAATTTTCACTGTCACACTCCAATAACCCTAATTGTCCAAAATAAATGAGCTAATTTCTGAAGTTCCATTTTCATATGCAGAGATAAGGCAACTTTGCTGATTGATTGGATTCCTTTGTGTGTGTGTGAGTGTGTGTTTGTGTTTGTGTGTGTGTGTGTGTGTGTGTGTGTGTGTGTGTGTGTGTATGTGTGTGTGTGTGAAACTGCAGCACTCATAATTTGAGTGAAGGCTTCTGTTTATTATGCCACTGTTATTCACTGCAAGCAATTCTCTGACCCCTGCTGATATTCATCCGGCTTCTTCTCCTCAAAGCCAGAGAGAGAGAGAAAGAGATAGAGTTTGAGAATAGATGGATGGAAAGTAGGAGGGAAAGTTAAAGAGGGAGAGAGAAAGAGCAAGTGTAGGAGACAGTTTGTTTGCGTGGTTGAGTGTGTGTGTGTGTGTGTGTGTGTGTGTGTGTGTGTGTGTGTGTGTGGGTGTGTGTGTGTGTGTGTGTGGGGTGGTGGGGGAGGGGGTCCCTATGGATTTGGTGCTGGATCTAGCCTGATCATTTGCATTTTTTCATTTGAGCTGTTATTTGCAGCATTGCATGCAGCACAACCCCCTAAGGGCCTGCAGAGTAATTCAGTAAAAAGGCAGGTAAGACATAAATTAATCATCGTCTGAGAATTATTGCACTAAACTCACACATGCATTTATGCATTTACATATAAATATACACACACAAGTAACTGCACATACAAATACACATACAGAAAACCACACACACATCAATGAGACTCATATTGAATCTGAAGGGAGACCAAGGTCAAGTGAGAAAGCTATCAACTCCATCAAGCACAATTACTGAGCTGGATGGAGAGGAGTAACTTATAATGGACCAATGTTTTAATACAACACAACTTGCATATCAATGTGGTAATTCACTTTTCAGCCATGTATATTGGATTTATCAGCAAATCAGTAACTCACTTTTTCTGTAGCTGTAATTTCAAGGAAAATATGAGGATTAGAATATATTTTTTTAGAATGAATGTATGAGAATTGGTTGATGTATTAACTTCTAATGTGTACATACAGTAGACAGTGTGTTGTAGCCCCTTTATTAAAACACACAATCAGTTAAAGTTAAACATTAAAGGTGCCCTGCCACACAAAACCCTTTTTATGTGTATTTTTTTTAAATATGTGAGGTCCATATGTGTTTGTGTTATGTTGTGAATGTGAAAAGGAACCGCTACCTCCTCTGTCAGCTCTAGCCACTGAAAAGAAAAAAGCGGAGAAATCAAGCCGATTACAAAAGCTGGTCAGTCTGATGTCATGTTGCTTGAGCTCATTACTACTCATGAGCTCGCACAGTTGCACTGGGTAAAGGATGCTGATAGCCAGGCTCTCATTGGCTAGCTGTTAACCAATCAAAGTCAAGCAGCTTAGCTTGTTGAATATTAATGAGACATGGCACAAATTGAGCTGAGGCTTTCTATTCCACGCTAGAATGTCTTGAAACAAGGTAACCAAGGCATTTTTTCCACAAAAAAGTCCATGGTAGAACTTTAGACATTACCACAAAGTAATGAAATGAGTATGGCAAGGCATCTTTAAGCATTAATATGAAATGTCAAAGGCAAAAAAAACTACAACATCATATAGAAGAATAATGATGACATCTGATCCCATCATCTACCTTGTTGAATTTAAACAAATCACTCTGTGAAAACATCCAAAGGTGCTTTGTCATTGACAAATTACCATAAACTAAAAATACTGCTGCCAGAGCTATTCAAAGAGTCTACAGACATGCTAGCAACTATGTGAGACTGTCCTTTGGCAGAGATGGGAACTGTCCTCAAGCAGATTTTTCAGATATTTTTACTTTACTATTTATTTTTTGTGTAGACTTTTTACTTTTACTCCTTACATTTTTAAATTAAATAATAAATATTGGTACGTTATACAAAAAAAATTGGCTTGTTATTTTCAAAATAATTTCAGTGGAGTTACTGTTATTATTTTTCACGTCATCAATACAGAATTCAATCTAATTGGATGGGACAATACGTTGCACTTGACTCACCACTACGATTTGCCATCTAGTGGTTGTTAGTTGTAACTCTAAAAGTATGGGGAACTTATTTTTGTCTGTTTAGTTATTCATATTTTATAGTTTATTTTCTTTCCTGAAGCCATATTTGAGCACAAAAAATCCTTTAAATGTTAATGGGAAGATTGAAAAAGAGAAACTGGATCTGTGAATTCTCACAGAATCACAACTGAATTAATATCTTATTAACCTGGAATCCCAGTCTCTGGTAGATGTAGGTCTGTGTTTACAATTTGGTATGATTACTTTTTTTTTTAAGTCTGCTGCCCGTTAGTGGTTTTAGGAATTGAGCTTAAATGTAATTTTTTTTGGCTTTTTTGTTTCATTTCATTGACATTGCATGATTCTGATATTAACTATTGCAGATATCTGCTGTTAAACTTGCATTAGTCTTTTGCTAACTAACTTTTGACGTGTTGCTAAATTAAAATTATTTATTTAAATTCTTTGCCAGATCAGTCCACATTCTTACTTACACATTTGTACTTGGTCTGTACCAAGAGTGGAACCAGCAACCCTTAGGTTCTCAAGAATGAGAAGCAGCAGGGCAGATGTGTGCATCACTTAGAAGTGTCTTTTGGAAACACTTACAAATTACATCAATATTTGGTTACTACCCTTCGCCTTAAAACCAGCATCAATTCTTATAGGTTCACTTGCAAAGAGTCGGGCAAAGTTGAGGATTGTAGATGCAGTGGTCAGCCAAGGAAACTTAGTGCAGCAGATGAAAAACACATCAAGCTTATTTCCCTTTGAAATTGGAAAATGTCCAGCAGTGACATCAGCTCAGAACTGGCAGAAACCAGTGGGACCCAGGAGAAGTCTGGAGAAGTAGAAGAAGAGTAGAAGAAGAAGAACATGGAAACAAGGCCAAACGACTCAACTATGCACGAAAACATGGGGTGCAGAAAAATGGCAACAAGTGCAATTTTTGTTAATTGATGAAAATAAACTACTGTAATTCCTCAAATAAAGACTGGTAGTCAATTAAAAGCCAGGCCTCTGATAGTGGCTGGGGAATGGTCAACATGCACAAATAAAGGCCGGCCTCAAATTAAGGCCGGGGAAGAAATTGTGAGGATAATCTTCTAAGTGCCTTTCATACAATGTGCATTCAAGTTTACCGTAATGTGCATTTCTACCAATTTAATTTACCAGATTCAACAATATATTCATGCTTTATTTCTGGGTTATGGTACTCATTATACTCAATATAAGGTACTCATATTTTAGTCAGTGTGGCTGTATGTTACTCAGCCAAGTGTGCCACCAGATGGCAGTAGCTACATTGGATGTAACACAGGTCTCATTTAGTGACGGACTTTTCAACAACAAAACGAAAAAAAGTTTTAAAGTATGCCAGGAAAACTTGGGTGAAAAAGCTGCGAGACATTTCGGCATTGACCCCAGGAGGATCTGATACTGGAAGAAACAGAAAGATGAGCTGACGGGAGTAGCCGACAGGAGCAGAGCACAGCTAGCTAGCTGGAGGTGAGAGGAAAAGAGTTAGCCTGGAGCTAGAAACAAAGCTAGATAGCTGGAAGTTGGAGGAAAAGAGTTAGCCTGGAGTTAGAAACAAAGCTAGCTAGCTGGAGGTTGGAGGAAAAGAGTTAGCCTGGAGCTAGAAACAAAGCTAGCTAGCTGGAAGTGGGAGGAAAAGAGTTAGCCTAGAGCTCGAAACAAAGCTAGCTAGCTACCGTCTGTAACGTTAATCAGATGCTGGTGTACTGTATGTAAGGTGACCAGATTTCTCATACAAAATCCGGGGACATTTTCAGCTCAGAAGCGTATGTACCTCCAAAACACGTCATGTTTTTATCTGTAAAACTTAAAACGGGGACACTAGACCTAGAGCTGTTCTCATTAGGGGCTGAGCCACCCCCCCGGGTCTGATCCTAGACTCACTCACCCCTGCTGCTACTTCATACTCCACTCCACTA
Organism: Etheostoma perlongum; assembly: GCA_026937815.1. Classification (NCBI taxonomy): domain Eukaryota; kingdom Metazoa; phylum Chordata; class Actinopteri; order Perciformes; family Percidae; genus Etheostoma; species Etheostoma perlongum. The sequence goes on along the minus strand of CM049376.1, from coordinate 28,168,669 downwards.
CACCTCAGAGGGGAATGTTTCAAGATAAAAAGTCTTAATATTTCACGATAAAAAGTCTTAATATTTCAAGATAAAAAGTCCTAATATTTCAAGATAAAAAGTCTTAATATTTTAAGATAAAAAGTCCTAATATTTCAAGATAGAAAGTCCTAATATTTCAAGATAAAAAGTCTTAAAGCCCATGTTGCAGGTTTAATTTTGCAACGAATTTGTGCAATTTGCTTGTTGGTAGTAAATATTTGAACTGTTATCCATTGTTTTTGATGGTGTTGGATATTGCAAAACTGAATATATATCAAAAAATGGGCACAATTTTACAGTGTTTCATTTTCCCCCCACAATGCATTGCATGACGTCACATTAGGGAGATAACAGAGCAGCCTGCATTGTATTTACCACTGGTCTGGCCTAATGTGGCTTCTGGTCTTTAATATTAACAGTCTATGGTCTCGATTGAGTCCATGTGACTTTATTATATTTATAATGATATTGGAGGGAAAGTGAAACACAGCTTAGACGGGGGTGTTGTTCGGCTTTTCACAAGTTTAGACTGCTAGCTAACGCTACGCCGCCGGACGTTAGCACAACAGCGTTAGCCTAGCCTGCTAGGTAAATATTACGACTGCCTTCGGTGTTGCATATATATGCGTCCATGTTGTCAACATCATACATGTGGCATTAGGGCACCTGTTGTACCATAATTGTATTGAATGAAATAGTAAGCTTCGCTCCTACGAGATGGGGGGGTTTGTTACGTTACACACAAAGCTAACTGGCTATAGTTAGCCTGTACGGATGCTAGCGGATATAGCTAACGTCACATAGCCAGCCAGCAACTTCGGCAGTAGAGTTTCGGTAAGCTAACACGACCGCGTTGTCGCCCACAATCAACCTGCAGTGATGTTTGAAATATAAACAATTACAATACTGGTGCGTGCTGGTTGGGGAGGACCATGATCTTGTCTGAAATGTCACAAACGGATTTAGGCATCTTCAGATCAGCTGATCGCGGGGCTCGCTCCCCGACCGGAGGGGCTCGTTCCCCGACCGGCGGATCACTCCCCGACGGAGGCTCGCTCCCCGACCGGCTCGCTCCCCGACCGGCGGCAGGCTCGCTTCCCGACCGGCGGATCACTCCCCAACCGGACGCTCGCTCCCCGACCGGCTTGCTCCCCGACCTGCGGCAGGCTCGCTTCCCGACCGGAGGCTCACTCGCCTACAGCACCCGCTCTCCACCGCAGCTTTTCGCCGCCACACACACAAGCACCGGCCAAACAGCGACATGTTTTCACCGGAGGAAGAGGTAAACACTTAGAAATAACACTCGGGGATGCCTTCTATTCCTATATCTAGATAAGTGTACCAGTACTTATCTGAACTAATGACAGGATCACTGTCACTAGATCGAAAGAAAACGTTGACGTTCACTCTGTGCTATTCACTGACAGTAAAAAGTAAAGTCATTGTATGCACTGCTGCGTTGCTAAAATAAAGGAGATAAATGAAGGAGATAAATGAAGAAGACTTCCCCACAATCTTGACAATTCCTCATTTGCCCTCTCACGTCTGGTAGGTTCGTAATTATTCGGCTGCTGGCCTTTCCTCCTCTTCCTCATCCCTGTCAGTCACTGTAGTTCTAGTGCTAGGCTGAGACTTAACTCCCCTCCGTGACGTCATCGCCGAATTCACTTCATAAACCCGCGAACACCAAAAATGACCAAAAACTAACTTTTAACACTATTTGGAGACATTTTTAAAAATGATATACATATCTTGAGTGTTTTTTGTACCCAATAATCAACAGTGGTGGTTAACTTGCAACATGGGCTTTAATATTTCAAGATAAAAAGTCTTAATATTTCAAGATAAAAAGTCATAATATTTCAAGATAAAAAGTCCCAATATTTCAAGATAAAAAGTCCCAATATGTTGTCATGTTTACTGAACTACATTTATTTGACAGCTTTTGCTTTATTGCTTCAGGCTTGTTTCTGCAACAGCTCATTGAGTATCGGATACAATATAAACTATTGAGGAAAGATTTTCCTTTGACATTGATGCAGTATGAAACGAGATCGCTGCAGTCGGCAGCAGAGAAACAAGCTACAATGGAAGTTAATGGGATAATTGTCCAGCTTGTATTTACGTTCATAAAGTGCTCGTTTTGCTGCTGACAGACTGAGATTAATATTCTAAGTGTCTGATAACATTATGGAAAGGATTTCTAAGGAGGCTGACCTTTCTATTAAAGATTAAGATCCTTTTTAAAACATAAAAGTCTGCGAAATTGTGTTCTCTAAACCCACCAGACTCCATGTAAATAATCTGTAATTTTAGCATGGTAAAATACGGCTTTCTAAAACATCTCTGAGCTCTGAGCAGCGCTGCTCGATCGGCTCCGTTTGGTCAGAGTTTTCTTTCTTTCATTCCAGTATCGGGTCTGTCAGTCATAGTGAAAACCGGGGACATTTCCGGGGACAGATCCAGCCGGGGACAGGTCACCAAAATCGGGGACTGTCCCCGGAAACCGGGGACGTCTGGTCACCCTAACTGTATGCTCTAATTGTAATCTACTGCAAATACCGTAGTACCTATAGGCTATTTGAAATAAATACTTGGTACATTTACAGAGTTCAAAGTGACACAGGGGTGGTGTTTGAATATTTCTGACCCAAATTGATCTGTCGCCCTTCTGGCTGTTGTTGTATGGTGATAGTTTTGCAAACGTGTCTTAAAAAATGAATGCTCTCTGTCCACTACAACGCTATGGCTTTTCATTTAAAACTGTTTATTTAAAACAATCATACTTATCAAACAGATGGAATTAGAAATAAAGGCCTGCCTCTAAAAAATAGCCTGCTTCAAGTTAAAGCCTGGAAACTTCTGTGGTTTAGGTAAATAAAGGCCCCGGCTTTTATTTGTGGAATTACGGTATTAACAGTTCCATTTTTGAAAGCATTCTTAGTTTACAGTATTTTTTCATACCTGCCTCAAACTTCATATATTGTATACTATTGATACAACAATGTCAGTGTTGATGCCAGATGCCATTTATTTGCTAAGCTCACAACACACATCTTTATTTATTAGTTCACCCATGCATCCAACCTAAAACCTTTACCGTGTACCCTCCGGTATCTGAAGTTGGAGTTCTGAGCTTTCATTTCACCTCTTTCAACACTTGTTTTATTTGATGACACACTGCATGTGACCCATTGTGACCCCAAAACAACAGCTTTGAATCATCTTCTCTATGTTTTCTTTCTCTCATTCTGTAGCAACCATTCAGCTGCAGCCCCGTGTCTTAGAATTCAGCCTGGAGGTGAGCTTTATTATTTCACAGCTCCAACCATTTACAACACCAATGGAGGAAGTGAATTGTTTTTTTTTTCTTTACTGCTTCAAATCCCCCGTAGTCCTCTGCACTCTTCTACCATACTTATCAGTGCCTTTGTTCCTGAATTCAGCAGTCTGAGGCAGATTGGCCCATCAATACACTATCAGAGAAGGTACGCTAGATAAGAATTCTGCTGCTATCTGTCTGCTGTGAATAAGCTGTCTAGAGGTCTCCACAGCCCGGGTCAACGCACATACACTAACATATATAGTGTGGCTGCACTCTCTCTTACACATGCACACACACACACACATACACAGAATAAGCTGTCTCTATAGTGTAAATCAGCACATGCACAGACAGACAGCATTATCAGTAAAAGAGGATGGACTCAATGCAGCAAGGGAGAATATTACTACATCTAGTGTATCTCAACATGTTACTCTAATAGTTAAACTTTGAGTAAAAGAAAAGTTATCTTCAAGTAAGACAGTAGAAAAGGCACCACCCTGCTAGTGCACTTAACTAAACTAGGATTCAAGTCTAACTTCTTTCACTTAATTTATCAAATAAAGTTATTGATTGGTTGCCTACTTCCAAGCATGCATTGCATTTGTGTTCAAAATCTCCAGGAAGCCTTCATTTTTCAAATTTTAAGACAGTTACATAATGGGGGGCTATGTACGACATCTAATAGGGCCATTTTAGGAAAGAAATAAAAAGGGGGAGGGGGTTTTCTTATATTCAAAGAAAACATTCTGTGATTAAAGTTACGGAGCCCCAGACATGACATGTGGGAAAAATTAATAAATGGTGGCCACAATATAGGTATAATTTATATGTATATAGGTATTGTTTGGGCTTGCAAGCCGGCCAAAGAGTAGTACTTTGGTCTACTTCATGTAATATACTGAGAATGTACCTCATATTACCCCACTTAAAAAAATGTTTTTTTAAAAATTATCCCTTTTGTGTTATACAATGTTGTATGGAGCAACCCCATCAGAAACAAGAATGTGACCCTTGACTGATCATTTTAAAACTGAGTGAGTTGTTTACACAAGTTGTGTTGTATACTTTATTTCAAGTAACATTATTTTGTAACTAGGAACTTGGCTACCAGGAGGCTTGGAACACAGTTCCTATCCTGTTATTATTCTTGTTAGTGTACATACAAAATGCAACATGTGTTGCTTTCAGTTATAGGGTATTTAAAAAAAAAGGTCAATAATCTTTTGAAGATTGTACAAAAGTCTGATGTCATCTCTGTTACATTCTATACATCCTCACACTTTTCTTACGCCATTGTTTTAAACACGCTGTAAATTCTTATGGACACAATATATCAAACTTGAGATTGTTTGGTTTTATTCTTGTTATATTACTATTTAAACATGAATCTTCCATTGCCAGACCTACATCCACAGTGCTGCGGAAGAGGACCATCATAATGCATGTACATAGGTATGGTTGATCATAACAATAGATTTTTGTTGTCATTACCGGTCTGTGTGGTTGCTGTCCAGGTTGCTAAGGTCCTTGTTAGAGATGGATACATTTTTTCTGTTACTATTTTAGACAGTTTAAATCACAGCTGATGCCGGTAATAAGTCTGTTAATGTTGATTTTTTTTTTAACTTACAGTATTCTACCAGTTCAGTTATGATGTGGAGCTCCAGGACCTTGTTAGCCGGTGTTTAGGATGGAGACACCGGGTAAAAGACCAGCTGCAATTGGGAACAGATTGGGATGATGATGGTTATTTTACAGCAGTCTGACGTTGGTTGCACAAAATGTAAAAAGCAATCCTGCCATGCATATTTGGCTAGATATGAAAGAGGGAAGACATGCAGGAAATTGTCACAGGTTGGACTCAGATCCTGAAACCTTCTGCATCGAGGCTTAAACCTCTATTTATTTGTGCCTGCTCTACCAACTGAGCCAAACCGGCCAGGAGAGTCACCTCTTCTGTCTAAAAAAAAAAGTATCCGCATTGCAGCCAAAAAGCCATACCTCCAACATAGAAACAAGGCCAAGCAACATAAACATGCACATATGCAACATAAACATATGCACGTAAACATAATCGGAGGTATGGCTTTTTTTGGCTGCAACTCTTCCATGAATTTTTGGTTTCCGCCATCTCATGACTATAATATCTGACTCTTTAGCTGCTTAATACTATGGTCAACATTACATTGCTGTGTGGAAATGGGCAGGTAGCGTCCAGTCAGTTAAACTGAGCTTGTTTGCTGATAACAGCTGCCTGCTGTGGCTAGAAGCAAAGTCAATGAGATCACAGTTTTGGAAACCAAAACAATGAGCTTAAAGACGATAGAAAGGCTCAATACAACTGTGCCGAACTGCACGGTTGGGTGATAATTATCTGTGGGTTTGTGACAAATGATGAATACATTAAATGAACCATTTCATACTAGCTGAGTTCAAAATTCTTAATTCTTAAATTTACCAGTGTATGTAGCTACTGTGGCAAATATAAAGTCAAACAAAACAGACACTATCAGGTTTATGTTGTAACGTTACAGCTATGTTGTATAATGTTTAGTCTGTGGAAAATAACCACCAACACAAACACATGACTCAAAGGTAATTCTTTTATGAATTATTCTGGACCTATGCCCAGATGTTGAGAAGATCTTTTATTTATTCAGGAAAATTTAAGCTTAGTCATCAACGTGTCCCATCTGTGCTGTGTTTTAACAGCATATCCCAAACTAAGAAGGTTAAGAGAGGATGAGCACATTCCCACTAGAGCTACGGATCAGAAAGAGTGGGACGGAGAAGTAGTGAAATGGAGGCGGCGAGAGGCTGATTAAAGACGGCCGGTTGGAGTGTGACAAGTTTGAGAGAGAGACTGAAAGGGTAAGAGGGAGAGAGAGAAATGAGGAGGCTTATCTTTGGCTGTGACCTGAAACAGCTGTTTCTCTGCGGTGTGTTGAAGATGGATCCTCGCTCATTTCCTCTCCATCCTCCACTCCATTTATGTTGCCCATTTGCTGTCTTCAGAGGGACAGAGACCTACTTCTTCCCTGGAGAGGGAGAAAGAAAATCAATTTGACTTAGCGATCAATCACTGTGGCGAAGAATACTGTTCTACAAAAGAATGCCATCATGTGTCTCCTTCTACTTTTATTTAGCAAAGATCTTGACAGAAACAGGAGGTGCTTTTTCAGAGCGTAAATTGTGGCAGCTAGAATGCTGTTCTGACACCGCACATTTGACATTGAGCCGAAAGTCTTTCCTGAGCCCGCATTTAGTGGTGATGTGGAGGTTTTGGCCTGTCATCAGCAGCTGAAGACTCCCCCCTGCTTACCACAGCTGTCACCAAGAAAATAGGAGAGGAGAGGAGAGGAAAGTGAAAAAATTAGGAGGATGTTTCTTTTTCATTTTCTCACAGGTCAGGAGCACAGCAAGGGCAACTGTGCTAGGAGCAACTGAAACAAAATTATTTGTTCTCTGTCTCTTTCTCACAAGCAGGCACACACACACAGTCCCTGCACTCCCTCAGTTTCTAACAGCAGAGTTTGCACATGCAAGTATGTAATTTAAGAAGGAGTGTAGGGGTTGGATACAAAATTGTCAAGAAGAGAGAAGGGGAATGAGGAGGGTGGAATAAAAGGAGAGAAAAAGTATGAATTTTAACAACATGTACAGTATATGTAAGTAGGTGGCTGCGACATGCAAGGCCATAGCCAATCCTTTTATTTTATTAGGAAAATATGGCATCAACGACCATTTTCTATCAACCACACCAAAATACCTATGGTCGAATAAGGGCGTATATACCACAGTATATGACATGCTGCAGCTGAGGCTTAAAGTTTCATTGATCGCTATGCTGGTTGACTATTTGCACATCCTATTTCCACCAAAATACAAAGTTAAACATTGTAACAGTGTTATACTTGTACTTTGTGTTTACCAAAGAACTCAAAAGTATCCCCCAGAGCAGATCAGGGCCAAATCAGCCTTGAATATATTCCTTGAGACCTTCTGATTTTGCATATAAACATAACTAAATATAAATATACTACCATATTTATCACAGTGAAGCAATGGAGATATAAATGCAGGAAATGGTGGACAAACTCTATTCACTCTGGCTGTATCTTTTGAAATGTTTTTGACATCCGACACTCCATCGATGCAACACAGTCACTTTATCACTATAATACACCCTGCATTTTTAACGCTCTGAGTCTATGTATTTTAGACAGCTGTTCAAATCCTTACTACTACTACTAGGAGTTATGCAGTAGGTAACAGGTTGGAAGAAGACAGAGTTGGAGGTAAAGCAGAGTTGAATATGGGAGCGAAAAGGAGGTTTGGAGGAGAACACAAAAAGGAGAGTTAAAGGGCAGGATGGTGAAGAGGAGAAACTGAGCGGAGCGGCATATGACTGATCGTCTATGGAGGTTGATCACCAGCCCCTGTCAGTCAAACTCACACAGAGAGAGCAGGGCCCTGCCATCTGCTCCAAAGTTAATGGGAAGGAGACAAGGTGGTGAGGTGAGATGTGTCAGCACAGCCCAGAGAGGCTGGAGGGAGAGGGGACTATGGGAGGATGAAGGTCTGAGTGAGAAAGAGAGAAGAACAGAAGTAGATGGAGAAAAGCAGGGTGAAGACCAAGGACAGGTAAGATCATGTCATGAAATGAAGGGATAAAGAGATGGCTGATGGAGGTGGAGAAGAGTCGATGATGGATTAAATGAATGTGGAAGTCAATTGAGGGCTGATGACTTTGAGTGTTGAGGGTTTCCCATCTCAAACATGTGCTGTGGGTCTTGTTATGGCTCTTAATGTGCTTTTACAATTCATAAAATCCAAATCACAATTAACTCATGGGTAAAAGCATTCACACCAATTATCTCTCTTATAAAACATTTTTATATAGTGTTATGTTATGTATTATTTTGAAGTTAACGTAATTGCTGCCTTGATTACCTTAACTAGCTAGGTTTAATTTCCAGGAAACATGACTCATACTGAACCAAAAATCATATGTCAAACATAGTTTGTGAGCCCATAAGCTAACCTGGCGGTACCTTTTTATTTAAATTGACACATGAGAGTGGAATCCATACTCTCATTCAACTCTCTTCAAAAAATGTCAAACTATTACTTATTATTGTTATTGCCACTCTTCATTCTATCCCCAACCGGTCGTCAGACACCGCCTACCAAGAGCCTGGGTCTGTCCGAGGTTTCTTCCCAAAGGGGAGTTTTTCCTTGCCACTGTCGCACTGTTGCTTGCTCTGGAGGAAACTACTAGAACTGTTGGGTCCTTGTAAAGTGTCTTGAGATAACTCTTGTTATGAATTGATACTATAAATAAAATTGAATTGAATTGAAATTGAATACTTTTAGGTTGGGAAAAAGTGTGGCTTTGGTTACATTTTGAAAAAGTCCCTTCCTCGGATTCAAGTCAGCTTTGGCTTTTTCAGTAAAACTGTGGTCTTTCTTTGCATTGCGTTGAACAATTGCGTTGAATTGTGTTCGATGCATTCATCCACATTTCTTCAGTATCTTGAAAATCACTAGCATATCCCACAAAATGTATCAATGCAAATCAGTTACTTATAAACATAGTTATTAAGAGACAGGGTTCTTCACCAGATCAGGATTTTATTATTGCGATTACACTCACTCATCCACTCACTAATCTTCATCCGCTCATCCAGGGTCGGGTCGCGGTGGCAGCAACTCCAGCAAAGAACCCCAAACTTCCCTTTCCCAAGCCAGATTAATAAGCTCTGACTGGGGAATCCTAAAGTGTTCCCAGGCCAGGGTGGAGATGTAATCTCTCCACCTAATCTTGGGTTTCCCAAAGGCCTCCTCCCAGCTGGACATGCCTGGAACACCTCCTTAGGGAGACGTTTAGGGCGCATCTTTACAAGGCATCCTAGGCTCCGCCCATTTCCTCTTCAATCTGAGGTTTGACTATTGGCCAAACCCTCCTTTCCAGCACCTTGGAGAAGACTTTACCAGGGAGGCTGAGAAGTGTTATATCCCTGTAACTGGCACAGACCCTGGTCCTTCTTGCGGTGGTGGTTTGTTTCTGAGAAGCATCTTTATGCCGAGCAAAAGTCCATCTCCATGACTTCTCTGAACTTTTCTGAGACACACTGCTATGCTGCTTTAATGGCAGAGGCAGCAGCCCTTTGGTCCTGGCAGTGAAGCCGCACTGTAAACTGAAAACAGGATGTGGTGCTTTATAAAACTCTATCATTAGAAGCAGAGCAAGGACCACTGTTCTTGATCAATGATTCCTGATCTTCAGTGCAATGTTTGCACCTGTCCTGTATTCCTCACCTTTTCACCTTATTGTAGTAAAGTAAGCTTAATGCCTAATCACTTGCTTTTGTGATCCACTGAAAGCGTCTTAATAGACCATGTTGTGACAACACACTGAGGTTACAGACATTATTCACAATGGGATATATGGTGACACAGTGTGAATAGAATAACTTTATCTAACAGGTGTCTTAAACATCTGCATCTCTCAGTATAACTTATGATAGCTCACACATGAAGATGCAATTTTTTTCACTGATAAAAAAAATTACATGGGTCCCGTCTCTTGAGAAATTCACAAGGTGGCTGTGGCTCAGGGGTAGGTGGTTTGATCCCTGGCCTTCCAGTTCCATGTCAAAGTATCCTTGGGCAAGACACTGAACCCCGAGTTGCCCCTGATGCTGCGCCATTGGAGTGTAAATGTGCGTGAGTAGGTGGCACCTTGTACGGTAGCCTCGGCCACAGTATATGAATGTGTGTAAATGGTTGACTGGTCCCTGTACTATGGAAAAGCGCGTTGAGTAGTCATTAAGACTAGAAAGCGCTATATAAGAACAGTCCATTTACAAGGTCACAGAAATTGTGGACATTGATGGCCAGACAACTCACAATTTTAAACTATAAATAAACAAAATGAGAGTAGGGTCAGGTCAAAAGTATTCAAATGACCACACATCACCAAGTTTGTGGGGTTGCTCAGCTGAGCCCCACACCACCTGTTCAGGAAAGTAGGAACTAGGTCAGAACTAGTCAAAGTCACAAGCAAGCAAATTTAGTGAGACCTGGGTTAGAATGCTGGTCTCGGTACAAGGCTTTCCTCTCAGCTATCACACACACTCCACCCCCTGCTGTTGGACATGAGCGATACTGGGAGTGTTTCCTCTGAGGTTCACCCATCCCACCCCTCCCCACACCCCTCAGGTTCACCTTCTGACTGGACAACAGATGGACTATAGTGAAGCCCAGACAACAACACCTCCTGTGTGTGTGTGTGTGTGTGTGTGTGTGTGTGTGTGTGTGTGTGTGTGTGTGTGTGTGGGTGTGTGTGTGTGTGCCTGGCTGGCTGTGTGTTGTTAGGTCAGCATGGCTGCAGATGCAGGTGTGATCCTTCATGTTTCTTGTTGACACTGTTATCAGTCATTGTCCAAACATGGAACGGTCCAGTTTGCCTTTGTTAGTGTATGTTTTATTCAGGGTCAATGAGCTTTAGTCAATCAAAGTAAACTCCAAACCAGAAACACTTTAACAAAGAAATTCAGATAATGTGATGTGAACAATTTACCAAGATCTCTGCTTAAGCGTGAAAAATGCACGGCCCATGTCCTCTCTAAGATCGCCTTAAAATCCAAGAGTTGCATTGAAATTGCCCTGGATGAGCAGCTCAGGCTCTATACCAGTTTGCACAATACAAGAGTAAAGGAAAACCGGGAAATATTAAAAAGCCTTATCAAGGTGATGATTTTTAAACCTTTTACTGGCATTGTGTATGTTGACTGATGTCTGGCTACTGTCACCAAGATTTCTCTCTTTTTTTTTCTATATCTTGGTGCGCCATCACCATTGTGTGTAGTTATCGGACCGCTTTTGTACATGTTGTAGGAGTGAAAGATGGGAAGATGTAATTAAATACAAAAACATCTGACTGGTGTTAAGATGACCAGATTTCTCAGATAAAATCCGAGGATATTTTCAGCTCAAAAGTGTTTATACCTCCAAAACACGTCATGTTTTTATTTTTGTAAAACCTAAAACGGGGACACTAGACCTAGAGCTGTTCTCATCATGGGCTGAGCCCCCCTAAAGGTCTGATCCTAGAATCAGCCCTGCTACTACTTCATACTTGTACTCCACTACACCTCAGAGGGAAATGTTGTAATGTTTACTGAACTACATGTATCTGTCAGCCTTTGCTTTATTGCTTCAGGCCTGGCTTGTTTCTGCAACAGTTCATTGAGTATTGGATACAATAAAAACTTGATGCAGTATTAAACGAGATCGCTGCAGTCGGCAACAGAGAAACAAGCTACATTGTAGGATAATTGTCCAGCTTGTATTTGTATTTTGTAAAAAATTGTTAGGCGGGACTTCAACTGTGTAAGAACGTCATTATGCACCAGCAAACAGTGGATTCTTGTTGTTCCATAAAGTACAAGTGTGACGACTGAGCACAGAACTATATTGGAAAAATTGACTGACATCCAGTGCTTGTTAGAAGTGGTCACAGGTATTTTTTCCTACCGTTGCATCCACCATAAGCCAGAAGTGGAACAGGTCCTCAGGTAAATAGTCTATCTGACCACGATACTGTATGTACTGATTTATTCAGGATTTAATATTTAACTTGTGGAGTTGACAGAGATTGAGGACACAGCTTCTTTTTTTCCTGTGAAAAAACGACCGTGGACATTGCTTCGTCTTTAGCATGGAAATCCTGCTGAGTCACTGGATCAGCAACTCTGCGTGGCCAAAGAAAACCCCACACACCAGCACCACCCTGACACACACAACTGAAGACAGAAACAATCATTGGTTGTTCACATTGTGCCAGTTTTGCTGATCGACACGAATGTATAAAACACTGGTCGATACTGATGTAATTATCAATATATTGTGCAGCCCTAGACTTTGTGTAGAACATGTTTTGTTCCTTATTTTAAGAATCAGTGACAGAACAGTCTTTCACAGCTTGACATTCATAATCATCACTCAGCAGCTGAAGACATGCATATGTTATGGCAGCATATTAGACATTCAAAAGAACAACAAATATTTAGCACCTCGTCAAACAGAGCAGCCTTGTCTGCACTGTCTCCTGCTGTGTGGCACTACTGTTCTCAAGATGCTCCATGGCGCTGGTTACACACATGCGCATGCATGCACTCACACCTGTGAGGCTGCCTTGTGAAGACAGGCTGCTTGCTGTATTCACTGTTTCTGTGTGTGTGTAGGTGTGTGTGGGGGGTTGTGTTCTGCCAACATCTGGAGTCTAGACTGAATGACTGAGCTAGTGGTCTGTCTCCCTGTCCCCTGCTCTGTTGACGTAGGTGCTGCTTTGCATTCCTGCAACTGTATGTGTGTGTGTTTGTGTGTTCAGACCAGTTAATTGCAGACGGCTTGTCCAATTCAGGACAAAAGCTGTGTCTCCAATTGGGAAAAGGCTGATTTTCAGGTCAGTGGATAAGGTTAGGGTTAGGTAAAGGTTAGCCTGTGCCAAAATTTTAGGGGCTGGTGTAAGTGTTCAAAGATAAAGGCCACACACTAAAATAAGCTCAATACACACAATAGGGCTGCTTGATTATGGAAATAATAATCACAGTTATTTTGGTAAATATTAAAATCAAGATTGCTCATTGACTTTTAGAAAGATGTTGCATTTATTGAACTAAAAAAACAGTTAACTGTACCCGTTAACTTCTGCACAGCAATTGTCATATAAAGCAGGCAGAGCAACTCATGGTAAAATAGTGGCTAGATGGCAATTTATATTGCTTGTCCGAAGTATTCTTTCTAAAGCAGACGTTCACCTGGGGTCTGTTTCAGGAAGGCGGTTTAACAAACTGAGTCTAACCCTGATCTCTAAGTTAATTTAACCTGAGATGGGAAACTCTTGGGTTTTTGGTTCCAGAACAGCTGATTCGAGTTGGTTCAATCAACTTGGAGTAGGTTCAACCGGAGTTAAGTGCATGCACCACCACAATAAAAAGGCAGCATGAATGGAGCCATGATACTACGATTCACCATGGCAACAACCACAAATAAAACTGGTTGGCGGAAATACTAATGCACACATACAGCGATGTTGAATAAGTATTTAGTTATAAAAAAAAAAGCATCACAGCGGCTGCAGTAAAATAGCGAGAATTGGTGTGGGAGAAAATTGCTGTTTCAGTTAATGCATAAGCTCTAATACAGCATATTATTTTCATATTAATCACAGGTAACCTATAATATTACTGATGAAAACTAGAATGGTAGTAGGCTGCACCTATCCAACCAATCCCACAGGCAAAAAAGTAAACTACTAATCCCATTCTGAGGTTGCAGAACAATCATTATCAGAATTATGATTTACAATAATTTCTTTCTTTTTAATGTCTCTTACTGGTTTGTGTCCAGGGAACTCTACAGAAACATTTAAAACACGTTTCAGAGCGAGTCACACTCGCTTTGCTATACAGTGTCAGTGCTCCACACAACCCGGTATAAAGAACACTGCTGTTTGCAAAAAATGTTAGAATCTGCTGGGATGTAGAGCATGTCCACGATGGGTGACGTTAAGTTATGAGGACAGATAAGGTTATGTAGGCTACATAACTGATAGACTGGGGAGAAAAACAATACTGCTCAAATAGGTAGTTATGTGGAAATCAAAATAAATCTATAGTCGGCCTCAATATCATCTCCGATGTATGTTTAACTAAAAAACTTAAAGTAATATAACTTCTTCATCAATGGGATTGTCAACAAAAGGAAATGCCATGTTCGGAACAAAAACGTTTTATAGTCTACCTAACATAGTTAATAAACCAACACTGTTTTTTATTCATGCAGATAAAACAGCGCTAAAATGCGTCTGATACAGACTGAATGAATGAGGAAATTAAAGAGCGCTGTGTCAGAGGGAGGAGACTGAGAGAAACTCGAGGTTTATTGAAGAAAACCGTCTCCCAACCAGTTAGGTTTACAGCCTCAGTTACCATAGTAACTGACTCTGACTCTTACCTCTCTTTCTGAAACAGGCTGGAGTAACCCCTCTCTCAGGTTTGATTGACCTCCCTTTCTGAAACAGAAAACCCAGAGTTTCCTTCATCTCAGGGTTAACAAACTCAGAGTTTTCACTAAACCTGCTTTCTGAAAAGGACCCCTGTGCTAATGGGGTACATGTCTTTGGCTTGTGTTATGTTAAGTCTACAATGTGTGAACACATTGTAAGCTAGATGTTATTCGATAATTTTGTTCCCATAGTGCCATCTCTTATTATGTTTGTGCTTCTCCGAACCCAAAGGATAATGAGTTGCACTATAAAGGGAGTCTTTAATAAAAGACTGTAGCAGACAGTTGTTGGGGTTGTCTTTTTGTCTTTTGCCTACCAAGTGGTGCAGACACATCTTGCAGCTCGTGAGTTTGATCCATGTCGGAGTCCTCAAATCTGAACTTTTCCCAGACAACGGAATTTGATGTCCCTTTTGCTCACCAAACACTGCTTCTCTTCCTCTGCATTCTACAGTCTATGCTCGCTCACCAGATATCACAAACAGGAGGGGAGGGTGAAAGTGAGCTTGTCATTCAGAACACAAGACTTGAGTTTGCAAAATGTAACACGCAAAATTGTCGATTATTTTGTTGTGATCATTTATCGAAAATCACAATTAAAAATTCTAATTACACAGCCCTAACAGTTTAGTAATCAGACCTCAATATATATGAAATCTGAAAAATCAAGCTATTTGTCATAGCTGGAAAATCATAGGTGTAATTAACATGAATGGCTCAGGGGGAACTTAAGGAACATAGCAATCATTAATGTTAATTGTTAACTCATATTCATTGATGGGCCAAAAAGTGTATTTTGTGTCTTGGGTAAACACATCTGACTGACACAGCAGCTACTTAGCATTATAAGGTCATGTATTCATAATGCTGTCATTAGCACGTTAAAAGGTAAAACAGTAAAAGGTTTTCAGGTATCGTCTTATATAGGTATGAGGAATATTTTGTCTGTCTACTAACACTTTAGTTTGTGTAAACCCAGCTATTGAGAAGCAAAGTAGATATGCATGTACCCTCAAAAAGGTGTTTTGTTTATTTTGCTTTATTTTGCTTATCCACAGAGGGGTTTGTCATCTGTCCTCTACAAAACCTGTCTCCAAAAACCATACCTTTACATATTACATACAGTATACTACTAAATGGTTTTGCCAAAAACATTGGAGCCAATGCTGATGGCATTATGGGTTCCACGCATGTTGTTAACCTTTAATCTGCTGGTTGAAGTTAGGGAAAATATATGGTTTTAGTTAAATATTTAAAACACATTCTGCCTTGTGCTGTAAATCACAAATTACTTTGTTAAGCTTCTATTTTTGCTGTATGCCGGAGATCTCTGCAGCAATTCAGCACACGGCAGTTGCGGGACAGGAAGTCCAGCACAAAAACAAATAAAAACATCCGTTTAATTTTCAAAGTAAAGTAGAACGTGCTCACAGCAGATCAAATTTCCCTGCACTACACCTTGAAAACACAGCACAGAGTTGTGTTCTCTACTCCTCTGGATGGGAACAAACGGTTGTTGTTTTTGTGGTTCTATTCTACGTGAATTTGCGAGATCTCGTTGGTCCTCCTGACTACAGCTGTCAATCATGGCCGCAGCCGTTCCGCAACAGATCCGGACCTGGTGGGTGTTGACGGACGGGGGAGCACAGAGCAGACACGCAGTGGAGCCAATCTGATATAGAAACCTTTTAAAGAATGGGTCCAATTCGACCCAAAGACAACAGGAGGGTTAAGTCGGAAATGGACCCAACAACATGTAAGTGTTTCTGTGACTTCCTGTTCAGACTAAAGGCTGCTGGAAACAACTGAAAACTGTCCGACTTGACTGCGGCTTTTTGTCACCGCTCACTGCTGCTGCAGCCTGCTCTCGTCCACTTTACAGGCGAAGGAAAGTTAATCTCAAAGGAGCCTATTTACCTGTAGTAAGGTGAGCATTCCCCAATTGATCAAATCAGGTAGCAGCAGCAGGGGGCGGTGACAAAAAGCCACGGTCAAGTCAGACAGTTTACAGTTAATGAGTCGCACTGCACCTAATGTCCATTTAAATTCTGTGCACACATAACTAGGCATAAACTTAATGCATTGGTTGCCAAGGAGGACGGAGAATAGACATTGCATTAATAAAACTCTCTCTCTGAACTTTTGACATATTGATGAACCTTTTTGATGTTGGAAGTTTTTTTTTTTTTTTTTACATAAGATGCAAAAACAACAATTGTGCAGTGTTTGGGCAGGCCTACACTAACTATTGATTGACTGACTATCACTGAAAAACGTCTAACGTTAGTTGAGCTCCTTGCAAAAGTGTTTGCTGATAAATTGGACAGGTTGCAAAATGCTAGAAAGGCTGTGCTACACAAAGCAAGCCTCCTTTCAAAATCAATACAAGGGTTGTTATTAAAGGGTGATAAAATACAGGTATATAGAATGCAAAGCATTCCCTTCTCTTGAGATTGTATAAGGCTAATGACTGAAAAAAATGGCTTTTATCACATTACAGTCGACTTAAAAAATCGGATGTTGTGCTAGTATGAATGGATAAATAATGTCTATTAAATGTCCTAAATACTGTATTTTTTTCAGGAAGGAACATATTTAAACCTAGGACAGAAATGTGCATAAGGGTGCATCTCCCTCTCCCACAGCCACACACACAGATAAACTGAGCTGTGTATTGATTGGGAATCAATGGAGAGGAGGACGTCTCTGCCACTAGTCTCTCTGTCCACATCTTCTAGTCAAGCACTTCAGTTAATTAAGTCTGTAATTACACAGTGTTGTGTTTGTTTACTCCTTCAATACCAGTATTAGACAGGTCCTTTAAGGGGTGCTCTCTGACATGTCATTTAATGAGCAGGGAAGTTGACATTTGGGCATTAAATAAGTCTTTGCTTTAATCTGACAGACTTGAGGTAGTTGTTTTGTAGTCTCCCTCAAATGAAAAGACATTATTTTTATCAATGAGATTAGTGCTGGGCAGCATGGATTCTGGCAGTTTGATGGTATATCGCAGTTTTTTATTTTATTTTGCATGACTGGGCCTTTGAATAGGTTTATAATGGCTTATTCTACTGTCAGGAGTACATAGAATAGACTTTTTTGAATGTCAATTCAATTTCAATTAAATTTTATTCAATGTTATTTATAGTATCAAATCATAACAAGAGTTATCTCAAGAGGAGAGTCACCTTGCTGGCTCGACAGAGATGGCATTTTAAGGTGTGTTATATGGTACAAACGCCGATATTCTATCTCTTTGTGCTCGATAGAGTCATTTAAAGCAAAATGGCAAACAAGAACAAAACCCAACAGGTGGGGATCAACAATGAAGAGAGGCTAACTGCTATACATGCTTAGCTAGCATCTCTGACTGCAAGCCATGGCTCTATCAGATCTGATGTGGACAATCTATAAACTACCATGGAAAGCAACTCAAGTATTTTTGACAGCCATGGCCACGTTTTTCAAGAGCTGGAGGTGAAGCTAGCAGACGTGGAGGACAGAAACCGAAGATGCAACATCCACATCGTCGGGCTGAAAGAGGGGCTAGAAGGGGCTAATGCTATTCAGTATCTCTTGCATTCCCTGCCTAACTGCCCACCGGATCTACAGTTATAGCCCAAAGAAAAACACCACTGATAACCACAAGTTGATTTTCAAAATTCTCCACTACACAACCAGGCAGCCGATCCTGAGGAGATAGATTCGCTTTTCCCCGGACTACAGCAACTTCATGGTCAAGCGGCGCCAAGCCTTTTATCAAACACAGCACAAGTCAAGGGTCTGGATTTCTTCCTGCTTTACCAGTACAGAGCTTTCACCTCTGCTAAGGATGCTGAAGATTAGGTGGGGTGGGCTGCTCCCCATCCTCCTGTGGCCACGGAGACGGCTGGTGCCTCGGATTTGTCACGGAGAGCGCCATGGAAGAAGATCAGGATTAAAACAAGTGCCCAATGAACACAGACTCTTGGTTTGTGTTAATCTCTTGATGTGTCCTGGTTTTATTGCATCCTTGTCTGATATAATCTGATTTTGAATGACATATTTGTCCTGTTTAAAATAGCCTAGTTAGTTAGGACACTACTAGTGTGCCCTTTCTTGTATTTGTAGACAAGAAATGCATTGATTTTAAAGTCAATTTTGTGGAATCAGTTGCAGTTGCAACCAGGTAACTATGGGCTGCTGTTCCTTTTTGCTGCCCCGTGTCAAATCTTGATCACAGACCTATTTTAAATGTTCATCCAAGTATTCATGTTCAAGTGTTCATGTATTTTATTTGGGATATTGTCAGATTTAGGAGGTTATGACCGAAGTGCAGGAAGGCAAGGAGAATGCCGCAGTTTGAAATAAAACTTGTTACGGGGAAGGACGGACCCAAACGCACAACTCACGGAGAAGTATTTATTTGGTGAGAGAAGGAGAGAGGAGTGGGAAGGTGGAGGTACGAGACCCGGGGATGGGGAGCCTGGGGACTGGTGTGGTCTGAGGGAAACTGCAGAGAGTGCCGGGGTTGAGTCCAGAGGGGGCCGGGAGCGAAAACCGAGGAGAAGGACGGCTACACTGGTGATGGCAGGAGGGCGAGCCCGGGGAGCTGGAGGCTGAGGAAGAGGCGGCAGGGTCGGGGACAGATGCGTTGCGGAAGACGGGATGGGTGGAGAGGACGAAGGGGGCGCTGAGGGAGGAGGACCAGGCGGGGAGTCTGAAGCCAGCTGACCGGAGTGGAACTGAGGAGGAAAACACAAGAGTGGTAAGTGCACAGAGATCATATGAAAAAGCAGAATAGTAGTGAATACGAAGTGTTTTCATTCACGAGGAGTTCACCCATGTAGTAGAGACAACGATCAGGTGAAGAATGGAGCAAAGTGCCGGAGTAGATATATGGGCGGTAATGATGATGGCAGACAGGTGTGGAAGGCGGGGGCGGGAGCAGTCTGGCAGGTGTGAGCGATCAGCTGGCTTCGGAGATGAGGGGAGAAAAAGCGAAAACAAACAGGCAGGCAGGGCAGCGGAAACAAAGGTAGAAAAAACTAAAACAAAAAATAATAGGACAGACTCACGGCCCCACCACGACAAAAACTAATTTAATCTAAACAAAAAGCGTCTTACAAACAGATAGATAGATAGATAGATAGATAGATAGATAGATAGATAGATACGTTATTCATCCTGAAGAAGTACCTATCTATCTATCTATCTATCTATCTATCTATCTATCTATCTATCTATCTATCTATCTATCTATCTATAAGCAGCAGGTAAGTAAATCCACAGACACAGGAAACAAGGCACCAAGGAACACGAGGACGACCTGGCACAAAAAAACACTACAATGATCTGAAAAAAGATGGAAAGCTAAGGCAGAAAGTAAAACTGAACAAGACAGCACAGAAAACAAGACTATCACAATAAAACAGGAAACAGAACATATACAGTGGCTTGAGAAAGTTTACACACCCAGGGTAAAGTTGATTAAAAAAGGAATAAAAAAAATCTTTTGGAAACTGATCTTAATGCCTTAATTAAAAAGAAATTAGGAAAATCCAACCTTTAAAGGAAACCAATTTTCTTTGTGAATGAATAATGCATTGTAAATAAATAAATGTTCTTCCTTAAAATACAGGGGGCATACATATACACACCCCTATTTTAAATTCCCATAGAGGCAGGCACATTTTTAATTTTAAAGGCCAGTTATTTCATGGATCCAGGATACTATGCATCCTGATAAAGTTCCCTTGGCCTTTGGAATTGAATTAAAATTGCCCCACATCATCACATACCCTTCACCATACATAGGCATGGGGAACTTTCCATAAGGTCATCTCTCAATGCAAATCAAACCAGCTAACTGAAATAAAACCATGCCAATCTCTAGGTATGGTAAAGTGTATGTGATGATATGGGGTTAGTTAAATTCCCAAAGGCCAAGGGAACTTCATCAGGATGCATAGTATCCTGATCCATGAAATAACTGGCCTTTAAAAATACAAATATGCCTGTCTCTATTATCTCTACCTCTATTATTATATCTTAAAATAGGGGTGTGTACACTTATGCCCCCTGTATTTTAAGGAAGAATATTTATTTATTTATTTACAATACATTATTCATACACAAAGAAAATTGGTGTCCGTAAAAGGTTGGATTTTCCTAAATTTTTTGAATTAAGGCATTAAGATCAATTTCTAAAAGATGTTTTTTTATTCCTCTTTTTAATCAACTTTAGCCTGGGTGTGTAAACTTTCTCAAGCCACTGTACAAGACACTCACAAAAGACCACAAGACAGAAACTACAACAAGAGAGCGACCAAGGACTAAGACATGAAACAAAACATGAACAGGATGAAACAACATATACAAGACCAGACCAAAAATAACACAATCACAAGACAAGACAGAAAACCAGGCTAAGAAATGAAGACAGAAAAACAGACTACCTCAATAAGACAAGACAAAACACCCAAACCATAACAATGTTGACTGTTTTTAACTGCTAAAGTTTAATTTCTTGTACTGGACTGTAACTTTTAATTGTTTTTATGTAAAGCAGTTTGAATTGCCCTGTTTCTGAAATGTGATAAACAAATAGAGCTACCTTGCCTTGCCTCTCCCTAGACCGTCTGTCTCTATACTGCTAAATGGCGCTCTAATACTTCCTTATTGAAAAATGAATCCTACATCACACAGTTTATAGCAGAATTTCAGATTCTTGCAGAAATTAATGTTGGCTCTGTATGTAGTGATGGAAACAAGTAAGTGTCCAGAACAAACTTGGACGAGGGGCCAGTTACAAAATATACGTAGAGTTTATTCACAAAGTCTCCATAGATTAAAAAACACAGGATACAGGATACAGGAACAGTCCAATAGCACCAGCGGCATGGAACTACACAGTAGCGACAAGGGGAAAGTGCAATGGCATTGCATCATAAATGGCAAAAATGCACAGGAATAATTTAAAGGCTATTAATATGCTTATACACATAATAAAAAAGCAATGAACTCTAATAGAACAAAATACCACTGCACACTTTAAAACGCACACATTCATTTTCACTACATACAGGGAATAAAAGAACACTATAATAATATATAATAACAGAACACCGCAATCCACACTAACCGGCAATAAGGGGTCTCGAAAGCTAAATCAGTGATATTGCACTTTACCCTTTAATAATAATTACATAAAACATGATAAGACGAACAAACCCAACTAAGAAAGAAAACAAATTGGAAAAATAAATGCCTGTTACTCTAAAGTAATGTGGGAAAAAACAATGAAAGTCAATATTGCGCTTGAAGAAAAAAATCAATACAATATTAAACAACTTTCCAACATATTTTGGACACAATGTAGTTCATAAAATGGTCAGACAGTATGCTGTACCTTTAAGTGATTTAGGTTTCATTCAGCATGTTTTAATGTGTGGTGATCAATACTAAAAAGGAAAAACAAAAACTATACACTGAACATCTCATCGTTACATTCTACTATACACTCACACTTTATTAGGTACACCTGTCCAACTGCTCGTTAACACTTAATTTCTAAGCAGCCAATCACATGGCGGCAACTCAGTGCATTTAGGCATGTAGACATGGTCAAGACAATCTCCTGCAGTTCAAACCGAGCATCAGTATGGGGAAGAAAGGTGATTTGAGTGACTTTGAACGTGGCATGATTGTTGGTGTCAGAAGGGCTGGTCTGAGTATTTCAGAAATTTCTAATCTACTGGGATTTTCACGCACAACCATCTCTAGGGTTTACAGAGAATGGTCCGAAAAAGAAAAAACATCCAGTGAGCGGCAGTTCTGTGGGCGGAAATGCCTTGTTGATGCCAGAGGTCAGAGGAGAATGGCCAGACTGGTTCGAGCTGATAGAAGGGCAACAGTGACTCAAATTACCACCCGTTACAACCAAGGTGGGCAGAAGAGCATCTCTGAACGCACAGTACGTCGAACTTTGAGGCAGATGGGCTACAGCAGCAGAAGACCACACCGGGTGCCACTCCTTTCAGCTAAGAACAGGAAACTGAGGCTACAATTTGCACAAGCTCATCGAAATTGGACAATAGAAGATTGGAAAAACGTTGCCTGGTCTGATGAGTCTCGATTTCTGCTGCGACGTTCGGATGGTAGGGTCAGAATTTGGCGTCTACAACATGAAAGCATGGATCCATCCTGCCTTGTATCAACGGTTCAGGCTGGTGGTGGTGGTGTCATGGTGTGGGGAATATTTTCTTGGCACTCTTTGGGCCCCTTGGTACCAATTGACCATCGTTGCAACGCCACAGCCTACCTGAGTATTGTTGCTGACCATGTCCATCCCTTTATGACCACAATGTACCCAACTTCTGATGGCTACTTTCAGCAGGATAATGCGCCATGTCATAAAGCTGGAATCATCTCAGACTGGTTTCTTGAACATGACAATGAGTTCGCTGTACTCAAATGGCCTCCACAGTCACCATATTTCAATCCAATAGAGCATCTTTGGGATGTGGTGGAACGGGAGATTCGCATCATGGATGTGCAGCCGACAAATCTGCGGCAACTGTGTGATGCCATCATGTCAATATGGACCAAACTCCCTGAGGAATGCTTCCAGCACCTTGTTGAATCTATGCCACGAAGAATTGAGGCAGTTCTGAAGGCAAAAGGGGGTCCAACCCGTTACTTGCATGGGGTACCTAATAAAGTGGCCGGTGAGTGTATTTGATACATTTCACGGTTCATAGCTTACAATCATTATCTACGCTCCAAATTTGAGCTTATCCAATATACAGCAACCTGTCTCCTGTCACTGCAGTCTTCTGCACTGTATGAAAACAAATGCACTTCCTAATTGAACAACTTTTCTTACACACTCTACGTTACATGCTGTAGATGTTTGAATAAAAACGGCATCTATCGTAAGGCAAAATGCACTTACTGATTCTGCGGTCCCAGAGAGAGAGGGAGCGCAAAATGCTGGTGTTCCTAAATAACCTCAGCCATTCACTGGGCTATGATGTCACAACCATTACATGTAGAAGACCCCAGGGTATTGTGGGAAGTGATAAAAGGTTTTATTAGGAGCAATACCTTACTATTCTGCTCTAATGCGCACAAAGCTACATCACTTCAACTACAAAACCTTGAAGCCGAATTCACCACATACTCATTGTTGCAAACTAATTTTACTGACCAAATAGCTTTAGAACAGTCATTACTCAAGAAAGACATAAACTACATTCTGAGAAACAGAAGTCTGAATTTCTAATTCACAGAACAAGACGTTCTCGCTATGAGATTAAGATCCAGTGATTATTTTGCAGATACTACCGCTATTAAATCTTCACATGGTAATATTAGAACTGACCCTGTTGACATAAATAAATCCTTTCAGACATTTTATTTCAATCTGTATAAATCTGAGGTCACTTGACTTGACCTGTTGGTCAGTTCTGGAACAATATTGCATCCAAAATGTTCGCCTTGTTTAATGTTACTGTGCCTGTTACTGTCAATGCCTTAATTCTGAATGATTGTCTCCCTCCTTCCCGTCTTTCTTCTCTATGTGTTTTGGCCTTGGGACACTTTCCTAGTCTCAGTGTATTGTTTGTAATATGAACTACTACAAAGAACTACTACAAACTACTATTTTTTTTGGGACTGTTATTGCCACTCTTCATTCTATCCCCAACCGGTCGTCAGACACCGCCTACCAAGAGCCTGGGTCTGTCCCAGGTTTCTTCCCAAAGGGGAGTTTTTCCTTGACACTGTCGCACTGTTGCTTGCTCTGGAGGAAACTACTAGAACTGTTGGGTCCTTGTAAATTCTGGAGTATGGTCTAGACCTACTCTATCTGTAAAGTGTCTTGAGATAACTCTTGTTATGAATTGATACTATAAATAAAATGTAATTGAATTGAATTGTTTGTCCCTGTTTATAATTTCTAAATATAAAAAAGAGTTATCTCAAGACACTTTACAGAGAGAGTAGGTCTAGACCACACTGTAATTTACAAAAACGCAACAGTTCTGACAATCCAAAGAGCAAGCATTTAGCGAAAAAAGTGAAATTGTGAAGAGTATCATTATTATTATTATTAGTTTCATCAAAATCCCATCAGCAGAGACTTGCCTTTGAATGTGACATATTTGACAAATAGAAGTGACTCATGGGGGGGTTACATATTAGAGTACTCCTATGGATTGGATGCCAGTCATTCATTAGTTTGCGGTTTCACTGTGGGGGACAAAATATGGTAATTTTTCCAGGATAGAATATTAGAGGACCATTAGACTGAAATGTGTGCATAAACCACAAATGTGTAATTGCCAGAAAACGGCACCTGAATCCAGCAATCTGAACTCTATTGTTTTACACTCTCCTGTTTAACAAAAGCACTGTGTTTCTCTCTATTTCCATGGGAACAATTTGCACTTGACAGAGAGCAAAGGCGCTGCGGTGGAGGAGGGCAGTGAGAGAGGCAGCGTGCTGGCAGGCAGCAGGTGATGTGTCTGCCTCCTGAATGCCTCCACATGTTCTGTGTCCGTGGATTTATGGCCATGCCACCATTGGCCCTGATCCCCCACCGGCTGGGGGTCAGAGGGCACCATGGTGCCCTGTAAAGCTAGCCAGCTGGTCCGGCTCAGCCTTGCCACCCACCATCTGGAAAGGAGGAGCTACACACTGGCATACAGTGTACTTACACACACGCACTGTCATGTACACACTGCTGGCCAGATAACCAACACAGATGCCCATGCAGGGCAACAATCTCGGCATTGATGCATCCTTGAGCGAGTATAAAAATGCAGAACAGTGGGGGGGAGCAGGCTTGTAGCAGATGCACTTAATGGTGCTCTAAGCGATGTTTGTTGCCGTTTGGGTGACGTTACTTCTTGTTGACGTTCAAAGTATTTTCAAAAACGAGTTCTCAGTAAATGTAATACAACTTTTTTTTTCAACTTCTTTTGTACCTTCAAATAATGTTTCCAAAATCGTTTCAGTGGTTCATTAACTTATTGGAATGAGACATAAGAATAATGGTAATGGTAACGTAATGGACAGTTCTGCTCCCAACCTGTAGGGGGAACAAAGAGGAAAAGTGCTTGGGGCCTACTGACCACTGTTAACAACTCTGGGCTAACACACACATTCATCAGTAACGTTAACTGTATAGATAGACGACTAATCTAATGGTAATTTAGCTAGCTAGCACACCTCTGTCTGTCTGCCTCAGTCTCCCGGTGCTGCAAGGCTTCAGTCGGGATGAGAGCTGACAACAGCCCCGTCCCGGGGACACATCCACAGTCAGCCCCCCGCCAGCTAGCAGCCAGCCCGGTCAGCACTTAATTCCGGTGCAAAGGGCGCTAACGGCAGTTTACTCAACAGTCAGGAAACAGACTCAAAACAGCAGCCGTTACACCTCCGATAGCGTTACCGGCGTCCCCCCACTCCCCCCCCCCCCTTTGCTTTTAGCCATCTTTACAGTTAGCTAAACTTACTAGACAAAACAGGGATAAGGCCCCAAAAGGACTAATACTAATACTAATAGTAAAGATGTAGTAGCATTGGCTCTGGACGGGAAGGATAACTTCCCGTCCAGAGGGAGTTGGAAGGGGTGTGTTGCGATTCTGCCTTCTCACTCCGCAACATAGGTTCGTGGAGCTGAGTGTCACAATTCCGGTTTTATTTTCCATATCGTTACAGCCCTACTAATAGAGTAGCAAAGTGGAAAGAGTTATTAAGGTGGTTTAAAAGGTTTCATAAGTGTAAATGCCGTTGTAAATCCATGTTCTGCATAGACAATCAAAAGGTAATGGTTGTTGGAGTAAGAAACATCTAATCATTGAGCTTCATGTCACATTGGAGTTACTGTAATTACCAGTTTCCAACTTATAAATACTCTTAATGTCAACGTCTAAGTCGTAATAATGACTGGAAAACTTTGATTTGTCTGAAAGTAAATATCTGAAAATTTACTTGAAATGGAAGTGCCTGAAAAGATAAATACATATGGATGCTTCCCATCAGCTAAACCTGTAATTAAACTTTCATGCACATAATTGCATTATTACAAACATTTTCCTTTAAATTATTCAATCGAGGGTCCGTCACATAGCCAGACCTTGCTATTGTGGTAAAACAATACAAACATAATTTTCAAAAGTAAATTTTTACTGAGATATATCATAGTAAAACCTGCGACTCAGCTGGCAATGAACATGCCAGTAGGTTGGCTTCTAGCAGTAGTGCTAGCTTGGCTACCCATGTCTATTATATGACCCTTTCCCTGTAGTTTGTTGTGGTCCCTCAAAGTCCTTCCCTAAATTCACCCCTCTGACTAGCCTCCTCACAACAGGAATGACAGCTGAGACTCATGGGTATTTAGAGCCGTACCATACCAAACTGGAACACAACATCTTGCATCTCTAAAACGTGAAATTAACTTGTAACTGACTTTGTAGTAGTTTGTAGGGAGAGAGAAGGAGAATAGAAAGAGTTAGAGGGAGGAAGACAGCTCATTTAACTTATATTTATTCTCTATGATCACCTTTACTATGCTTTAATAAAGCAGTATTCAAAGTTGTTCTCATTCAAATATTTATCTGTTGCTGTTGTCAGACAACGGAACAAGGGTGAAATGTAATCACAGTACATAAATACTATGTTACCAAACTGCTCAACTGCAAATCATAGCTTTACAACACAACAATGACAGATAGAATAAACAAAGATACAGGTTTATGACAGCAGCTGTGCTGCAAAATCAGCTAGCTCATATTGACATTTAAAATAAATACAAGGCCCTGTTCAGACCTGACATTAACCTGTGACACGATCATCAGCTCGATCGATAGCTCTAAGCCGTGGTTACACTTGCGACTTTTGTCCAATGTGCCAGATCAGAACTCAGCTGTGTCTGCATACTGTATATGGGTCCACACTTGACTTGAAGGTACAATATGTAAATACAAACAGCGTTTAAAATGGTTACTGCAGTCAGAATTCAAAATACTGGAGAGAGTTAGCCCATCCTCCAGTTTACTGGGCTGAACCCAATGTCCCACAATGTCAGTGTTAGCTAGATACTAGTCTCGCATTGCCATACATTAAATGTAAATGTGAATGGACTGTTTTTATATCGCACTTTTCTAGTCTTAACGATTAAAGTACAGGAACCATTGACCCTTCACACACATTCACACACTGTGGCCAAGGCTGCCATGCAAGGTACCACCTGCTCATCAGATAAGCACTCACACACATTTACACTCTGATGGCACAGCATCGGGGGCAACTCACAGTACAGTGTCTTGCCAAAGGACACTTCCACATGGGACTGCAGGGCCAGGGATCGAACCAACCTTCCGATTGGCAGGCAACCGCTCAACCACTGAGCCACAGCTGCCCATTACTCCACAGCACTTTCTCTCTCTCTCTCTCTCTCTCTCTCTCTCTATATATATATATATATATATATATATATATATATATATATATATATATATATATATATATATATATATACACACTGTATATTATAGCATTTCTTCCATAAAGATTCTAACTTTGTCTAAGGTTGAGTAAAAATATTTGTCATTGCATGCTCTACAAAATAGTTGACTAGAAGCAGCTTGTCTATACACTGTACATAACACATCATGCAATTCAGTTTGTAACAAAGTGGGAATCATCTTACTGTCCACCACGAAGTTATATGAAGTTATGATGGTAACAAGAATATTCCGCAACGTAACATACTATAATGTTAAATTGCAGAGGGAGTCAAAACTTGAGGTTTATGTCACATGTCTGCCCCTGTGGTTGTAAACAGCTGTGGTCCACTTGCCTGGTCCTCCTGTGACGTTAGCAGTTAGTGTGTTAGCTTAACGATGTTTGCCAGCACCAGTTGGGATCACTTCAACGACTGTATCTCATCTGCATCTCAATTATTTTGTGAGTAAGTAACTTGAGCACTTTATGTATTTTCTTACAGAAACATGGCTGTGCCATGAAGAATATGGTAGTCGAAATGAAGCCACTCCTCCCAGTCATAATAATACTCAAATCCCTGTTGCAGTCATCTTAAATTCAAGCCTGTTAGTGTATCCTAAACCTAAACTAAATTATAACTCATTTGAAAGCCATCCAACATGGAAAACATTAGAGACAATTATATTTGTTGTTGCTTTCCAAGCTCCAGGTCCATATTCCTTAAATCAGACAAAGTACTTATTGTAGGTGATTTTAATGTCCATGTGGACGTTAACAACAATAGCCTTAGTATTGCTTTCAACTCACTACTAGATTCAATTGGTTTTAGTCAGAGCGCGCATAAGGCCACTCACTGTTTTAACCACACCCATGTGTTGGCATCAAAATTGAAGATTTAATAGTATTTCCGCAAAATCCTTTATTATCAGACCATTAGTTAATAACTTTTCAATTCTTACTACCCGACTAAAATTAGATAAAAGCTTCTACACTAGATGTCTATCTAGTGTAGCTATAGCTAAATTTAAGGAAGATATTTCAACAGCATTTAACTCTACTATTTAACTTTAGTCCCTCCCAAATTGATAATTTTGTGGACGCTGCTACGGCCTGCCTACGGACAACTTTAGACTCAGTCCCCTCAAAAAGAAGATGATGAAGCAAAGGAAACTAGCACCTTGGTATAACTCCCAAACTTGCAAATTAAAACAAACCTTGCAAAAACTTGAATGTAAATAGCATTCCACCAAACTGGAAGAATCTCGTTTAGATTGGCAAGACAGTCTGAAAAAATATAGGAAGGCCCTCAGAAATGCCAGATAAGACTTACTTATCACTAAAAGAAGAAAATAAGAACAACCCAAGGTTTCTTTTCAGCACTGTAGCCAGGCTGACAGATAGTCACAGCTCTACTGAGCCATCTATTCCTATAGCTCTGTGTAGCGATGACTTTATGAACTTCTTTGATAATAAAATTATAACAATTAGAGATATGATTCATCACCTTTTGCCCTCAACATTTAACGGTTCACCTTTAAAACCTGCTTTTATCATATAGACCACAACAATTAATGTTAAAGGTCTCTTCAGCTAATCCATCTGTCTCTTAGGCCCCATCCCAACAAGGCTGCTTGAAGAAGCGTTACTCATGGTTAACACTTCATTACTAGATATGATCACTATGTCTTTATTAAGAGGTTATGTACCCCAGTCATTTAAAACAGCTGTGATAAAACCTCTTCTGAAAAAAACCCTTAGCCAACTATAGACCTTTGTCTTATCTTCCCTTTCTCTTCAAAAACCTTGAGAAGGTAGCCGCTAATTAGTTATGTGATTTTCTACATAGCAATAGTTTATTTCAGGACTTTCAGTCAGGATTTAGAATGCATCATAGCACAAAGACGGCACTGGTGAAAACAACCTTTTGACTGCTTCAGACAAAGGACTTGTCTTACTAGAGCTTAGTGCTGCATTGAAGATATAAAATCATGGATGACCTACAATTTTCTGATGTTAAACTCAAACAAAACTAAAGTTATTGTGCTGGGCCCTAAACCCCTCCAAACCTCATTATCTAAAGATATTCTGTAGCTACTCTGGATGGCTTTGTCCTGGCCTCCAGGACTACTGTCAGAAATCTAGGAGTTAATCTGGATCAGGATATATCCTTTAATGCCCATTTAAAACAAACCTCAAGAACAGAATTTTTCACCTTTGAAACATTGCCAAAATTAGGAACATCCTGTCTCAACACAATGCTGAAAAACTAGTCCAGTCAGGTTGCCCAAATAAGTCCCTAAGAATCTCTAGCTGATCCAGAATGCTGTGTGTTCTGACAAGAACTAAGAAAAGAGATCGTATTTCTCCTGTACTAGCTTCTCTGCATTGGCTTCCTGCAAATTCCAGGATTGAATTTAAAATCCTTCTCCTGACCTACAAAGCTCTAAATGGTCAAGCACTATCATACATTGAAGAGCTCATGGTACCTTAGAATTCACTCCCAGAATTCAGATTTACTTGCGGTTCCTAGAGTCTCTAAAAGTAGAATGGGAGCCAGAGCCTTCAGCTATCAGGCTCCTTTCCTGTGGAACCAATGTTTCCACGCTGGCCGAGCCCTTCTGATGACGGTCCATCTGCGCCTGCAGGACCTGGAGCTCACTGCCAGTGTTTCAGTTTGACTGTTAAAACATGTTTAGATATTTTAAAGGTATTTATTTAAAAGTGGGCATGCTGCTAGTTATCTATCTATGACAGTGACAATGGTGTAATGATTCAGATGGACTCCCAAGACAAGACAGTGCTCACCCAACAGGCCAATAGGAACGTGACACTATTTTCACATCGAGAGTAAAATCCTGAGATGAGAGCAAAAAATTTAATCCAGAGCAAAGACTTAGGTTTTGAGAGCCAGAAGAAAAACATATTTTTTTTAGAGAATATTTGTTCACACTGATAGCAAAGAATATATATTTGAGAGTTTAAAAAAGAGAGATTTTTTTTGCTATTGGTATGAAAACTTTTTCTCTCAAATATTTCTTATCTCTCATAAAATGCTTTTTTGCTATCAGTGTGATAACTTTTTTTTCTCTCAGATCATTTATTTTCTCACATGTAACAAAGAAACAAATCTAGCTCCATACATAATTCACCTGTATGCATTTGATAGGCTGTATTATGAATATGGCTGTATTATACAAATTTGGCCTAAACAATGAGTAAAATAATTGTGTTTTACTATCAATACACAGGAACACTGACTTTCTTGTTTCTTGGAATTTGAGGCTTCTGTTATGTGTATAAAACAGAGTCAATGATGCCCTTGAACAAGAGGATTCACGCATCCTCATTAAAGGCCAGGGAAACAAAATCTTGGACTCAGAAGGAACCAGATGTATAGCTGAACACTTTGTATTGTTTATATAAAAGAAATATGAAATAGTACATATAAATCCAGCATACGTTTTTATGTATGCTTCAAATTAACTTATTTGTAGAAGGAGTTATTGCCCATCTCCTGAGACATGTCATGCCATTTGCACAATTAATGGACTATTTTCTATACAGGATCAGCATTTTGGAAGCAAAATGTAAGGGAAGTATTTGCTGTGCAGTAAGAACACTTTTTGCAGTTCCAAGCTAGTAAAAAGAGGTGACTGAGGTAATTAATTTGTGTTTGAGTGTTGATCCAAATTTCAGCATATTTAGAAGTGTTTTTAAAATATTTATTCCAAAAATGTGAAGTCTACCTTTCAGCTAATTTCCTTCCACAAATGCTAAGCTGATAGGTGGTCACATCTGATTGACCATCCAAAACTGTACCAGTTCTGTATGGTCTGTCCTGGTTTTCTGGATCAAATCTTGTTTTAAAAAGTCATCAAAAGCAGGCCAGTTAGCTCAGATGGTTTGAGTGTGGTGCTAATAATGCTAAGCACAGGCAGACACTTTAGGGGTACTATAACCGCCAAACCCTACACCCAAGATCATCTATATCCACCTTTTGTTTGCACAAATCAGACATTACGGAACACAAGTCTCAATCTCTATAGCTCTGCTTTCCATGTCTGTAGGAAGGCCAAAAACATATGCAGTCCCTATAAACCACACACAGCCAGGTAACCCATCCAGAACTGGCCCAATTTTGCTCAATCTGGCCTTGTTTGTTTCTGGACATTTTGCTTTTTTAAGCATTTGAAAAGCAGGTTGGTTAGCTCATATGGTGTATGGAGTGTGGTGCTAATAATGCCAAGGTCATGGGTTTGACCTCCATACTGGCCAGCCAAGTTAATTTGCATTGTGTATGCACTTGGAGTGTGCATGTCACATTACCATGCAAAGTTAGAGATAGTTGAGGAGAAGGTTGGCTGCTCACCAGGCTCAAATAGAACTCACATGTAAGTGATGTGCCTAGCATTCAATATATTTCCTTTAACAAAAGCTAACTGGCCACCAAAATTGTCTGCCTTTCTGATCAGTGTTAGCTTACTCCTAATTTGCAGCTAAACTGTGGCAATTTAGATTTGTGAATTACTGTTGGTGCTAATAATGCCAAGGTCATGGGTTCGATCCAACAACTATTTACCTGACTGATTTTGGTGTAGATGATGCAATTCTTTTTCTTTCCAGTTTCTAGGACTGCATGAGATTTAGGGTTGATATTATTTATTGACTTAGATGTTGATTAATGTGTTAATCAAAAATAATTCTGAATAACAAATTAGAATCCCAGATTAATGGAAGTAACAGCAGGTAACATTATGGAGAAAAAAAAACATCTGGCTATTAAATACTAGGTCTATAATGACCATAGTAGCTAGGGTTAAAATTGTTACATTTATTGGATATAAATTGCTTTTTGTACAGTATATTGTGCATGTTTTTCAGTCGACAAGAAGATACAAGCCTCGATGGCGTTTTTGATAGAATTGAAGAGGTGGTCCTATCAGACCAGGGACTGCAAGAAGTGTCCACTACAATGAAGGATCTGATAGAGAATTCCAACCGCAGAACAACACTGTCCCTGAGGCCCAGTGTATTTATATAAAGTATACATTATTATTATTATTATTTATATTTATATTGTTTTCTTTAAAAACATGTATTACCCATAATTCAGAAGTTGATAAAAAAGCATACACTTTGCAATGTCTTATTTAGCAACGAATGACAATTGATAAATAGATAAGTATGGAAAATCCCAGGTCAGGTGTTCTACAACCACAAATGTGGTAAATAAACAGATGATACCATAGACAAAGTTTAGTCTACTTAACACAAATATAAGTGCAACTAATTAACTCTTTTCATGAAGAACATAGACCAAATATAGCAATTCAATTCAATCAAATACTGTAGCTGAAGCTGCATTGAAGAGTAGCAGAGCAATTCTACTATTTGCCCAAAATATTGACCTGATGATTTTGGTGACAACATTCAAAAACTAACTGGACTTTCTGGTGCACTGGGAAGCATACTGTGGGAGTAATACTGTACAGAATGCAATCATGCATAATTGCATAGTTTTACTGTTCTTTGTGTTCAATTTCATCAAGTCTACCGTTTAATAAACTCTTTTTTTGCTCTTATTGCAATACTGTGAAAGCCAAGGTACAATCTCAGATTTGCACTATTTTATGTTGTATATTTTCTTAAGTTGTTTGCATTTGGAAACTCTTGAAATGATATTGTATATTAAGTAGGCTACTCACAATAGCGTAGTTTTGTCGCTTGTTTTCTATTTCTCCTTGAATGTTGTTGTTGTAGACATGTTGAGTCTCCAGTTAAAGCCCATTCATGCATGTAATTTTATAAGGTCATTTTAGTTTTCCTACCCATATTTTAATGATGTGAAAGCTAAGTTACAATCTCCAATTTGCACTATTTTATGTTTTATATTTTCCATAATTTTTAAGTCATCATAGTTTAAATTAAGCCCAAAAATTCTGCCCTTCTGGCATTACTGGTGCAATACTTTGTCACTGAATGCAAGCTTTTTTTTCATCTAAAAACGTTGAATACAAAAGAGTTTAAAGCAAAGGTTTATTTGTCAAATTATTCAACTGACGAGTTGTGGGTACAGTGGCAGCTACATATGATTTTTAAATCAATCTGTATGCCTAGGTCCTGAACTAAATGAGTATCTAGTTCAGGACTCCTGACTCGTAAAATAAGGACGCTTAAGCAGTGCCTCTCAGCGTCAGATACAACGCGCAAAAAGCACCCTTCAGTCTCAGGGTGCTATTCCAACAAGTAGATCCACCCTCTCTCCAACAACAAGAGATAATATCCTCTCTCCTGTCACAGCAGTTCCAAACAGAAACAGGTCAAAGGCAGGCCTGCCAGAGACAGAGAGATAAATAAAAATGCATCCAGAAATTAGAGGTGAATCCTAGAAAGCTGATACCAGTGTATATTGGAGTCACTTTGCAGGTAACTTGTGTTAAACAAACACACACACAACAGAGAGAATGTGTATGAGGCCTATTCTAGTTCAGGTCCGGGGTGCCCAAGATAATAAATGGGTCTCTAGTGATCAATTCACTAAGATAGTGTGTGTGTTTGTGTGCATTTTTACATCTGTATGAATTTGTATATATATAAGCCCCCTCCCTCAGGTCACAGTCTAAAACCTAGCATAATAAACAGTGGCTGTATGTATCCACTTTATAACATGACATTCTCCATTCACAGCGCTGTCATCATGGAGCCAGTTATCGCCTCCCATGGCGTTTTGCTGACAGACATTTTAAATTAAACTAATAAATTGCCTAGCGCTCTGCCTCGTGCTTTCTAAAAGCCCTGTTACCGAGAGACAAATTAGCATGCTGCAGATATAAAGACTGGATTCTGAACAAAAGGCCAAGTTGTTTTTATGAGGCGAGGCCAAAATATCCAAATGGAGATGTGAGGGTCGTCAGAGCAGGTCATACAAACAGAGAGTAGTGATGATAAGAAAAATAAGGCTTTTATATATTCATGAGGTGTCAGTGCCTATACGTTGTGAGCACAGTATAATGCATTATACACGGATGGATGTGACATTTCAAAGTCGGTCAGAATGTGAGAAAATATGTTTTGGCTTGATATGTGATCTGAGGTGGGGGATTCAGGATATGTGTGAGCACGCTGGCAAACAGCCAGTCAAAGCAGTAAAAAAGTGAGAAACAGTTTGAAGTCTCCTTCTATAGAGCAGGTTCTGCTGTTGCAGCGGTAGTCTTTGTCAGCGCTCATTAGTAGTATTCTTTCAACTCTCAGAGCACACCTTAACATCCTCCAGATGAATTGAGCTGCTGCACTTAAGTAGAGAGTGGATGGAAATTAAGCTCCTACACAATGCGTGAGCAGAGCTGCCAAGCACATGACAAAGTCAAAAGTGTTGTATTTCAAACCATATAATGTTTCTCAAATGTGAGGCAAAGCGGTCAAAGCAAAAAGGGAAAGTAGAGAAAGAAAGGAAAGGAAACGCAGTGAGAGAGAGAGGGAAAAAAAACAGAGCAAGATATATAGCCGGCCAGATAATTGACACTCTCGGAAAACAAGCCACCACTTCTCTTCCTCTCGTCGGCTCATGCCGTGCTGTTGCTGAAGTTATTGTGCCCATTGTAAGTCACAAAGCAGGGAGGAATGTTTGGCCGGCTCTCTGGGAAACGCCACTTCAGGGCCCACAGCTGTCACAGCCTGGGGACTTGAATTCTGCCACAGAGAGTTCAATGGTGAGGAGCTGGCAGAGGGAGATATGTTTTTTACTTAAGGATGGCAAGCTGTGAAGGGACTTGATGTGAAACCAAAACTGACTGCTCTGATATTCAGTTACTCACAGGCTCTTATAACTTCTCTTGTTCACCTCAATCACACACGCTATCATTTTTTCCAATTGCTCTCAGAAAACTCTTAAAACTTTTCTACTTTTTTCCCTCTTTTTTCTCCATCTTTCTCCACTCTTCCCTTTATCTCTTCTTCCTTCCTCTTTTCAAAAGCTCCGTCCCATTCTGTATCGGGCCTAAACTTGAATAAACAATCGACTCTCTGTGGTGAGAGCTTCCTAAAGGAATGCTGCTTCCCATCGTCCGTCTCACCATGGTTACTAGGAATCTACTGGGAATCGCATTTTACACAGAGGTGATTATGGACACTCATTTCAAAGAAGCTCCAAATGTGAATTTTATGATCCTGAATTCATTCAATTAAATTCCATCTTTGATTAATTCAGAAAAGTAATGTTTAATTCAGAAAAGTAATGTTTTGTTCAAGGCAGGCAAAATTATGAAAAGACAAAATGCAGGTGCAGTTGATCATCAATTCACTGACATAATTGCAAAATTAATTCAATTAAATCAATTTTTGTGACTCCATCACATTAATAATCATTTTAAATACCAGACTTTTAAATTAAGTGATTAGAATTATACTAGTAAACGCAAAAACCTTTGGAAATAAACATGACCAAAATACATTTGTTAGAGTTAGCTCTCATTATTATCCATTAACTATTTATTTTTATGGAAATTTAGAATTTCTGGATAAAACCCAAATGTCAGTTAAATTTGCTTTAATTCTGTGCCCGTGCTATTTGTAGGTTTTAAAATCTGCACCCTTCAAGACTTTCTACAATGAATTCAAACTTTTTTACAGATCATGAAGTGCCATGAAGCTCCCTTTAATCCCAAATGATCACTCCAAGACCCATTTTTGTTTTAACAATCCCAGCAGCAATCCAGCCTCCTGTGTTGTTGAATAAAATAGTCAC
Source organism: Etheostoma perlongum (assembly GCA_026937815.1). NCBI lineage: Eukaryota > Metazoa > Chordata > Actinopteri > Perciformes > Percidae > Etheostoma > Etheostoma perlongum. Next base: position 28,132,010 of record CM049376.1, on the reverse strand, counting down.
CTTTTCCAAGAGCCTAGAAATCAATTCATTTGCTATAAATACATTCAGACTGTTTGTTTTGGTTGTAGTTTATGTTGCAGAGCCTTTGCTTTCCTTGTCATCTCATTATGATAATGACCAAACCCTCACATTCCTTAGCAGTGATCTCATTTTATAGCACAATACTGTGTGAGAGCAACAATGTACTGGCACCCAGAAGGCCTTGGAGATCTACACTGTCTCGCCCGCTTGGAAAGTTCACAAACCTCAAGGATGATGAGGGAATTAGAGGTCATGGAAACATTGCAACACGCAATCTCCATCTTTCTCTGCTTTTATAGCCTGCTGTGTCTTTTCCTTGCAATGCTGTTGGATTGTCAGGGCATTGTATTAAAATGCGTTATTGAGTCATACTCCCCGTAATTCCCAATTAAGCATGAGCTCAATGTGTGTGTGTGTGTGTGTGTGTTACAGAATTTTGAGGAGAAAGATTTATGTTATTTTCTAAAAAATAAAGGTGCTTTTATTTGATGTGATTGCAGAAGCCAAATAGGATGGACTAATGCTAGTGATGGAAGATATAATATGATTATTCATATTAGTTAATGTATATCTCCATATAAGGATATTATTACATATAGACACAAAAATGCTCGATTACAAGTTAAAGTCCTGCTTTCAAAATCACACTTGTAAAAAGTTAGTGTTATCAACAAAATTTACTAAAAGTACCAAAAGTAAAAGTACTTGTTCTGCTGAAAAATGTCCCCCGTGTCTGATACATTATTATTATAAATGACATTAATAGATTGTTAATACGCTGCAATGTGTAAACAGCATTTTACTGTTGGAGCTGGTTGAGATGGAGTGAATCCTAACTACTTTACACGTGTGTAATTTTGAAGAACTACTTCATTAATCCACCTGGGGAAAAGTTCCTCAAAACTGGAATTGTGCAATTAGTTACATTTCAGCGTGTGATGGTACATGAGTATATTTTATAAACTTAATAATGTTTTGTTTTTTAAATGCTGTTAAATTTCCGTAATTGTTAGAAAAACACAAAATGTACATAGTATTAAGATATTTGACAACCAAAGGTACATTGATTTTGTGACTATATATGTTATTTATGTTTTAATATATCCAAGCTTTTCATTCAACTGAAGAGTTTTAACTGAAGGAAAATATAAACCACTTCATTAAACCCCATGGAAACACACACCCACACCCACACACACACACATATACACACACACACCCACACCCACACACACACACACACACACACACAACATAAAATATCCCCTCTCCTCAAGCAAACACTTGCATATTTCTTTAACAAAAATAATAACAAAAATGCTAATCTAATTATGTGCACTTCCATCTCTCCTCTTTCCTTCTTCAACTCCCCCCACCTCCCCCTCCCTCCCCCAGCTCCAGCTTTGCCATTAGAGCTATTTGCATCTGACTGAGAGGCTATTAGAATAATAATTAGCCTGACCCACCAGAGAGGATAGGCCTTCGTCAGCTCTACACCAGCCTAAAGGCACACACACGCACACGCACACTCACACGCACGCACACACAAACACACACGCACACACACACACACACATCGCAGAGAGAGAGAGAGAGAGAGAGAGAGAGAGAGAGAGAGAGAGAGAGAGAGGCCAACACATAAATGTAATTCCATTAGCCAAATACATCTCCACAATCAATCTGCATAAACAAGCTTTCTGGGGGTTTCATTTTTGCCAAGTTGGGCTTGAGTGTTGCATAAGTTTCTTTTTTTTATTGTTTTGGTGTGTGTGTGTGTGTGTGTGTGTGTGTGTGTGTGTGTGTGTGTGTGTGTGTGTGCGTTTGCATACGTGTGCATATGTGTGTGTGTACAGTACATGCAAAAATGTAAAATGAATCTAAGAAATATAGCATGACTTGTCAGAAAATCTCCCTGGAATTACTCTGAAATTACTCTGCATGATATTTTTTTCATGAAATTGCTGAACTAATAGTACGCTACTTCATACTGGCAGAATGCACTTCTGGTAAATGGGATGAAAGATGGGTGTCACATGCTTTTAGCACATATGTGCTAAGTTGCTCAATTTCCAGGCTCATTATGGCATTATTGTACAAAATCTCTGGCCTGGGTGGTGATTATTCACATTGAAGGCAAAATAAATCACCAATAATTAGCTGTGTTTGAGTATCGCTGAGAACAGAATTCTGTTTTTACTCTATGAACAGCAGGCACAAACTACACCTTTATCCTGTGAATCAGTGAATCTTTACCGCAAATCCACAAAAAGCATTCTCAATTTATATGTAGCTTTTATTATTCTATGCTGTCATGTATGCAGGGCACCTGTATGTGCTGCTAGAGCTTAAAAAATGACGCTATCTTTGATTATTTAAATTAAAAGATTATCCACCAGCAGCCTCCACAGTGAGGAGAATGTCATCATGTGTCTTGTCCAGTGGTGTAGTCTAGTTTTTACACTGTCATTTTCCCCTCCCAGCTTTATACTCGCTCGTCCCAGAGCGACACCCCATACGTTGTTTATAACCTTAATATGTACAGTATATCGCGGCATATCTGGCTCATTTCCTGTTATGTTAATGTCTGCTGCAGTCAGTGTCCGTTGAAGCGGCAGTAGATTCAGGGACAGGCTTACCAAAAGAAGTTGTAGTAGTGGAAAGAGTGTAGATTAAATTTGCTTTCCTTTTATTAGTTAATTTTATATTTGCGCAGAAAATGACTGCCAAGAAACTGTGACTGGCAACACAGACGGGGTGAATTTATGAATGAAAGTGTGAACATTCTGTCACAAAACAATCGTTACGTAATGTTATCCTTGCGCTTTTGTAAGTGGGTATACAAAACCCCCTGACCTTTCCTAGTGGGTATTTGGCGTATACCTGCGTATCACATAGACTACATCACTGGTCTTGTCAGACGTTTGCTCTGAAGTTTTCTGACTACATGTTCATTAGATGCAGAGGTATGTATAGAAGAAGCCCTTTGTAGCAGTAGCACCCCTGTATGCATTTTAAGGTTTCTAATGATTATTTCCATGGTGGCAATTTGACCTGATTTTGAGTTGGGAGCATCTTAAAACTTCACCAATCAGTATTATTTATAACAACAACTGATCATGTGAAATAACTTTTGTGTAATGTGAAAGGGGTCACTCATATTGACAAACCATCAAGGTCATCAAATTATATAACCTAATAAGTTGCTTGTCCATATGCTCTTCTACATTGAAATATTAACAATATGTGAACTGATGCCACCATAAGCACTTGTTTGTGAATGTTGCCCTATTAACTTACGTTGTAGGTTGTTTTGCCGCTGCCGACTGCAGTGTTCTTGCTTAATACTGGACCGATGTCAAAGATTATAGTTCCCATCAGTCAGTTAGACACAAAAACTATAGGAAAATATGGTCCAGGTTGAAAAAAAAACATAGTTACCCATTAAATTTACTTAATGTCAATTTAAGATGGAGCTTTCACCTTTAATATAATGCTGGTTAGTTAAATGAATAATAAAGCATCATATTTAATTGTTATATTTTGTGAGTACAACCTAAATCTGCAACTTAACCAGTAACATTTCTCAGGTAAATGTAGCAGTACAACGTAGTAGAACTTATTTAGTTAGTACACATAGGTCAGTGATATACAGTTAAGTTGCTTTGGGGGCCTTTTCTAAGATATTTCGGGGTACAATGGTTGTTGAGAAAGCTGCAAGCAGCAATACAACATGCAATCGTTTTGAACAGGCACTGCACTAGTGATTTAGATACACTGAAACTGAAAAGCAGAACTTTTTTCACTTTCAAGAAGCAAACCTAAATGAATGCTCACAAAGTATTCACTTTTTTTCTGCATATTGTCACTTGACTGGTCAGTGGAACGTTTCAATGGACTGGATGCTATGAATCTCTAGGAATTAGCAAGTAGTCTATGGACGACATTTCATTTACGGGTTGTTCCAGTGCCGCCCGAGGTTCAACTGGATGTCCTCACCTTCCGCTTACCTTTTTTTTAAGTAAAATTCTCATCACACACTCAACAGCCATTTTAATTCCAGCGCTCGCCTCCCTACATGTTCCTTCCTGAGGATTTTTTGCAGAGACACCGTACTTGAGTCACCCACTTAGTGCCACCCATGACAACTGTGATTGCTTTAAAAAAAATGACAATAACCAGAGCACATTTTATTCCCACCCCAGAATGCTTTGTGGACTAGCCAGACCCTCCTTTGCATGCTCTGTGGAGGAAGGTCTGGCAATGCGAGACTAATTAGCATATATAACAGTGCTTGACAGAGGTCATCTTCAGGTCCCAGAGAACAGTTTGGTGGGAGACACCCAATCAAATTTAATAATACCTTTTCATATGGTCTACCTAAAATACACAAATATATAATCTTTCCATATTTTTGTCATAAGAACCTTTTGAGTTTGTTTAATGATTAAGGCTTGCCTGAATCTGTTGACATTTTTGTGATGTCATCAAAACACTCAAAAGCAGGACATACTTTAGTTAAATTCCCACACACACTTGCACTTTTGGCATCCTTAGATAAAGATTTGCACACCAGTGGAGCTTTCTGGGGTTGGTGTTACCAATCAGAGCATCCCTAATAGGCCTACTCAAGAGGAATGTGTGTGTGTGCAATGAGAGCCTCCGTCTGTCTACTCAGTGGCTTCTGTGTACAGTATGTATACATGAATTCTTGCATATGTTTTTGTGTGTACAGGTAAGTCTGGCCTTATGCTGTCAGGCGTATGTGCATATGAATATGAATGTTTGTGTGTGTGTGTGTGTGTGTGTGTTTGTGTGAGCACTAACATTTGCACATGTGTGTATTTACATGTACAATGTACAATTTACATCTGGTTAGTACTATTTCTAGTGTACACATGCAGCAGACTGCTGTGCGGATGTGTGTGTGTGTGTGTGTATGTGGTTGGTTTCTGCAGGCAGGTTGAAGATTGTCTCCCCCCTGAGGGCCTCTCCCTCCCTGCAGCATGTGGAAACCATGGCGCGTTGCCAGGATACAAGCCCCTCGTCTGTACTGACAAGAAGACATGAAGAGCAGAGATTAATTATTTACAAGCAGACCCCTGTACACCACGTCTGGCTTGGCACTTCTCCTGCATTAAATGTCACTATCTATGAGGCCATCCGTTTTATTGCTTATTCTATTTAAGCACTGTAGAACATCTGTTGCATCTCCCCGTACATTGTCTCATATGGAATTCTTACATCTAAGGCCCGCAATTTTTCCATTTTAATAAGGCTGTTTTATATATCAATAACCAGCTATGACCATGCTTTTTTTTAAAGACATCTCTGTACAAAAGCCCATTTTAAAAAAGCAGCTTTTAAACGGACCGGAATGCTCCCTAATGGTGGCTGCGCTCTCACAGCTATTTTCAGTGTGTTTGCAAGCTGGCATCACCAGTGTCGTCTGGGCAGCCCTCTCCCCTGCTTCATCTAATATTTATGGTGTCTATATGCTGCTGACTGACTAGCAGATCCGCTTTCTGAGCGCAAGCAGGTATTTACAGAACATATTAGAATGATTCATTTACTATCACATTCGTCTTCAGCGTTGGCTCTGCCTTCCCTCAGCCTCTGTCTCGTTAAATGACGAGACATCCAGAGGCACTGGGGGGGGGTGATTGAGTGAGTTCTGAGTTTATCGCTCTGATGGGTTTTTTATTGTTGTGGATGAAACAGATAAACACATATAAAAATGCAGACTAAAACACACCGTATTAAAAGCCCCAATAATGTCAGATACACATATATTTCAGTGACATAAAGTCATTTATTGTGGCAGATACATGCACTCCTGTGACAAAGCTGGAAGTGAAGGCATCTGTGCTGCTTCAACCCGGGCTGGTCCTTTGTTCTCATTTCCTACCACCTCTTTGTTGTGCTGCTGACTGTCTGTCTGCTTGTCTGTCTGTCTCTCTTGGCCGTCTGTCTGTAGCCGGCCAGGGTTTATTTGCATTATTCCAACACATACATATTCATGATGAAAGCAGGGTCACTCCGTGTGTGTGTGTGTGTGTGTGTGTGTGTGTGTGGGTGGGTGTGGGTGTGTGTGTAAGTGTGTGGGTGTGCATTTAATTGGGCTGTGGTCAGAGGGGATCTTCCACACTGAGTCCCAGGTGGAGAGGGAGCGGGATCCCACTGTTCTGATCATTATGCATTTTCTATTGTTTCTTTCTCAATCCTCCTGTATGCATCAGCGCTCCCGCGGCGACGGCACAAGATGCCTTTTCATCAGGCTAAATTTGATCTGATCCAGCCCTGATTCTGCTCATATCTGACAAATTGATTTTAAGCACCACAGGATGAGAAAGCTATATTTTTCACTGTCGATGCTGCTTTTAAGATTTTAAATGTTATTATTGCTGAGTTCATGCTCAAATGCAATTGTAAATTTTTTTATCCTTTGTTGAGAAACATGATTGTGCTTGTGGAGAGTGTTGGATTTATTTTTAAATGTACTACTAATATTCAATATGTTACCTTTTAAACGACATTGATAGCTGACTGAAATATGACACATCACAAAAACAAAGCCACCTCCCCCAACAGCAAGCATTTGGCTCTGTGCAAAGACTTTTATTATCATCAGAAATGTAATTGGACTGTTGCTGTTGAAGGACAGAGGACAAGGGGAAAAAAGGATCAGGCTCAGAGATATAAAGTACGTGCCGAGCATTAAAGCCAAGCCTACTTCTCTCCTTTATATTTCCCCACCAGTGCCTGTGACTTCCTTACATGATGGAGCTATTGTATCCCCTTAACCCCCTGTATGTCACATGTCAGGAGACACAATCACTGCTGCAGACTCCTTCACCCTAAAGTGGAAATGAGCATTAACACCATGCAGGGATTGTATGGCAGAACAAGGAGGTCAATGGCTCGGGCTAACACTTTCAATGTGCATTATCAAAGATGGGTTGTAGGACAGGGCCCGCTTTTGTTTTAACGTGCCAGTTTCAAATTTATAGAAGTTGTGTCAATCAGGGTATTTTAAATATGAAATAAAAGTGAACCTGTGGAATGACTAAGGTGTTGGGGACTACACAACAATTAGGAGGAGCGATGTGGTCGAAAAAGGGGGTGGGACATGTATTTTTTTCTTTTTGCAGTTGTTTGAAATATTTATATGAGCAGAGGAGGGTCTGCACATTCTGCGTTTTGATTAATTGTGCCCAAGTTGAAGGAGCTGATAGGATAACATTTCACTAGAATTGTACCTCATACTATTTCATGTGACAAATAATTTTTTTTAAACAATTAAAAAAACATGTAAGACTTGAAACTAGCAATTATACCACAAACTGATTAGGAAAATGTTTGCTGAAGGTAGGGTCCTTTTATTATAGACTTCTATACAATCTTACTTATTTCCCCCAGCTGGAAATGAAAAACAATGCAAGGTCAGGGCACTTTGGCATTGGTTTCACTTTTCAGACCCCGCTTCTTTTAAACAGTCTACTGTATGCACCAAGTTTGGTCATCCAGGTGAACATTAAAGTCACTGCTAAGAATGATGTTGGCTAATTCCAAAGTATTTTTGTATGCAATTCAATGACTTGCGTATGTTTCTAACAATAAAATTACTTTCATCTTAAACTTTCTGGAACATACACAAGAAAACTAACATTAAAAAAAATTTAATAATAGGTATATACTTTATTTCAGCCTACCCCTGAGCTGCAAAGTGCTGGTAACAAGTTCAGTTTAACAAGTCCTCCAACCCATACCCATGCCCTCGAATATGACCCACAGGAGTGTTGCCTCTACCAGTGGCAGAAGATCCACACGTCCTCATACCTTAACATAACGGTTGCAGTTTTAAACATGTGGTTAATGTTATAAAATGGTTGCAGTTTGGTTGTGTTTGGGCGCCAAAACTACTTGGTTAGGTTTAGAAAATATGGTGGTTTGTGTACATTAGTACATGACCTAATTATGCATGTGGCGTAAAATTGACGTTGTAATGTAAAGTTTAAATACGTTGATTTTTAAGTTAAAACAATGGATTTTCTTCATCTTAATACATGACTTTCTGCTTTGCTTCTATCATAATTACTACAAATACAGTAAATACAATAAACATAAATATGGGTCGTAATAAGCTGTTTGTGTAGATCAGTCTTGTTCAGTTAGTGGCTCTTAGTTCAAAAGTAGGAATGTTTGTGCTGCACTATTCTATGTTAGTCATGATTTCTAATTTGAAACATTGCGAATATTGTAACAATAATGGTTCCATTTACATCATTAAGTTTAAAATAGTCTGCTATTTGACATTTTTTATGTGACTTAAGTTTTTATGATAAAACAAACTGTACCAATTCAACAGTGTTATATTATATTGAGATTTTTGTTTGAAGAGTGTTAGTGTATAACTAACACTTATATAACTAACTATATAAGTCAAGGGGAGTGTTTTTAATTCTGCTGGGAATTCACCACCCTTCCCACTTAAATAATTGTCATACAGTCCCTTATCATGAACTAACTTTCTCCCAGAAACACAGCTGTCCACCAAAATGTTTCCATCCTCAAACTTTCTCTGTGTAAACAATGAAACTACATGAAAAAAGGAAAGATAAACGCAGAAATCTGTCTCTCTCCAAGCTGTGCATATTGTGACACGGAGTCTAGGTAATTTCACATCAAACGCTTACAGTCGGTATTAAAACAATTAGCGTCTTTTTTGATGGGAGAGAGAAAAAAGTCAATGACAACTGATTATTGCGATGGGATTTTATATTGCGTTTTAAAAACCAATTAACTCCTGAGAGCTTAGTGGTTTTTCAACAAACGGCACATCGTTAAAGTATTGTTGAGAAACATTGTTGGGCGTGATAATTGGCATATATTCAGTGTGGCCCTGGCAGACACTAGAAAAGGGTCTCGCTGAACAAGCAGACACTCAGAGACAGAAGCCTGAGTTGGCATTTCTTTGGCCTATTCCCCTCATCGCAGATTCTCACTCGCAGCCATTTCTCAATCCTTATCTCCACTCCAGCACTGCAAACGCTCACATTTATCAGGAAACTGAAAGAATACTGTCAAGGCAGTAATTTGACACACAGTGCAAGTGACATTAGGTGCATGTATTGTCCGTTCCCTCTTGACATTGAATTTAAAAGAGCATTTTCAATCAGCCTGCTGTTTCACAATTCCTAACAACTTGTGGAAATAATCTCATTGTCCAGCAAGAGTACTGCAAATGTCAGCATTCTTTTTCTTTTGGTAAGAAATCCTGATATAATCTAGAGTCACCAAAAACCTCAGCAGTAATTTTGTCTTTTTTGGTTAACGTTAATTGGTTGACCCTTACCAGATGTTTAAAAGCTACCCTAAAAATAAAAGAAAATAAGATATCATATAAATACACAACAGAATCAGAAAAATTTGCCAAGTACGTTTTTTACACAAGTATTATTTACTATATACAGTATAACAGAGCACTGATCAAGACAAGAAAATGTCCTAATGTTGACATGTTTGATTATTAAGAAGATCCCTAACATGTTCGTTTTGACTACTATTAGCACCATTGTTGCACTTTGGTATCTTTAGCATTTATTCATCCAATTAATTTGAGTCTGTATACTTCCGTAATCATACAGTATACATTCATACTGATGCTAATATCTAGACAAAGTACACAGACTAGCACATTTCACATCTGTTAGTGGAGCTTTTGTATTATGCCTTGCTTAGTCTGATTTAAAAATGGCAAGTTTTGAATACAATTTGGATTATGTAACAAGGCAGGCCTGCTTGGTTCTTTTGGTGAATGATTGTAAAGATTTACAAGGAATATGTTTACGGTGTTTACTATCTAACTGGGTGGTTTTGGCACCAATTGGAAGGATTGCTATGGACTACGTAAACACAGCGATACACTGGTAAAAGCTAAATACATTTAACCATGTATCTAGCTCATTTAAATGGCTCACGCTACTGTATTGTGTGAACAGTTACAGCTATAGTGCATAGTTTCTGTCGCCCCCCATGAGGAATTCTAAGTAATGGCAACAAAACTGTCGGCCTACCCACATGATTCAAGCCTTCCGTAATCTTGCACCCTTATCCCAGAATGTATGTGTTGTGTAGCCAGAATTTATTCCTCTGTGCTGTGGAGATAGGTCTGGCAATGCGAGCTTCTGCCTTGCTCAAGGACACCCTGTTATTGATAGTTGACAAAGGTGATATTATTACTTGTCTTATTCTGTTTACTCAAGTGGATCGTTAGATGAAGACAGAGTGAGATAAAGATAGTGAAACGGACCACTTAATACACAGAATAAATCAGTTTCAACATTGGTATTAGGTAGTAAAATTGTCAAGAAGCCTTAGTTATTGTGAACTGCCATTCACACTTTTGTTTTCCTTTGAAACAAAGCTTAACTCCGGTGAGTGAAACAGAAGGTCAACTACTTGCTAGCATGCCACCTTAAGTGGCATACGCTGTTTTTATAATTCTATACTATGTGCATTTTATGTTACTTTGCTGTTCCTGTTATGTCCTTTGACAATTAAAAAAACAAACAGTTAGAGATGATTGTTATTTTTGCTAATCTACCGTTGAAATTTGTATCTCCATCTTGTTTATACATGTGTGTTGTTAAGGATGAGACAGCGCAATGTGATTTCATGTATGTTTATTCAGCTTCAGGTTACTCTAACAGGATAATGTTTTCAGGCTTAGAGCCAGCATAAAGGATGTGTGCAACAACTTTTGCCATCCTATTCGTGGCTATAGGATTTTAAGGAGTTCAGTAATTTTCTAGGTTAGACAAGCTTAAACCTGTAAAATGTAAATTTTGAAAGTGTTAATGATAAAGCCATGTACAGCTACTAATTAGATATTTTCCATTGCTGAATACAGATGTTTTTGTTGTTGTTGTGCATATTCTGACACTGTTGACAGAGAGATATTCTACGGCGAGCCAGCGATTCAGAGATCCAGTGATCCAGTGATTCAGCGATTCTGGGGTGTGAACCAGTGGCCATCAACCCTAGTGGACTGCACGCTTTTGGATACATCATTCAGATAAGATTCACAAGATCTCCAACATTATCACACACTGCCCGGGTAGTGATTTGGATCAAGGCCTAACTGAACTGAGTTGAACATTGAACTAATTGACTGACTGATTTTAATTTAAACTGTCTGACTATTTTGGGGGAATTTCTTTTTTTTTTCTATGTGTGATTCACAATCCTTGTGTAATATCAACATACATGTTTTGATATTGCTTTTGCTATTCAAACAGTGGTCGTAGCCAATTCACTTTGAGAGTCCAACCTAATTCTGATTGCTAGTGCTTAAATATCATTAATACAGGTTATTGTGATATTCTCATTGATATTTTAAGTTACGTTAAGTTACAATAATATATGCACAGGCATTGAGCTATTTACACTGTGTTCTGCTGTTATCTAATGGTACGGTATTTGATGTATTCCATGGAGTCGGGCCATCTCATCCTCCTGTGCTCCATAGCAGACAATGTGACGGTGAGACAGCACTGATTAAATATTAAGAACGAATTTTGATTTAAGATTTGAGTTAGTATTTACAAGGTGTTTATGGAACAATTGTCACTCAGTATTTAATCTTCACAATAACGTGGATGATACGGAGAGAAAAAACGTGTGTGAGGCATCAATACTTGAAAATATTAAGAGTAACCACTCCCAAATTTACTTTCTGCCGTCTGACTTCAGTTCACCACCTAACCATCTGCGTCGCCAATTCCCATTGTCTCCAAAATGTGTGTACACATGGGTCAGAGTTTGCGTGGAGGTTTTTTTTGTTTGTTTTGTATTCACAACATTTGCGTGGGAAGGTGTATGCACATTTTGAGTCTAGTTTTGTGTGTACGCCACATTTCTAAATGAGATCCCAGCTCTTTTTACATTTCACTGTAATTTAATCCTGTTCTTATAATAATAATCGATCTGTAAGTCTACTGTGTTCAGAACCGGATTTAACATTTGTATTTGAGTTTTTTTGTGTTCTATTTAAAACATCTGGATTAGACAGACTGAACAACTTTCTCTGTCTCAAGTAAAAAAAAATATTCCTTTGTGCTCCAAGTACTGTGTAATGAACCCAAACCTTATTGCTAGTGTTTGGACATACTGAGAGAAAAGAGATGAATAAATGATGAAGATACAATAATGCCAAAAAGAAAACTTTGAGCGAACCAAAAGTTTGCATTGAAGAGTCTTGCATTAAAAAGACATGAAAAATTCAGTTGTTTACTTGAAGAAATGGGCTTCTCTTTTTCATATCAGCTTTGATCAGAGTGACACAAACAGATCCAGAGAGAGAAAAACACAAACCCAAAAAAAGGAACTGATTGACAGCTTTAATTAACAAAAGCAGCGCAAGCTCTTTGCATTTCCTCTCACAGCCTCTGGGGGCCGAGCCGTGATAACAGGGAAATGCCAGAAAACAATACCTGCCTTTTCAAACAAATTATCTATTCTCCTAGCAGTCATTCATGTATGCTCACGTAGGATTTTTTAATGAGGATCTTCAACGTGTCGAGTTAAATCAATCCAGCTGGGTTGTGTGGAGACGATACCTAAAACACTAAATTCTCCTAAGGAAATTAGTGGGATACCATATGTTTCTTTCAGGAAAAGGTTCACAGTTATACCGTGTTGTCTACATAGGAAATGCTCACCGTCAATACAGGTTGATAATTAATTCCCTTGTTATGTGGGGTAAATTGGAACTGTATCAGCATCTACATTTGAATCATTTCATTCCACAAATTAGATTTATGAGGGAGTGTAACGTCAAGGATCTTCTCCGTCGACCATTAACTTGTTTTACCTCATTTTTGAGTAAAAAAAAAAGCTTTGACTAATAGACATGAAACATGGGACATGAAACTATTTTTTTCAAACACTGAAATTGAATAAAACACAACCAAATTTAAAATTCTATGAATATAATCATTTGTTTTACCTGCGAACATCGTTGGATAGGTTCCATACAACGTACACCCATGCATCCATGTTCTTTTCGGGCAATCCGGTTGAAAGAAACCCATATTCACACTGTGTGCGGCAAAAGCACAAGCTTCCATAAGAGCTTGTCCGTTCTCCTTTCAGTTAACCCTCTCAAGAATATTGTTTTGTCGAATTTTGTCTGTCAAAAGATGTAATGTACAATTATAAGGCTGTTTTTTTATGATATATGAAATGTAAGTTATTTTTAATCATGGCATGAATGTGATTGTGAAATTAGTGTGCTTTCAAATTTGTTTCATTTTTGTTTGTGTTTGGGAAAGTCTGGAAGAGGATTTTAATAGAACTACTTTGAGACCAACTATGTTAAATAAATCAATGTTTTTCTCCACCAGAGTTTTGTTCCTGGCTTTGAAACAGACCTAAATGCTGTCACCGCCTGCGACGAGAAAGGGAGACCACGCTAGATCGTCTTTTTCAACACGTTTGTCACTTTTCCCAATGTTTTTGTCACTTTTGTCAACATTTAAGTTACTTTTTCCGACGTTTTTATCCATTTTTCTGCACTTTTTTTGAAGTTTCTTTTTGTTTTTCCAATGTCCTTTTATCAATTTTTTTTTCTCCAAATCCTATTAAATTGAATAAAACACCCAAATTCAATGAATGAGTAGTGAACTGATCATTTATTTTACTTGTGAAGAGCGTTTTTCATCCACATAATTTTTTATTTATTTTTTTACAATTTTGGTTAAAGAAACCCAAATTTGTGATACAGAAACTTTTTGATAACAGGAGGATTAACAAAAAAACAATAATCAAACAACATAACATAAACTAACCAATATAACGTGTAGTCAGTATGTCAGTGATGTTAAGCATGGGCGGGTGTGTTGCTCTGTATGTGCAAAGTAAAGAATGTAAAGCTAGAGTGAGCCACCGACGCTGCTCATCAGAGTACTCAGCCACCATTAACTAACACAGCAAACAAGCACAAGGACACCTAGTGACTGGGAGGCAATAATAATGATATTAATCGCAAGCGGCAATTCGCAAGTTCAAACCTTATTTTAATAGTGACTTCAAAGTAATTTTATACATGTGGTCCAACGTTGTTATAAAACATATCCTGCAAGCTTTGTAACAATTGGACAAACACTGCACGTTGTTTAAAATGCCTACAACTGATTTGTCAAAAATATTCATTTTCAATTCAGTGTGATATGTAGCTCAGTCCAGCTTACGGCAGTTTGAGAAAAGCAGATGACCAACACAAAAGCAATTGCTAATAAAGCCTAAAACTGTGATTCCAAGCTCAAACCTTGATTTGCGTCACTCCAAGTCCAATTATTTTGCAATTAAAGCGCCCCTAGTGGCCAATTTGAATGGGACTTACAGTGTATGTGTGAGGTCATTATGTAGACATTTCCTGGCAGTTTTGGGTTGATTGGACAAACATTTAGTCATTCATAGCGCCCCCCGTTGTTCAATTTGAACAAAACTTTCAGGGCGTGGTTCAGGTACTTATGAGGACATATCCGAGAGATTTATGATGATTGGACAATGAATACGTGATTTATAGTAAAATGTGTGTAATGCCACTTACTTATCTTGCGCTTGTAGCGCCCCGTTAGTGGTGTATGTATATAAAACTGTCTGGGCATTTATCTGAGCATACCCTGTGATTTTGATTTGTGTTCATTTATGTCCAGAGCCACGTACGCCCCTTTCAAAGTTAATAATAGGTCAATAACTTGAGATTGATAACTTAAGTAATTGAGATATGTCGCAATTTGAACCCTAATAATAATATTGATGATTCACTGAAATTTGGTGGCAATCAGAGCTACAGTGTAGGAGGAAATCTCAAAAATGTGTTTACCCAAAAATTCAAAATGTATATTGTAATATTTTACATGCGGACCTTAACAATCCTTGAGGCTTTTTTGTAGAACACCGCCACTGCATCTTGAGAGTCTAAATTTCGGAAGTCCATTGATTTACAATGGGGGGCATGGCTTTTCAAAGTTTGCATTTTGAAGCCTTAATTACAGGTCACCATGTGGCCAATTGGGTTTATGTTTCTGTAGAAGCACATGCACACCATTTTCAGTTATTCCCCCAAGTTTCATGTTTCTACCTCATTCCAGCTCACGGGAATTTGAGCCGGTGCTGAGGACAACAAATAATAATAATAGTAATTATAATAACGGCCTCCCAACAAGAAGGGTTCTGCTGTATTTTGAATAATAATAATAATAATAATAATAAGACTTGATTACGGATTCATGGTTCCAATAAAATGACAGCAGAATACACACAAGGTTTTTATAAGATGAGCCATGACTTGAGACCTAAAGTTAGCTGAGATTCTTTTCATTGGAAACATTGGCCTTGAGTGCTGATCTTAACTGAAGGTAAAAGAAAAAAGAAGAACGTGGTAGACTGAATGCATTTTGTAAGACAAAGAATGGTAACAAGCCAACTTTACTACGCCAACCTTACGTCTTTTAGATGATGAACTCATTTTTGTTCCCATTGTGGGGCTGTTATCGGCCTCCCACCAATCAGGTGTGCTGTATTATTGAATAATGGGGGAAAACTGTGCCAGTTACAAGATATATGGCAGTATGTTTCAGCTAATCTCCAGGTTTTTATAAGATCAGAGATGATGAGACCAAAGCGTAGCTGAGACTGTTTATTGGAAACATTGGCACAAAGAACATGACCAAGGCTCTGTCATAGCACTTTCTAAGATACGTCAAGATACGTTACGAACTGTAATCTAAAAGACATATACCAGGCAAGAAGAGTCAATTGAATTCAATTCAAATGATTTCATAGTATCAAATCATAACAGTTATCTCAAGACACTTTACAGATTAAGAAGATGTAGACCGCACTCTATTATTTACGAAGACCCAACAATTCCCCCACGAGCAAGCATTTAATTGGCGGTGAAAAACTTCCTTTTAGGCAGAAACCGCAGACAGACCCAGGCTCTTGGTGGGCAGGCATCTACTGGACTGGAAATAATGGTTGTAGCAGTTCAGGGTGTAGCAGGGCATAGCAGGGCGTAGTAGGGCATAGTTGGGTGTAGTAGGGCATAGCAGGGAGTAGTCAGTTGTAGCATGGCGTATTAGGACGTAGTAGGGCATAGCAGGGTGTAGCAGTGCATAGCAGTGCATGGCAGGGCATAGCAGGGTGTAGTAGGAGTCCAATGAAGAGGCTACTGAGTTGCATCATGGGGAATGTAGGACCCAGTGGTTTTGGAGCTTGACCAGAGGTGCGTAGAGTAGCCAAAAATTTTACTCAAGTAAATTTACTGTTACTTTAGAATAATATGACTCAAGTAAAAGTAAAAGTAGTAATCTAAATAATTACTTGAGTAAGAGTAAAAAAGTGCTTGATGAAATAACTCTCAAGTACTGAGTAACTGTTGAGTAACGTCAGATTTATTTTTAACACAAGCATGTACCAGACAGACAAAAAATACAAAATAATCATATTTAGGCAAATTAGAGATATAAATTATATAAAACAAAAATTACCGCTACATGTTTCCTCAAGTTACATGTTGAGTTTTTGGATGCTGACATGTACGTTTGTTTTGGTCGACACAGAAGACGATGCATGATGTAGCTGCTGTTTCGCACATTTCATAAAGTAAACATGCTTTCACTATGAGGCCGGGGAGATTCCTCCTCATCTGTGTCTGCATTGCCGACGGTTGATTCTGACATTTTTGTTTTGCTACGACTGTAAAGCTAACCTGTCCCGCCGCTGAGATTGAGTATGGTCGCGTGACGAGACTGCACACCGACAATTGATTTGTAAAACACAGTTACGTAGTAGAGCCTTTAGCGGAAGTCTCTCTCTCTCTCTCTCTGTCAAAATAAAACATTTAAATGAGACGTATGCTGGGGTAAAAACAATGACGCATAGAACACCAAAGCAGTAAAGAGAAAAGTAACTAGCTCATTATAGCCTAATGTAGCGGAGTAAGAGTACAGTTTCTTCTTCACAAATCTACTCAAGTAAAAGTAAAAGTATAGTGATTTAAAACTACTCCTAGAAGTATATTTTTTTCAAAATCTTACTCAAGTAAATGTAACGAAGTAAATGTAACTTGTTACTACCCACTTCTGAGCTTGACCCATACTAGGGAATAAAGTCAAGATACCTCAGCCTATTCTGCTTAAATTTTGACTATTATTTAATCTGTCTCTTGTGAGTTTATGGACATGTACGAAATTGCTGGATTACTCTTTAAATATGAAGTATTGCTAGTAACCCCAGGATCACAGTAAGGGACTCTGTATGTGTAAGGCCCTTATTAAACAATTAAATAAAATATTTAATACACATTATAAACCCTTTCATTTCATGAGGTATTCCATTAGGGAAGATTTAAAAAAAAGAGAGAAAGAATTTACTAATTATGGTTGATGATGATTTAAATGGATGGTCTGCTACTATTTTGAAGCATAACATAGCATGTTTATACTGATATGTTATTTTGAGATGCCAAACATCTTATTTTCAAGTTTTCCTTCCTCTCATTTGAAAGTTAAATATCCAGCATACAATATAAAACAAAAGTACACACATCACATGTATCCTGAATGCAGACATTTTAACTGTGTTCATACTAGGGCTGTAACGATACACCCAACCCGCGATTCGGTTCGTCACGATACAAACCTTGATTCTTTTTTTTGAGAGGGGGTCCTCCATAACCGTAATACAATATTTTTCTGCCACATGGCATCGTTTTGTCATTCATTACATCCCACTTTGCAACACTGTAATACAGAGACCTTATTTATTGATATTGATTGATTTCAATATCCAAAGATTCTTCTGTACCTTAAAATAATGTTTCCAAAATCGTTTCAGTGTTCATTAACTTGTTGGAATGAGACATAAGAATAATGGTAATGGTAACAGTAATGGACAATTCCGCTCCCAACCTGTAGGGGGAACAAAGAGGAAAAGTGCTTTGGTGCCTACTGTAAAGGTGCAGTCAGCACTTAACTCCTGTGCTAAGGACGGTAACGGCAGTTTACTTAACCGTCGGGAAACAGACCCAGGCACGCGAGTCAGAACAGCGGCCATTCGTAACGTTATCTACACCTCCGTTAGCGTTACCGGAGCCCCCTCTTTCGCTTTTAGTCGTCTTTATAGTTAGTTAAATTTACCAGACAAAACAGGAATAAGACAACAAAAGGACTACTAGTACTTTAAAGATGTGGTAGCACAGGATCTGGACGAGAAGTATAACTCTGGGATTTGGAGGGGTGTGTAATTCTGCCTCCTCACTCTGCCGTTCGTGGAGCTGTGTGTCACGATTTCGGTTGTATTTTCCATATCGTTACAGCCCTAGTTCATACTCCTTATCTTTGAGAAGCTTAAGTGTTAAAAGGCTGGTCAGAGGTTTGTTGAAAAGTATGCAGCAGCTTTCTGTCAGCAGCTTTCTCATCACTACTGACACATTTCTCTGGAGTAACATTTAAACAGCAGGGACTCATTAGAAGAAAAAAAGGCTAGAAACAGTAAGTGTCATAGTGTGCCTATGCATTCCTGACACAAGCAGTGAAACAAGTAACTGTGGTTTATGGTAAAGAGTGGCACAAATAGCAGGCAATAGCATAATAGAGTATAGAATGGGCGGCTGTGGCTAAGGGGTAGAGCGGTTGCCTGCCAATGGGAAGGTTGGTGGTTCGATCACTGCAGTCCCATGTCAAAGTGTCCTTGTGCAAGACACAGAACCCCAAGTTGCCATCGGAGTGTTAATGTTTGTGATTATTTATCTGATGAGCAGGTGGCACATTGTATGGCAGCCTTGGCCACATTATATGAGTGTGTGAATGGTTCCTGTGCTATGTAAAAGCGCTTTGAGTATTCAAACTAGAGGAGTGCTATATAAGAACAGTCCATTTACATTTAGAATTATAGTGGCAATGGACTCCCCATTACTGTATGTACTTACTTTGCAGTATTCACCCCATCCAAATCATTATGTGCAGAACAGGGAGGTGGGAAACAGTCACTGATTATGGTGTTCGGGAGCAGAAATGGCAAGCAGGCAATTGCACACAGCGACATTAGTTTTGTCCCAGACAGCCTGTTAGTTGAAGTGGGTTTTAATTAGCTATTTTCCAGTTAGCAAATGGAAGAATTATCAATGGCCCAAAAACAACATTGAAACTGGGTATGCAACCAACACACACAGCACAAAAACACACATTCACACACGTTAAATGTGCTCACATGCATTAACATCTGTATGCATGTACACAATCACTGATTTGCGCCCAAACGCACAAAATCACATACACATACACACACACAAAGACTGCCAAGAACAAAGACAAACACTCCAAATAAATGACAGATACAGGCATATCATATTAGCATAATACATGGCTCACAAATGGAAAAACCCATTATCTAGTTTTAGGGACTTTTAGGGATTTTTTTTCACCTGCTTCAAACTAATCAGAGCCTGCCCAGACAATGTTGTTCTCGCTGTAATTGTTTACAAATGCAAGATTGCTCTCAATTTCAGTCCATTCAGCTTGTGATGCAGACGTGCTCCGAGCCGTCGTGGCCGAGCCTGTCACATCAGGATGAGAACAGAATGCTGAGGTTATTAGCAGCTTTTTAATTAGATTCTGCCCTTCCACCCTGTCTTGTCCCCTCTTGATTTTGTCTTTCTTTTCATATGTGGGTGTACCACTGAGGCATTATTAATATTTAGATGAGAAGCCCCGGCTCTTGCCTCAGAGGCTGTTAGTAAAAGCCGCCTCCCCCCCAATACTGTTGGATAGATAGATGGAGGGATGAATTCCCCTGATAGCCCTTGATCTCTGCTGTTGCTACAGACGTGTAGCTTCTCTAATAGGGGAGACGTAGATTCAGGCTGTTTGTTGTGCAGTTATAACATGCGATGCCGTGCAGGAATTCTTTAATACGAATAAAAAATACTAAAATAAAATAAAAATACTAATAAAAGCAAGATGCACCTTGTATTTATGGGTTTATTTTGCTGTGTGAGGCTGTTTTGTTATTCCTGTGAATAACTGGCCCAAATGACATGACAACATGTTGAGATATTTCTAACACAACTACGATTGTGTTCAGTAACAAAAAAACAACATGCATTTGAACAATTAAGAAGATTGGCATCATGCAAATACTGGCATATGTTATATAACCCTTTCAGAGGGTTTTATTATTTATAGCCTATGATATATAATTGGATTATTATTATTATTATTGCATCAATGTGTAAGCAACAATGTTGTTGCTGGTCAAGGAGGAACTTTGTGGTAGTTAGGGTTAGGGTTAGTTGGACTATTTTATATAATTTTCTAGAAATGTGTGTGGTTAGGGTTAGAATGGACTATTTTTTTCATGAAATAATTTTTTGGATAGGTTAAAGCAAATAAACCTTTCAGTATTCAATATTAAACAAAGAGAATACTTGGTAAATGAGACTGTTTGCGGTGTAAGCATCTGAAATGTAAATACCGAAGTACCTACAAATTGCAGTACATTACTTGAGTAAATTGAGTTGGTTATTTTCCACCACTGCTTAGGGTTAGGGCTGGGCATTGAAATCTGGCTGAAATCAATATCTAAATGTAATTATGCTATAATTAGACATAATTAGAAAACAATTCAAGTGTTAACATTTATCACATTATAAAAAGTCATTCAATTGAGGATCAGCACATTGAATTGTGTTCTAGTGTTATGTATTGTATAGTCTATATCCATGATGACTTCAGGGATTGATCCGTTGCCACCGTAAAATTCACTATTTTCAGCCGGATGTCCATTACCTGGATTTATGAGGACTATAGTTAACTGCTCCTCACATCTCTGCAGGTTAAATCCAGACAGATAGGTAGACTATCTGTCCAATCTGAGTTTTCTGTTGCACGACTAAAACAACTTTTGAACATACACATGTTCCACCAAAACAAGTTCCTACCCGAGGCTATTTTGCAGCGGCACCGTGGCTCCCGGAGCTTCGCGATTGTGATTAGATAAAGAAATGCCAACAAACCAGAGCATGTTTGTCTCCCTTCCCAGAATGCTGTGTGGACTAGCCAGACCCTCCTTCGCAGCGCTGTGGAGGAAGGTCTGGCAAAGTGAGACTATGCATTGCATAAAGCAACAACCTTGATCATGCATTTTGTTGGTTTTGATGTACTGTACTGTATAAACTGCTATATGTATTGAAGAGAAGATTACTAAATTATTCTATTCATGAATACTCAGAGCAGTCATGTGTCAGTCCTGTGATGCAAGGGCAGTTCAATTATATTAACACTGAGTGGATGTAAAATAGCAGTGTGGTAACCGTTCGGTAACCAGGGCAACACACAACGGTTTCCCCATGGGACTTTACTGCTGTGTAAGTTCAAAGTTCTGCCACACACATCAGAAAATCCCGAGGCTTTGCCAGACACCGTTGAGTAGACTTATTGGAGTATAGGTAGTTTGAGGAAATTAAAGCTGAGCAAACATCTCTGAAGCCTTTCCAAAATGAATAACAATTAAGTGATTAAAAAAACCTCCAAATGGTGTGTAGGAGTGACATCTGCTTCTGCAGGTTAGTTGAAGGTGAATACAGGATAGCGACTAAACTCTCTGCTGTAACAATGGCGCTGTTGAAATTCTTGTTTCACAACTTTTCCCAGGCCCGATTGTGTGCATGAGGCTGCTTTACACGTATTACAGTTTTTAAAGTGCTACCAGTTTAACACTAACATTAATCTGCGGTAAGAAAAACAGACATGAAGTTTGCAGCCACACATTCATTATAACAAAAAACTGAAGTCATTTTCTATACCAAAAAACAAACAAGTGTGTCAATCTACAACAAGTCACCCTCACTTCTGGGCCCTCTGTATTCAGGAGGATATCAAATGAACTGGTAGGGTCTGCATCACTTTGTCTTCAGCAGGTAACAGCCATCGCCATGGTTACCAATAGACGCCTTGCTCGCCCAGCTGTTTTATAGGCCGATTTCATAATAATGCTAACAACTGGACTGCTTTTGGATCAAAAAGAGAGAGAGAACAAAACAAAGGATTTAGGATACCAAAATCATATTCCTGGCAGGGTGGAGATAGCTTTAAAACCAATAAATTACTTTAAACAATAATAAATAAACAATGAAAAAATCCAAATAACAACAATATCTGTTGAGACCTTCTTTTTAGTATTGATGTAGCAAAGTGCATTAGGAAAAATGTATGGAAAGTTGCTATAATCAATATTTTGACATCAGCATCACTTTTTGAATATATATTCAAATTTAGAATATTCGTTGACTTGGTTGGTTTGGGACAACCTTCAATATCGCGAACCCTTCATGGAAACATGCTACCTCACCGTTTAATACTGAGGGGCTGACTGCACAACCTGCTGGTAAAACATTGTAAGATGGAAACATAACCAATAGCTGATTTTCCCTTTAATCTTAACGTGTAATTAAAACAGAAAGGTTTAGTGGCCTATATGATATGATAGCTCTACAGTCTGGGAAACCTGAATTAAACAGTAACTTGCTGCATAAATGAGACCTTTCCCTCATGAGCACATGCCATGTAAACATTCTCCCATCTTTCTCAAGTCATCACAGCCTTGAAAAAGTTATGCATGGCGTCACACTAAATTCTCATTGACTGTGACATCTCTGTGATTTAAATGGAAGACCTGTGTATCTCAGAAGTTTACCAACATCAAATATAAAACAAAACAAAAAACCCTTGTTCCAGCGAGACTGTTTCGCTGTTAAATATTTCAAAAACCTTCCCCCTTTTTCCTCTTGCCGGCAATCAGGAAACAATCTTTCCTTGTCTTTCCCTGGCATCTTCAGGGACTCTGGGTACAGAGTGTGAGGGAAGTATGAATGCAAGATGACTGTTCCAGATCCGATGGCGGATGGGTGTAGCTGCTGGAGGGCGGTTTAATTGGCTTCTCCTGCGGAGGGAGAATAGGAGTGTGCGTGGCTCCCAGTGGCTCGGCGCATCGCATAACCACTGACCTAGAAAAGGAACACTGATCACTCCCCGGAGTTGAAGCCGCATGTCTAATAAACACACTTGGCTGAAGTCTGCTGCTGATCAGAACAATAGAGGCATTCTGGGTATGCGGGACAAGCAGCAGCGAATGTGACCCCAAAATAGTGAAGAGGAAGAGACGCAGTGAGTTACTGTGGATTGCATTCTTCAAATAAAAGGATACAGATGATGACTGAAAAAAATTCTGCTTCTTACTGTGTGACGGGGCGTGGTGTAACCTTAGTGCTGCTGAGTCATCACTGGGACAGAGCTGGACATTTAGGGACAGAATGTAGCCGGGGAGAGGTTGGGAGGTAATAATACCTCTAATATGACACAGCTTTATCCAAAAACAAACACATGGCACTTAAATATTCAAATTAAAACATTCTGGCCTCCTGAATCAATAACTTCTAATCCAGATATTATTTTTTATTAATTCTGTTAAATAAGAAAACACTTTACTTTTAAGGCTTTTATTCTGCAATAATAAGCACAACATAAACATTTAATACACGGTTTATAATACACATAAAAATGTAGTTGTACGCAGATCTCTCTAAATTTACAACAATTATAACTTCCCCTATGGATAGACATTTTATGTTGTTATTATTATTACAACTGTGTTTTACTATTGTAATTTATTATCTGTTCACACACCAGCCTCCACTTATGAGGAGTTATATTTGTTACTACTATGCTACATTATAGTGTTTTATAAAACATTTATTAAATATTTACATACTACCAGAAAATCTTGACAAATACTTTTGTCCTTGTCTCGTCATCACTGGTCTGTTTTATGGAAGAAACCAAAACAGGCTCCAAAAAAATAACACTGAATAACTGTACATCCAAGCAGAAATCTGATTAAAGTTTGCTTGAAAATCTGAGCGCTTTGATTCATTAAATCAGCCGGATCGCTATCCATCTGCAAATTTGACCATAAACTATATCTCCATGTTCTCAGACTCTCAGTGCCCTATAACATTTGCTAGTAATTCTGATCAAGTTTCCAAGCTGCTTTTTCCCCAAAGCCATTTTAACTTAATGTAATCTAATACATTGCATTGATACATCATAATGACTAAACTGGACTTCTAGTGCTAAAAAAAATATTTTGCACTTGCACTTTTCACAACCACAGACCATATCTGGTATTTTAAGGAAGGCTACTTGGCAGCATCCTTCTCTCTTTTTTTCTCGTGGAGTTTCTCACCCTTTCACTTTGTTTTTCTGTTTTCACTTTGTTTTTGTGTACAAAACCAGAAATTCAACATAATACTTACTATCTCTCGTCATGTATGGTCAAGTTGGACTGTACCACCTTAGGGAAGGATCGCTGGTCTACTTCCAAACTGTATGCTTTCTTGCAACCCAAGCAGTGTGTGTGTGTTTGAATATGGAGACTGGAAAAGGAAGCACACTTTTCTGTCAGCTTAGCCAACAGCAAGGTACCAGCCCAGCGGGTGGCTTGCAGTCCTACCATTTTGCTACCCTGCCACTGGAATATAATATTACAACACAGGCTGAATAGTCATCACTGCATCTGTCGTTTACAAATGCCTCATGAGACAAATTCTAGCCTGAAAAAATGTCTCAAAAGGCTCAATTTGGAGCTGACGTTTCCCATCTAAAAGCTATTCTGAGGGAACAACATTTCCCTTATAATGAGGTGAATTAGACAAGGAAAGAGAGAGACTCCCATTAGTCGTGGGGGAGAGGACTCCTGTGTTTTTCCATCAATTAGTACTGCAGCCAAACCAGGGCAGCGCTGCTGATTACTGTAGGATCTGCAGCTAGCAAGTAAACCAGCCAGTCAATTGTTCAGTCAGTCGATACAGCAGCTTAGTTTCAGGATAACTTTGATTCAGTGGACCCAGATGGCGCAACAGATCAATTCCAGGTTAAAAATCCAGCAAACTCAATGCACTCACACACCCAAGACATTTACAGTCATTAGGCATTCAGCTGGTCAGCCAGGACAGCTCCCAACATGGCCAGTTAGTCCATTAGCAATGCTTGTAAGAAAGCTGCCAGCAATGCTATCAGACATACTGAGAGATGGTCAGCTAGTCCTCTGATGCACCAATACATTTCATTTATTTTTCCTCTATGCTCTGGATGTTTCTTTAGATTGTGTGCAGTACAGTAACAAGACAAGACTGTGTTGTTTTGTCTTGCCATATAGCCTTTGGCAACAGCCATAAGGGGGGAGACTAACTTCACAGGTGTTATAGTAGGAAGGGTAGTGCACAAGTGTTTGTAATCTCTTGTTACGTTAATAGATGGGCAACTCTCAATCTCTCAACAGCAGGGAAGGTCAATGTTATAAAAATGGTTTGTGTTTCCAAGCTGAATAACCTTCCAATTTCTTCCTCTGGAGGTTCCCTCAGACATTTATATGGAATGGTAAATAAACCCGGCTACATTTTTATAAATTACAAAGTACGATTGATAGAGGAGGTTCGGGTCTACCAAAGATGTTGTATTGAAATATATATTGAAATCCTTTGAGGATGTGGTACAGCAATTTGGAATCCCTAGGTTTTTTTAGATATTTGCAACTTTGCCATCTGTTAGTGGGGATTTTTGGATCCAGTTCTACAGCCCCAAAGGCACCAGAATGTTTAGATAAGGTGTTGTTGAAATATGGAAAAGGTCATGAGGCTTCTGTGTATTATTCTATGCTTATGTAGATACTGGGGAATGGTCAACCCTCAAGACACATGGGAAAGGGATCTGAGTGTTACACTGGAAGATGGGGAGGGGGACAGAATCCGTATGAATATTAAAACTATGTCACGGGATGTGAAGGTGCGCCTCATTCAGTTTTAGATTATTCAGATTGTTTAGAGTTGGTCTGAAAGACACCAAATTGTTGACAGAGGACGGCCAATTACTTCATGTCCTATGATCCTGTGATAAGGTTCAGGAATTTTGGACTGGGATACAGAATATCCTATGTCAGATTGCAAGGACCCAGGTTTTATTCAGCTCAAGATTATTTGTTCTAACCTAAATGGGATGGATAAGCACATAAAATGCTGGGTCTAGACTAGTTTAATGATAGCCAGACAGATTTTTTTGAGGACTAAGGAATTAAACAACATGTTACAGAACAACACGCATCTCAGTTTCAGTCCAAATTACGCACAAAAAACAGTTTGAACTCACTGATGTAATGCCATTTATTTTCTAAGTGTTAGCACGCTCAATGAAACTGAGTCCAGCGCGACGGAGATTGGAGAGGTTAGTGAGGCCAGCGTTTACACGGCAGGTGACAGTGCACACGGATTGGCTGCGCCATGCACGGATGAAATAATGAACTAGTAAATAGGACTACAGTAACAGAAATATGTGTAGAATTAAGACAGTCAAGAAGGCCCAGGGTTTGGTGGACCGGTAACACCTTGTTCACTTAATAGTCTACAAATCATCCACAGGATACAACGTTTTTTCCTGGAGAGATGGAGCCATGCGTACCGCCTCCTGTGCACCATGGATGTCTACTAACTGTTCCCAGCATTAGCAAAACACTTTGCAATGGATAGCTTGTTTCCTGTCACAATATATGCTAAATGTCTCTTTTACATTGCAAGTGACTGACCTATCTGTGTGCATTTTGAGATGCCTGATGAAGTTTGACTTTGTTGATCTGGTGGTTGATTTGGTACCACACACCTTGCATGTAGCTGTTTGCTTACTGCCACTGTTTACAAAGTTATTGAAACCAAAACTAATGATAAAAGGCACAACTCCGGGAGGACTTGGTGTCGCAGTCGTCAATGCATTTTTTATATGTGAGTGTGCGCACATAAGGCATAGTGCATGCGTTCACGTTGCACATTATGACAAAGGGCAGGGGACATGCATATACATTTCCCCAACATATATCCGCTAATAAAAGAAAATAGAAATACATGAATGCATTTAGAGTTAAAAGCAGTAATTGCATGAAGGATTAAAGATTATTCAGATGAAATAGGGAGGAAAGGTAGCCTATTTTTTAGGGGTCAGACGCCAAACTTGTGGGATATAGGGGACTATATGTATGGAATTGGCCAGATTTGAGACTGAAATGTTAAATTGGGTACTCTTTTCCTTTTCAAAGAAAATCTCTCTCCTTCATTTCATTTGTCTCCTCGTTGACGTGCATCACAGCCTTCACATTAATCACCAGTCTGTCTCTCCTTTCTCTTCTCCTCCTGGTCTCAATTTATTCACATTCCTCTCTTTCCCCTTCCTTTACAGTGAATCACGCCTAATTAGGCGCTCTCTAGATCTGATTTTCATAAAAGGCTCAAGGGAAGGGTTGGGGGGGGTTGGTTATGACAATTATTTTTCATATATAGAACAGGGACAAAGGATAAATGGTTATTAGTATTCTACACCTTAAAAAATAACCAAAAGATCCCACTCTGATTTTGGAATTACAAAGGGACGGTGCTGTTTTTGAATATGTGATGAGATGTTGAGACATGGCAGATAACAGACATGGCCACATTATTGCACAGTTGAATGTGATACGTGGGAAATTAAACATTACGTATGATAATAAAACAATCACTTGAAATACTGTGTTTACTTATTTTAGAAAATATACAAATTAGAATCTCAACAATAAAACAGTTGCTTTATATCCATATTAGACAAGAGCTGAGCAACAAAGACTGGGTGTTTTTCCATGTAGAACTGATTGAGTCTGCATCTGGCTTTCTTCAACATTGGTCTCCTGCAGTAGGCTTCTTTTGTTCCAATTAGTGGCTAAGATGGATGCAGCACTCTTCAATGGATCCATATCAGACGTAAAAACAGACTGTAACAAATTCAAATAAACAGAATATGCTAAATATTTCAATGTATCAACACTGGAAAAAGGGACTGATTTAAAGGGTGAAATTATCTTTAGAAATATGTTATTATCAGTACTAGAGCTGCAAAGATTAATCCATTAATCGGTAAATTGTCAACTATTAAATTAATCGCCAAGTATTTTGAGAATTGACTAATCGGTTTGATTTTGTATGAAAAAATAGTAAAAATTCTGATTCTGGATTCTTAAATGTGAATATTTCTAGTTTCTACACTTCTCTATGACCGTAAATAGAATTGCTTTGATTTGAGGACAAAACAAGACATTTGAGGACGTCATTGTGGGCAACATTTTTCACAATTTTCAGACATTTTAAAGACCAAACAACTAATGGATTAATCAAGAAAATAATTGGCACATTATCCAGCTATGAAAATAATCAGTTGCAGGGCAAGGCAATTTTATTTATACTGCACATCTCTGCAACAGTGCAAAACCTTAAAAAGCAGTACAAAATGAATACAAAATTAAAAACAGATAGAATACAGGAATATTATTCTCTGTGTAGTACAATTAATAAAAAATATAGGTCGTCAGCCTTCAGTTTACGAGTGGATCCCAAATGTATTTTGGCCCTAAACCGTTTAGTGATTTATAAACCAGCAGAAGTATTTTGAAATCTATTCTTTGAGTCCCAGGAAGCCAGTGTAAAGACATAAGAACTGGATGTGATTCACCTTCTTGGTGTTAGTGAGGACTCGAGCAGCAGCGTTCTGAATCAGCTGCAGCTGTCTGATTGATTTTTTAGGGAGATTTGTAAAGACCCCGTTACAGTACTCCAGTATACTAACGATAAAAGCATGGACAGGTTTTTCCAAATCCTGTTGACACATAGTCCTATATCCCTTGATATATTTTAAAGGTGATAATAGGCTGACTTTCTTATTGTCTTAACATGGCTGTTAAAATTCAGCTCAGAGTCCATAATTACACCAAGATTTCCGGCTTTGTCTGCAGTTTTTAACATTATCGTTATTATATAGGGAAGTTCTGGCATTTCCAGTCGTTGGTTTGTTCAATGCACCTGGCCAGTTTTTGTATTGGACTGTAGTCCCCGGGCGACAAGGTTATATAAATTAGTGTCTTCCGCATAACTATGATAACTTACAGGCCTAATCAGTAAACATTGTACACAAACACAGAAACAAGCATATGTTTCAAACATACACACACCTTTTCCAGCTTTAAGTATTGAATAAATGATTTTCTACATTATTCAGAATGAATCATCGTCCTATTAAGAGCACCAGTACCTAACTGCCTGAGGGTGGATGCAGGGGGTAAGAAAACATTTGTATAGGTGGGGAAGATTTGGTGACGTTCCCTGTTATATTAACAACACATACACACACATATATTCACATCTTCTGCCATATTGAGTGGGCTCTATTGTTTATGGCCCCCTGGACAGGGTCTCCAGATGGCAGGGTGCCTATTACTGCGGTCCCTACTGTGAGGGCCCCACTGGGCGTGTGTGGTTGCATGTGTTCATATATGACTGTGTGTAGATGCAAATACAGAGAGAGATGTTTCCCTCCATACTTGTATGCATTTGTATATGTCTGCAGGGCAGGCTGTGTGTGTGTGTGTGTGTGTGTGTGTGTGTGTGTGTGTGTGTGTGTGTGGAAAGGGTGAGCCAGAGGCGACATAAAGTGAGACACCAGTGTGACATTCCTTCAAAGGCCTCATCAGAGCCTTTCACCTACAAAGGAGAGTGCAGTATGTGTTCCTCTGGGGGGATTAGCTCGGCCTCGGTCATTAGGCCTCAGCCAAATGGCCTCGAGGACATGCTGGCTGGATCTATAGCATAAAACACATACACCACTCACACAGCCCGTATGGTGGGTCCAGCTCATGAATATCATTACATAGTAATGTAGGATAAGTACCCAGGGATCAAGAAATATGTTTTAGCAATGCAGTCAGGATGGGATTGAAGACAGAGCGTGGACATTAAACAAAAGCCAGTTTTTTGTTGTTGTTCTTTATAGATTATTGTCTTTTCATTTGGGTGAAATGTTTAAAGTCTATTCAGTCAATTATGATGTGGTTATGAATTACATTTCTCACAGCAGGCTGCTTTCAAAAGATCACGTTTTGCTTTAAAATAATGGTAAATTACAATTATGTCATATTTTTCTGGTGTGAAACCTAAGAATATATAATAATATAAGAGAAAAGAAGCAAAAATAAAAGAGAAGAGGAAAAGAAACAAAAGATTATAAAAAGACTGTAGTGGAGGAGAAAAAAGAAAAGAAGGTAAGAGAAAATCTTGTTAAATCAAGATGTTTTTCATTTCCATCAGCTCTCATTGACAACTATCCTCTACCTCCTGACCTTTATCATTGATGGAGCCCACTGATCAGCAGTACAACACACAGATTGGCAGAGCCAGGCATCAATATGGCAATCAATCTCTATAGGTCACTGAGGTTGGGCAGAAACAGACTGCATTGTACAGGATTATGACTATTGACAACTGGATTAAAGATTGGTACAGTGGTGATTCAGTAGCATTACTAAAATCAAGTATTTATATAAAGACAATAGTTCTAATTATAGGAAATGTGAAAGTATTATTTTTTATTATGCTGTAGTTTGAAAGAACAGAGCGGCATTTATTCTGAGCAATGGATATACTGGTAGTGCACATTTACTTCATAATGCATGAATCTCAAGTATGTTAAAAGTAAAGGAAAGTTATTTTTTGGATTAGAGCTGAACACGTATTGGCAACAGAGCTGATAACTAATTTATATTGTTTTAAGCAATATGCAAAATGTATCAGTTCCACATTTCCAAATATGCTACTATATTTGCTAGTTGTTTTTCTTCTTTTTTCAAAGTAATTAACTTTGGGTTTGAACTGGTCATTTTTTGCTTTTTGTCTGACATTTTATAGGCCAACACATTATCAATAAATTAAGAAAATAATTAGCAGATTAATCACTTATTTTTCATTTTTTTTAAAGAACTATTCAAAAAATGCAACTTTTTAATGTTTTTTTGTTACATATTCTGACTTATTCAAAAGCTTTAAGAGAATTTCCTTTTAAAGGATAACTGAAGCTACACTGAAGTTGGCAGTTTGAAAAATGCAAGTTATTTCAATCGATATTTTATATTTCAATCTTTGTGTGCTAAAAAGGAACATATGTTCCTGTAGATGGTAATACACATTCGCCAAATAAATGAAAATTATGTTGAAATCATCAATGTCTTTCCTCTTGCTGTATGAAAATCTCACCTAACTTTTCTTAGAGATGGTCCCAATAATGTGCTTAAAGTTTAAAGTCAAGTCAAATTCAGTTTGTGCATGATTACATTTTTGAATACTGTTTCCTACATTGTGGGAAATTAAGCTATATATCATATACTGAAGACTATTTCTGGAGTATTCAATATTAAAAGAAAAAATAACAACAAGAACCCTACAGAACCGAACTGTCGTTTTTGTGAACCGTGCCTAAGACTAACCTGGAAGGTGAAAGATCATAAAATACACAGAAGAATATAAACATCTATAGAAATACCATGGATCAGTATGTATCCTGCCACCCTAGTGATATATCTGAACTGTAGAGACAATTCATTACCTGCAGGATATAGCTGACAGGACGTGCTGTAACGCTTCCTTTTGTATGGCACACAGACACACTGACATTTCAACATAATGGTGCCAATAATGCATTCATCTGTTCACCGTTTATGGACCAGCAGTCAGGAGTGATGTGATGTGATATTTACCTCAAGCTATTGCTGTATTTTTGATGGGAAGGGTTTGACTTTTAGCATTTGGATAAATAAATGATTGAAAAAGGTAAAAGGCAACAAGACAATATGGGTTTTATAGTTTAAAGTTCTGTTTGGTAAGATTATTGTTTATGACACATTTCCAATGGCAGTAACCCTATTAACTTCCTATGGTGACTTTTAGTGACTCTTCCATCATCATCATCAACATTTTTTGCACAGCATTGCACTCCCTCCTGTTCCCCTTTTCAGTCAGTGCTCAATTATTTACATAGAGTATGGATCTCAATGGCTTGCAGTTGTTGAGCCACATTGCCCAGGGGCGGAGGAAGAGGGTGTGTGAGACGGGTAGCCGGGCGTTTTATGAAAGAGCGAGCAAGCGAGGCAAAAATGCAGCGCTCTTCAAAGGTCATTGCCACCCACTGGGTCTCCTGTGATATTTCTATTATTGAGGTGGAAAGAAAAAAAACGCCCACTCCGCCACACTCTGCTCTCTGTGTATGTGCACCACCTTCAGGCCTGCTGCAGTAATCCCCAATGGCAAAACTGTGTGGTAGGCATGGAGGGTAAAGAAAGAGGGTGCATGCGCATTTGTGCGTGCATGCGAGATCTGTGTGTGTGTGTGTGTGTGTGTGTGTGTGTGTGTGTGTGTGTGTGTGTGTGTGTAAAACGGAACTGTAATGCAGCACAGGAAGAAAGGACAGAGAGAGAATCGGTAAGAGAAAATAAGAGAGGAAAGGAACCAGAAAGCTGGAGGTAAGGAGATAAAGAAAGGAAGAGAAATTGGGCAGAAGGAAGAGACATAAGAGACTTCATTACAGGGACGTGTCTCCTGCTAAAGCTGGGAATCAGATAGGCTCTGATTGTTTTTGTTAGATACACTGTAATCTCGCTGATCTCCAAACACTGCTGTAATTGGATTCTTCGGGGATGATCAGAAAAAAAAATGTCCTATTAACTGTCTCCACACAACAGGACCAAGAGAAGGAAAGATGATAACCTAAAAGATAGATAAAGGTTTGGATTTTTGTAAAGATTTATCATAAGAAATTAGATTATTTTGTAATAATTAGGCTTTTAGATTTTAGATATGCTATCACGTTTTAATGCTAAAATATATTTCAGCGTATATTTATTACAATATTACAAATCTTGTGGCCAGATTGGATCAGTGGTAGAGCAGGCGCACATGTACTGAGAGGTTTGTGCCTCAACGCAGAGGTCCAAGGTTTGAATTTGAACTGTGACGATTTCCTGCAAGTCTTCCTCCTTTCTCACCTAAATGTCCTGTGGCAGAAAAGCCCAAAACAATAATCTAAAATTACAAATCCTGTCAGTCTTGCTGTATGTAAATGCTCAAACAGAGCACTGTCAATTTATTAGAATAACATATTTGCTTTCTGGAAAAGTTAGATGACAAGATTGATACTACTCTTGTGTCTGAAAGGTTGTGTTCTCATCCAATCAGACAGCAAATTGCGTATTTCACCTATTCATTAATGTAGAAATTAAACAGGGTTCAGTTTTTTTTAAACATGATTTTTTTGGGGCTTTTCCCTTTATTAAAGTGACAGTGGATAGACATGAAAATGGGGGAGAGATGGGGGGTTGACAGGATCCAAACAATCCAAACAGTTCTGTCGTCAACTAAGTGTTGGGTTAATCATTTCAGCTGGACTTGTAGGCTGTTATATTGTTGGGTCGTTTAATTCATAATAAAACATCATATTTTATAAACTACATGTGTTTTGTGTGCAAAATTCTTAATTGGTAAAGTAAATAGTAACTAAAGCTGTCAGATGAATGTAGTGGAGTAAAAAAATACAAGTACCTCAAATTTGTACTTAAGTACAGTACTTGAGTAAATGTACTTGGTTACATTCCACCACTGGATTATTCCAAACACAATATTATTATTACCTTTTCGATAATCTTTTTGGGGAATCCATTCCATGCCATAACATGGAACGTTCTTGATTTAAATGATTAGGACAACCAAGGTACACAGTGGGTGAAATGGTTATATTGTCCTGTATGGGTCCTCTTTCAGAATATGGTTATTTTTTTATTATAGCTGAGGTCCAGGAAGCTAATAGTATGGGTATGGTCAACAAAAGGGGCGTAAAATCATATGTCTCCTTTCTTTCAAGCTACAGATTACAACATAACACATGTACAGCAGTCTGTTCCAAGTCTTATATTTTAATGCCTTTTATTTACTTTTATTTATATTTTATTTTTTACTAATATTTGCAAGAACCAGCCCTGATGGTGATTCCATATACTCCCTCTGTTTGAATGTAACCTTTGTAACTGCAAGAGAATATTGTTCTAGTGTCAGACTCCAGTGCATCTTTGCTGTTTGTTATGATGATCACTTAATAGATCATACATTTTTATTTTTATTTATTTGAGCAGATGCTGCTTAAAAAAAAACAAGAATAAAAGGATGGGATTGATCTTTCTGTATGTTGGTGATCAGGAATCAGAGGACGGTGCTTTTCCACTACCATATATGACACACACAAGTAAATAAATAAATAAATAGACAAAAAAACATCTGCCATAAATATTGTTTGCACACAAAAACACTAAAAGAGATTCCTTTTTATTAACAAGATATTTTACTTTGAATATTTCTCATACAACCCAAAGCAATTACTGTCACTCCAAGTGTGTAAAATTGGTGTAAAAATGTTAAAGCTGACTGTTAATTAATTCTTCCTTTGAAATGGCATTAAACCTCCCCTGAAAATATAAATCCCTAATTGCGGTAGTAAACTCTTACAGGGATGCTGAGGAGGATATAAACCAGGCAGAGCAAAACAACTTTGCTGTAACAGGTTCATTTGAAAGCTTTCATCCATTTTCATCCCCTCTGCCACAGGGCGGGGAAGCGGCCGAGTGGAGGGAAGGCGGAGGGTATGGAACACTTTTAAATTTCACTTTCCTCAACAATGCCAGCTTTTATGTTATTTCTCTTAACTCGACTGCTCATTTCCTTTCCATCTATTTTTCCTGTCTCTCTTTCTCCATCTGTCCCTTTCTTCTGCAGCCAACCCTTTTAAGGCTTCCATTACAGGTTCAAATCAACTGAGGTTCCTCTAATGCTAGCGTCTGTTGGAACCTCTTTCAAGGCATCTATTGATCTTCTGGGCCCGGTATTCCCTCTCTCTCTTTCTATGTCTCTCTTGCTCTCTATAAACAGGACCACAAGGAGTTTTTTCTGTCCCTGCTGGTTTGACCCTTTATTATGGATGGCACCTCTCTCTCTGACCCCTCACCAACACCGTTCCCTGTTGGCAGCCTAGTGCCACCACTTTCCATTTGGATTCTACACACATCCATCTCTCCTTTTCTCTTAGTCTACGAGACACGCTGCTGATACAACAGCCTCTTTACAACTACGCTACATAGTGTTAGTAATTTAAGCCACCTGCCCCTTTACAATCTTTAAAGACAATAGAGTGCTAGGTGATTATGAGGACATATTTGCTGAATTTGTTAAAACGTGGATTAACCTTTAAAGCGGGAGTGTGCGGTGTTGCCTACTCTTTTTCAATGAAAGTAGCTAGTACTAGCTCCCAAAAGTCGCTAAAAGTTGCCAGATGATGTCATATGCTCATTTGCATATTGATTATGTCATTGCGTATCATTTGCATACAATTTAGCGGTAGTGTCAGCTGCTCACGGTCCAAGGGGAGAGTGCTCTTGGCATAAGTGCCATGGACTGTGTTTTATTTGAGCAGCATGCATGGGAATGAATTAGAATAGAACATATCTTGATTTCCCCCTGATGGCCTGAAGTAACAACATTTTTTGCTAGTCACTTTTAGAATTAAAGTTGCAAACAGGGTCTGAAAAGTTGTTAAATTTAGCAAGAAAGTTGCCAAGTTGGTCACATTGGCAAACTTACAAAAATGTACTTTGGCTTGTGGGGCCAATGCTTTTAAAAATATTTGTGTCCATCCTTGCAACTACTAATGAAGTTGTCACCCTACAGCTGGTTCTGTCATTAGGTTCTATGAAGAAGTGTTTGACCCTTGACCCTCACCATATTTTTCTTGTTTTTGTAATTTAACATTTTCTTTCCAAATTATTTATATATTAATATTCTTTCTTAAACTCCTTTTTCTTTCATCCTCGCCTTTTGTAAATGTAAATGTGCTGTATTTATATAGCGCTTTTCTAGTCTTAACGACTACTCAAAGCACTTTTACATCATACAGGATACATTCACCATTCACACACATTCATACACTGTGGCCGAGGCTGCCGTACAAGGTGCCACCTGCTCATCAGATACACATGCACACACATTCACGCTCCGATGGTGCAGCATCGGGGGGCAACTCGGGGTTCAGTGTCTTGCCCAAGGACACTTCGACATGGGACTACAGGGCCGGGGATTGAACCACCAACCTTCCAATTGGCAGGCAACCGCTCTACCGATGAGCCACAGCCGCCAGCTTTTCCCTCTCTTGGTTTCTTAATTTGTTCTGTTTCTTTATTTTTCTTGTATTATGCCTCTTTCACCATTGCAATGGCTCCCCTTCTTCTGCTTCACAGCTTTTTCTTCTCTTCAAATCTCTCCCTTTCTTTTGAATAACAACCATCTCAATAGCAGTGGCCAAGGTTATTTGGCATCCTCCACAGAGCACATTTGTTTGTCCTTCTCTGCAACTGAAGAAGACACTCCGCTATTCTAATGGACTCCAGAAGCGACAGTCCTTTGAATTGGTTTAAAAAGAAGGCCAGCAGAGACCCTCTTTCTCTCTTTCCTCTCTCCCTCTCTGCCTTTGTAGAAGCTGACAAAGGAGTCTCTCTGTGTTTGCCATGAGACCAGATGTACCCAGGCAGTAGACAGGATGCTAACCCCTGGAAGTCCTTATGTTCCTCCTGCTATAGGACATTAAAGCTACACTTTGCATGCTGGCAGCTCTCTCCTCTGTAAACATTGAGCATGTGAGATGACACAAAATAGCCCCTTACTGCAGTGGCATAGGAAATTCCACTGGATGCATGTCTTTTCGCCGATGTCCGTCACCTTCTGCTTTCTTTTTGTTGTAATTTAAACTCCGGTGGATTTATGAGGACTATGGTTAACTGCTCCTCAGATCTCTGCAGGGTAAATCCAGACAGCTAGCTAGACTATCTGTCCAATCTGAGTTTTCTGTTGCACGACTCAAACAACTTTTGAACATATACATTTTCCACCTAAACAAGTTCCTTCCGGAGGCTATTTTGCAGCGGCACCGTTGCTCCGCTCGGCATTGCCCAAGACAGTTGTGATTGTTTCAAGAAATAAACCAATTAACCAGAGAAAGTTTTTCTCCCATCCCAGAATGCTATGTGCACTAGTCAGACTGCAGCACAGTGGAGGAAGGTCTGTCAATGCCAACTTATTGGTTTCCATACCGTTACTGTCACTGTTGGAAAATAAATCAGTTTTATGAATGTTATGGTTAAGGTCTGGTTAGGTTTAGGCACAAAATGTAGTGGTTTAGTAAAACATCATGGTTTGGAGAAAAATGTCTACTTCCTTTAGGTAAGGGGAGCTTTGTCGCCATGCTTACAATGATAAACACATTAATTATGGTTCGTTAAAGGATTAGTCTGCATCAAAAGAACTACATTTTCAGAATAATGTCCCTCACCTTTTGCTCTCTGGGTGTTGTACTTTTCAAACAACAACTAACTTCGTGCTAGCATGCCACACACTGACAATTGCATGTTTTGATGACAATTTGGATCGTGCAACAAGGCCTGCTTGGAATAAAGAATAACTTTACGGCATTTAACTGGGACGTTTTAGGACCGATGGTAGAGGACTGCTATGGACCAAGTACAATCTGTGATACACTGGTAAGAGCAAATTACATTTAACCATGTATACAGCTAGTTTAAATAGCTCTCGTTAGTGCATTGTGTGAACAATTAACTTTATTTAATATTGTAATGTGCGGTGTTTTCTTTTGCAAGGTGCAAATGTTCCACCAAAACTTTGGGAAACTATTTTGCAGCGCCAACGTCGCGTTTTTGTTGTTGTTGCCATATTCACTACACTGACAGCAGCTGTATAAGAACGAGGCTGGCCACGTATGGAAGAGGTTGGGGTGGATGGGTGGGCATACATACATACATACATACATACATACATACATACATACATACATACATACATACATACATACATACATACATACATACATACATGCAGGACATACAAACAGGACTTTCAAGCCAAAGAGTGGAGGTTGGTCCCAGGGAAAACTACAGCCTTTCACTCAGGAAACACACCATTTAATCCAAACCACGATCTAACTATTCATTTTGGTGCCTAATCTTAACTTTCATTGCGGTAAATTGCTCATATTTTGTGGACTAAATTTAACCGTAATGTCCACCAAAACAACTGGCAGCTCGCAGTGCTTTGTACCTGGCTCAAAGTCACCTATTTGCGGGGAACTGAACCACCACCTACCGTTGATAAAAAGGCCTGTAGAGGCATGAATAACTACCAAGCTCATAGCCAGCCAGCATCCTGTGACCTCCCCGTGTCGCCCACAGCCGGCAGTCTCCTAATTTCGTAGGATATCATGCGTTTTGGTGTGCATACATTTTCATACAATATCATATGGACCCGTTCATGAGAATGCGTTGCTTTGTCACTTGAACACAAACAGATGTTTTTCCCTTGATTTCACTGATGCTGTCGTTCTACTTGGGAAGTGTCTCTGTGTTCCATACCCTAAAGTAAATTGGCTGCATTTCTACATCTAAATCTTGCAGCTCAAAATAAAAGTGAGTGGTGAAGTCTAAGTTTTTATTGATGTGATCTGTTGTACAGTCTTGGATTTCATGGTGGACATACATAAAATACTTCTGACCAAGTTTACTCAGACAATGCACAGATCTTGCTGTAAACAATGATACATGGTGTATCTTTTATTCACTATTATGTCCCTCAAGTCAAATGCCACTGAGCTGACAGCAGTTCAAAGCTAAAACCAAAAACTGACAAACACAAAAAAATATTTGAATTGTTTCCTTGCACTCTCTCGGATTCAGTCATGTATTAAAAATGAACGTGTTACACAGATCTTGGCATCTAGAGGCATTGTGGACCTGAGACTCTATCACAGTGGTAGGCATGCATATATTCTAATTAGTACTCTCATACATGTCCCTCCTTTAATAACTCTACATTGTTTTCAAAGGAAAAAACTATTCATATAACCTACTTAAAGCACATAATCAGCAGTAATTGCTAAATGAGTCATGCAGAGATAAAGCACATGGAATAATCCCACGTTTAAAGGCATCATCATCATTTGTTCCATTAAGAATTATTTCTTCCTCACTTCTCACATGCAGCATAATCCAGCTCAGTATTAAAGGCTTGACTTCTGCCAGCGGCTCACAGTGCAGCCTTGTATGCCTGCTGAACACATTACTAAACAATCCAAGTTTCATGGTGAGAGGAGTTGGAATATTTTCTCTGTGGCCAACAGGGGAACAGAACATGATGATGGGTCTTTATGTGCGAGAGATACGGCAGCATTTACGCTGCTGTGGGTGTTCAATTCTCTTTCAAATATTTTTATTATGAAGCTTCATTTCAAAACTCAAGTTATACAATTGTTATTACAGTGCTTCTTTTTTACAGTATATAAACAAAGATAAGGAAAAAGATGAACCGGATCTTCTCAAGGTGTATTGTGTCCTACGGTGAGCCATAACTTCAGTGTTAGTTCAGTGTTTAGACTTTCTTTTTCTAAAATAAGAGGATGCACTTTTTGCACTGAGAATTCCATATGCTAAGAAGCGCCGCTGAGCCAGTGTCAGTTTCTTTGCTTCATCAGATATCCTGGATATGGGACAATTTAAATATTCAACTAAAGATATAACTCCAGTAACCTTTTATCTGGCAACAAACAACATAACTATGAAGTAAATAATGCAGCCTATGTAGGATTTTAAATTACTTTAGACAGTAACATGTGTTTCTGGAGCATATGTGAATAAATGCTAAAGTTATAGGTCATTCTGTATGTCCATACCCAGCTCATTTCCCCAATCTGCTACAGTGTGGGATAAAGTGGGTTTGCTCACCACTTGTCCCAATTTCTTGACAGTGTTGGTCATTCTGTGACATTGTATCTATAGTACACCTTCTAGTTTATACAAGTGTATTTGTTTGTATTTCTGTGAATGCTGTTGAATCAGCATTCACACAATTTCTTGACAGTGTTGACTGAATTCTGTGACATTGTATCATTCCATTTATTCTCTAACATATCATCTGGTGTTTACGGACATTTCCAATGTTTTTTCGGAAGTCACAGCAACTAGAATTTAGATTTTGTCCTAGTCAAATTCCATTTTAATTACAATAACCCAGTAATGGAACACACGTATCCGCTTATATGTTTTAGGTGACTGTATTTCTATGTGTGTAACACTAGATTCATGTTGTGTATACTGTGTGCACAGTTTGTGCACAAACTGTGAAAAATGTCTTCCTTAGTGTCAGTTTATCAAATAATGTTGAACTATTCTGTGGAGCTGCTCATCAATATTTTTTAAACAAAAGAGAGATATGTTAATGAAGTAGCAAATACTGTACCTTTTAAACTCATGTTCCAGAATTATGGAACATTACAACACAAGTGTTTTACATATGAATGCATACATCACTGTGGCGTCATTGCTTAGAGGAGGATTGGGGGGTGTTGAGGATCTTGGTCGCTTGCTCTGGAGGAAACTACTAGACCTGTTGGGTCCTTGTGAAGTGTCTTGAGATAACTCTTGTTATGAATTGATACTATAAATTGAAAAAAAAAAAAAAATTGAATTGAATTGAATTGAATCTCCTGTTGCTCTTTTCTCTGTGCTTTCTTCTTTCGCATCCAACAACAAGCTCATTAAACTGCAAGCAAACTGACATTTCACCCTAACTTCTCCCTCTCTCACTTGTTTCACATCATTAAATGGCAGCGTCAGGCTCAAAGGTAGCTGGGCAAACTCTTTGAGAAAAACGGCGTGTGTTTTGATGAGCTTGTCACTCCCTCACCTCAAACATGCCTCATTAGTAGTTCAGTCGAAACACCTATCGGCACCCCCTCCACCCCTCCTCCCTCCCATTACACACACAAACACACACACACACACACACACACCAGTTTCTCTTTCTGTCTCTCTCTCTCTCTGGGCCCCCTCCTGTTTTTCAGCACTAATTAGCTGGCTTCTCCCTCTTCTGTGCTTCCCCAGTCACATCTCAAAGGGAGACGGATATGATTTTTCTTTAACCCAAAGGCCAACTTAATCAGCTGAATTAATGACTTTATTACCCGTTAGGCTCCGGGCCATGCAACACATTTCTCTCAAATGCCCAACGCGCCTCTCACTATCTCTCTCCCGCTCCTTCTTTTACCCCCTGCAGGAATTTTTACATTTCAAAAATAGAAATAGACAAGAGAAAGAGAGGCAGCGAGACCAGGCGATGGGTGGCAGGAAGATATTACGAGATATACATGTACTGTATATACACTGATAGGGAGTTACAGGTACCTCCTAATGACTACTTTAACAATTGGCTTCAAGTCGTTTATGTATAAGCAGTGTGTATGGTGGGGCTTTCAGAAAAAGAAAGAGTATTATTACCATATCTGGAGGTAAAACAAGGAATGTGGGGTTCTGACAATTTCTGTCACATTAGTAACCTCCATTCTGTTATTTAAATGTGTTTAATTAATTAGCACCAGTGTCTGTCAAAGATGGCAAATGGTAACAGACACACACACACACACACCAGAACTCAACCTCTAAACATTACTTTTTTAATGGCTAAAATACGGTAATTAGTTGATACATCAGTGTCTGTCAGTAGATATATTACCACAATTGAAAAACACCACTGATATGAAGATGCACCATTAGTCTTCTCATTTACTTGACAAACTCTAACAGAGCCCAAGGCCTATACATTAAATTCATCAAGTGACAACTAAATAATGAGGTGGTTCTGCAACTAAGAGCTGGTCTTGAGAACTGGCTTCTTACTGCTGTGACTGGAGGAAACCGCAGTGTAATAAAACTGTGCTGTGTGTAGAGTCAAGGGCTTTGTCTGGATCACTACCAGAGATAAAGACCGTAAGCCTGTCCTGTGTACATGCATTCTTGGTGGGATGTGTACATTCTCATGCATGTATACATGACATCTCTAGGGTGTATTAGGAGAATGAGTTATACCACATTTAATAATCCTCAAAAAATATGTGATGTTGTATGTGTTTTAGTATGTACAGTTTGAAGTCTCGCATTTCAGCCCCCTTTCTCAACATACTGAACAATGACTGTGTTGAACGTTTGTGGCCTTGGCATTATCACCTAACCCTAATGCCTCTTATGGTACATGGGTCAAATTTGGCCCGTTTTTTTACAAGTTTTTTAATACGTAAATATGATTTTACTTGTAACCTGATTGCTCCAAAATTGTGGGTCTTCTATTACATTTTGTAAAAAAAAGAAATATACACATATATATATATATATATATATATATATATATATATATATATATATATATATTTAATATATTTATAAAACAATATATATGTTTTAATAGTTTCAAAACAATATCCTGGCTTAACTTATACTGTACCAGTCTGTGATTATCCACTCAACATCTTCTGATCTTAACTATTAGTCAAAATACTTTATAATTTCTGCTCTTTTTAACTCCCAAACTAGGTAAGATTTCATGTAAATGACATTGTTGACCTTAAATTCCAAGAATAAGTGTAAAACTTGTGGTAACAAGTTGGTGTTGCATTTATGTGAAAAAAGGTTTTAAAAAGGTTTAAAAAAACAACTGGAAACAAACAACAAAAACGTAAAAAAAAAACTGTTAATTTTCCATTTTGGGAGACAACACAAGTGTTAATCCTAGACAGGCTAAGCACATAAAAAGCTGGGTCCAGACTAGTTTAATGATAGCCAGGCAGATTGTTTTAGGAAGATGGAGGAATAAAGGGGTGCCGTCAATCCATAAAGAAGGCTTGTGAGGTGGCTAGGGTGGCAGCGTTTGGAAAAAATGTCATATAAACGGTTTGCTAGATTGATTGTCTACACTTCAAAATGGAGAAAGTACCTGAGCTTTCTTTTCCTTAGAAGCTGTAAGATGTTCTGTGGAGAGATATATATAATGTGCTTAGTGTTTTGTCACATATCCATATGTTTTTT
The DNA here is from genome assembly GCA_026937815.1 of Etheostoma perlongum. NCBI lineage: Eukaryota > Metazoa > Chordata > Actinopteri > Perciformes > Percidae > Etheostoma > Etheostoma perlongum. The sequence continues at coordinate 28,089,023 of CM049376.1, read as the reverse complement.
TTCTTTTAGATTCTTTTTTTAGGCCTCCATTTGACAGGAAAGCTAAAAACATGAAAAGGGAGCGAGAGGAGGGAATAACATGCAGAAAGGGCCGCTGGGGGGAGTCAAACCCGGGCCCTCTGCGCTGAAGAGTGAACCTCTATACATGGGCGCCCACTCCATCAAGTGTCCATCATATACATATGTTTGTTTGGTTTACAGCTGTATGTTTTATTATTATTCAATGTAATTATGGTTGTTATGTTACTTTATCTTCATTTTCCTTTGAGTGAGTGGTGATGACGAATGGGGGTGTTCAGGGGGATGGGATGTGTTCATGTTGTAAATGGTGTGTTTTGTATGCTGATTTAAAAAAAGAATTTTACTAATAAAACCTGCCGGTGGTTATTGGCCGTCCTTGCAAAGTTCTGCACATATTCTTGTGAAAACTGATGGACACCACATATGTTGTAGCTACATGTTGTTATGCAAACCTTATAGTATAATATAGGTTATGAATAGTTAGCACATAAGGCACAAACAGTTTGACAACAAACAAACGTTACTAATTGAAATGCATTATTGAACGTTATATTTTTTACCTATTCATACATTCAGATTGCACAGATCAACGGCTTGTGTTTAGTAGCCTTATAGCTGAAGGAATGAAATACTTTGCATAACAATTTGTTTTCCGTGCAGGCACATAATAGCAGCGCCCTGACAGCATAACTAAAAACTCCCTAGAAAGCGCATGGTCAGGTTGAGTTATTATGTTTTCAGCTTTCTGAACCACTTGTTTCTTCCACAGAGAGCCAGGGTCTTTCTGCTACACTCCAGTGTAATCTTGGAGCAGACCTTAATGTTATTCAGACAGTTTTTGTCCTCCACAGACAACCCATTCAACCAGCACACAAATGAAAACGATGAAAGACTCTTGATAATAGTTTGATAAAAGTTATATTAAAGTTTCTTGCAGACACCAAAGAGTTCTAGCTTTCTTAGCAAATGAATTCTCTGCTGTCCCCGCTCGGCTGATACAGTCTATTGTATCAGCTGTTATTCAAACACTTGTTTTAATTCATTTTTAACCAAGTTGTTAAAACAGTGGCAGTACCAAACTGTTACCCTAAAGACATTTGGGACATCAGACAAAGGTAACATGGTTCACAAGAGAATTTACTCTCCAGTACGAAGACATACTAAGTAATTGTTCCATAAAAAAAGGCTGAATGGGTTGAGTGCAAAATTTGCTAAGAATACATACATAGGCAAGGGATAATGTAGTGAATACAACCCCGACAGGGTGATCAGGTCTTGAACCAGCCTGAAGGGGTTGTATTCGCTATGACAAATGCCTCGCTCTACATTATCCTGTTATAACATGGCTACTTATCAAATAAATCAATAGTTTGGCACAAAATATTAATTTAAATGGGAGTTCATTGATTTAAATAAGATTGTATTGCTTCCGCTAAAGAAAATCAGCCGCTGAATGTTGACACACCTTTAAGTTACCGTTAAACATGTTGCAATGTAGCTAAGCTAACTAATTAGCGTTGTCCCTACGGCTGTTACTGCGTAGGGATCATAGACGATATATAATGATGTGGCAGATCTGCTGTTATTGCTTGAATTGGAGGCATAGACTGTATATATATATATTGATTTCAATTAATATTAATGGTCTATAATTGGAGGACAGAAGTTGCTCCACGTTTCCCCACTGTTTGCGACAGCTGATAAATTATCTGGACTTCTTTCAGCGGATTGATTGATAGCTGTCCTCCAGAGTGAACAGAACTGCATCCATGGCAACGGTGTGTTATACTTAGCAACAGTCTGTTATAAAGATAATAACAGACCGCATTCTACATTAGAATTCAACCAAGCCATTTAATAAATACACGTAACACACACATACAAATTTGGTAAAAACTTTATAGAGATATTTTTTAAATTAATATTTTTTCAATATTTATGTTTTTTTTTTTTTTAAACACAATGGTTCCTTAATGTCAATTCTTCTAACTGTGAGGCATAATAAACAACCATGCCACAGTAATATGCCAAAGTTGGCCGCAAGCTACAATATATTTCTCCCAATCAACACCATTAATACAGAAATGATAATGCAGTTACTAACAACACGGATGGAAAATTCTCATTTGCAGAGGAAGATGATTATACAGTATGTGTGAAAAATAAAGTGTTCGCACCATAATTCAAACAGAATCAGAAGATAATTTCCACCTGCAAGTTAATTCTATCTGTAACCAGATGATTACTAATTACCAAAATAAAGGCTGCAAATCCATTTTTAATGTTAAAATGGTCATTTAACATAATCAATTCTTTTCAAGTTCTTTCCTCTTACACATGATACTAGGTACTGGAGGTGGCACTAACACACAAATACACACGCGCACCATTTATTACCAAAACAGTTTATACAGAAATATATTTCATTTAAAACTCTCACCTGAATGCAAACACTGCATACCAGCAGCAGTGTTGAGGTGCAAGATGTGAGTGATGGTTTTGTTATTCTTGCTAGAAAACCAGCATCCCCTCTCTTCTCTTGCTGTTTTATACTGCAGCTCCTGTCCCACGGGACTTATTAGTCAATTACACCTGAGCGCAGCTGTTTAATATGGGCTGAAAACATACCTGAGTTCCCAGCATCAAACACTTCCTTTGCTGTACATTTTTCCTGAGGTATACAGTAATGAGTTGAGTGGGGGTGTGCATGTGTTTGTGTGTTTGTGTGTGTGTTTGTGTGTGTGTGTGTGTGTGTGTGACATTCAGAAAAAGGGAGGAATTATTCATTAGCTCTCTATTTCGCTCTTTCAGCCTCCCTCCTGATCCGCGTGTTCAACAACTCTGGGGCGAATGCAGAATTGCAAATTAGCTCCCGGAAAAATCTAATTAATTGGCCATCCTCACAGGCTTCTTGTCAAAGTTTGGGGCTGACGTGTCAACGATTCCCCCAGAACTTCAAACAGCAATGTGCAATATGGCACTGAGCGGAAAAACAAAACAAAAGGAGCCGAGCAAAGCACTCCATAAAAAATAAAACTACCCTCTGCGTGTCAATTAATAGAGAACTTCAATCAGGGCAAAACTTTTAGAGTTGACTTCTCCTAACCGCACAATGACTCACTCAACCAGGCAGCTGCCACTTGGCCTTCTCTGCAATTTCACAATCAGTCAGTCTCAAATTGGAAGTCAACATTCCTTTGTGGGGTTTCAGTGGCTCTCATACCGCAATAATGGCTTTATTGGGGCTTGCGAAAAGTGAATAATATCTTGCAACATGAAATCATTTGTCATCCTTTAGCTCTCCCTACAGTGGGTGTTTTCATTATGATTGTTCTATTTGTTACGCATCTCTATTGATCAAATAAACACTCACTGATTATATCTTGCTCTATCAGGCAGTGAGGGCTGGAGTGGACCGGTCAAGTGACCGCAGTCATCTTATCCGATCTGTATTTAAAGATGCTCTTAATAAGCGTACAGGTCTGTATTGCATGAAACAGGCCAGGATGAAACAAAAAGCTGCCAGCTGCATTCAGTGAGCCAACATTTGTCTTAAGACGCCATCTAGTGCTGTGTTGTATGTATTACAAATGAATATAACTATTTTACAATGACTTTGGCTTAGTTTTAAATGTTAATGCAAAGAGCCAAACGGATTTGCTAACTTTTTTCCTTTAAATAACGCATAAATAATGCATAACGCTGTCCTTGTATACAAAGTGCAAAAAACTAAATCACATGTTCAGTCCTCAGAATACCACCACCTCATATAAAGCTTATTCCTATGACACAGATAGTCTTTCTCCTTATTTTAATATTACCCTGGCAATGAGCAGCACTTTTAAATTATTGCGGAGTCCATCGGCACCACTGCAATACATTTAAATAAATGCAAAGAATGAAAAAAAGAAAATTACATTTCGATTACTTTTGATTACTGTAAAAATGTTGTGTAGGTTGTGTGCATTCCAAAATAATGAATAAATTATAATAATAATATAATGTTAAATCATTTTCTACTATTACAGTATTTTAAATGATTAGTTATCCTCAGAATACTGGCACCTTAAATTAGGTGCGTGTATTTTTGATTGAGCATTGAGTTTCATGCCTTTAAAAACAAGATACAGAACAGTCAGTTAGCATTTTGTCTTATATAGATGTAGGGTTTACTATAAAGAACTCTTTGTCTGCTTGTGTGTGTGCTGCATCACTTAACTGCTCTGTCTGTATTGTTGTCAGCCTGATTGCGGTCCCTCAGCCAGATCTCCTGGGCCCAGTAACCACAGGCTGTAGACCCAACCACAATGTTTGTTTACAATGACGTCTCGGTAGAAAACTCTGGCGTCCGCTGAGCAAATGGGGATAAGGATAAACTCTCGTCATTAATCCTTTCATATGTCAACACCCCCACACCCCAACGTTAGATTGGAGACTTAATTTACCTGCTGGGCCACAGACTTAAAAAAAAGACCCCACCCCCAAACAACTAGCAGTCAGTCTGAGCGGCAGGGAGATGTTGCTGTTCCTAATGCTAGATTTGGTTTATCAAAGATGTTTGCAAAGCCACACAGTAGAGAAAATAAGCACAGCAGAAAGGTCAAATAAGACAGACCTTGGTCTATAATTTTTGTTGTACTGCACATTGCTGCAGATCCTGTTTTCACCCTGTGTTTAAGTCTGTTTTAGCTACAGAGTGAGACATCTCACTTCTATACTATCTTTGTTGGGAGTCACATATGTGCAGTAGCTAGATAACGCTTTCTCCTTTGGTCAGTACGAGGCAGGATAAGCTGGGAGACTTCTTCTAAACGAGGAGCACTTGTGGAATACCTGCAGAGCAGGGACAGGAAGTAGTTCTTCTGGAGATTATGGTGAACTAGTGTGTGTTTTAGCAGTGTTTTGACATTGAGGACGAGCTAGCATGTGCTACGGTTAGCCACCTCATCTCGGCTAGTGACGTAGAAAGCCGCGCAGATACTGAACAGCTCACTCGGAGACGGAAGACAGAGGACATTCAGAAACCGTATCTCACTCAAATCACCATGGATAGTTTTTTTTTTTTCAAGTTTGTATGTGTGTGGAAGCACCAGAGACACAAAATAACACCCCAAATTCCAGAGATTTTTCATAATATGGGCACTTCAAACATTACAGTTACGGCAACAGAAAGTAACAAGTTTGCCAACGTCACCAATCTTCGCAACTCAAATCTGCCTAAACGGGATTTTTGTGTTAGAGCGACGCCACTGTGGTTCTGTCTATGAAGCCCCAGATTCCAGTGTCTTGCTCTTTTTCGGCAACTCTTTTGCTTTCTTTAGATCACTGAGTACTTATCTTTTACTTTAACTTACACTATATTATCTACACACATCCATGTGAACATTACAGATGTCTAACACACCTCTTAACCAAAATAGTTCTTCAGTTTATATTCCTTGTTATAATTAATAAGTTATTTGGCATTTTGTGTCCGTTTCCGTTTTTGTCATGGCCCACAAGCAAGGTTATGACAAAACATACTTAACTAAAATTAATTTCAGTTTGTGAGTTAAAGTTGTTGACCGCTTCATTTTAAAATGCAATAATTTAAGGTCTGTAAAGAACATGTACATTGTTGTGATGCTCTGAAAAAAACTTCTGCATGATTTTTTTTACCTAATTTAATACAGATGTTTTTATATTGTTTGCTATGTGAGCATTTTGAGCATTTTGTGAAAACTGAGCCAAAGCAATTATCTCAACAATTATCCAGACGAGTTGTTAAAGTTAATGTCATTTGAAAGAATTCTTGTTCATTATTATTCTTGGAAAATGTCTTTAATGAGGCCAATAAAAAGGACAAAATTAAAAAAGTTCCATTTATTTACAAAAATAGATGTATAAATACAATTCTGAGTGTAAACGTCTGTACAAATGAGTCTCCTTGACAACAAAATAAAGGCCTAAACATCACAGTAAAGACAACAGCCACATTTATGTCTGTGCACATGTCAAAGAGTACAACTTCATTTAAATCTATAAGAATCCGGCCCGTGTGTGTCCTTCCGTACACATAAAATATTGTCCAGGGTCAATGTGCAACATAAGCTTGTAGTTTTAGGGTACGATGGTCAGAGTACAGAGCGGTATTTACATGCAAACATGAGCCACACTGCACATGCATTCTCAGGATAGACAAACACACGAAAACGGACCGCAAGCCTCACATGGTCGCCACGACAACAGACTATCTCCTCACAGAACGGAGACCTGCACAGGAAGTGACAAGAGATACAGAGCATGGAAAATGAAGTACTGCAAAGTCTTTTATAAGGAACAAATGCAAATATACAAATGAAATATTCTTTTTACCTAGAAGCAATACTGGATATACTGATTCACACGTCACTTAATTGGCTGATTTGTGTAGCCATTGTGTTCCCCCTCCATTGTGTTTAGTCTGAATGCCAGGAGGTTATGTGATTTGCCACTCCAGCGTTGCCTTGGGCTTCAATCCCAGCAACATGCTTGTTTCCAGTCTGTCAAAATTTTCCAACAGCCTCTATCGCCGCTATCCATTAAACTGCTCTCTGAATGGGGGTAAATTATCTTATCTAACGGTGTTTTTACAGTACTTTTATAGAGTCTTTCTATTAACAAAGTTCAGTTGTTATTTTGAGGAACCTTAGGGCCCTGTCTAATCTAGCCATAACTAACCTTCTTTACAGATGCCACTAAACAAACCTGAGCTTTGACTGAATATAACAGGGACACTCAAATAGAACAGATGCCTGCCAACATTAAGTTCACACCCATAAACACACATTCACCATGCTACCCACTAGCTCACCTGAGGCAGGTGGCAAAGGCTCTACGAGCATTGCGGTGCAAGAAGTGGATGGGGAAGCCTTTGAAGGTGTGTCCGTCTGGCACCGCCCTCCTCACTGCGTCCTGGAACTCCTCGTTGCCACAGGAGACGCCAGTGCAGCGCTCCAGCTCATAGGCTGCCAGTGCCGAGGACAGCAGGTAGGACAGGTGGTCGTCCCATACTGTGGCCAATTTCAGGTCCTGGAAGAAAGAGCACCAAAGAGCTCATACTTTGCTCAACAAATCTCACATCACATGTTAAAGTGCTATTTTGCTAATTTTAAGGTTCATAATTATATTTAGAAGTTGTACCAAAATAGGTTTACATGGTTTAACTTTCAAAAAACACCATATTTTTGTTGTAAAATACTGCACATTGAGGCAGCTCCTATTTTAACCCTGTGTGTTGAGCTCTCTGTTTTAGCTACAGAGTGAAGCCGCACATGCGCAGTACTTAGGTAAGGTCTACTAGCTAATAAGAAGCAGAGTATGAGGGCGTGCCATGCTGCACGTTCGTCATAGACGTAAAGGCTGGACTGCAATAGCGCTTGTTTGGAACAGTTGGTGAACAGTGTTTTCTAAGCTATAACATGAACAAAACCCTCCATCTCTGGACTAAATGACTACAGGCCTGTTGGGACTGCATTACATCCTGCAACACCTCAACTCTCCAAGGGGCATATGCAAGGATCCTGTTCGTGGACTTTAGCTTGGCTTTCAGCACCATCAACCCGGACATCCTCAGCACCAAACTCTCCCAGCTCACTGTGCCAGCCTCCACCTGTTAGTGGATCACAAACTTCCTGACTGACAGGAGTCAGCAGGTGAGGCTGAGGAACATCACATCCAGCACACAGACTATTAGCACTGGCGTGCCCCAGGGGTGTGTGCTCTCCCCACTTCTCTTCTCTCTCTACACCAATGACTGCACATCAGGAGACCCATCTGTTAAACTCCTAAAGTTTGCTGACGACACAATGGTCATTGACCTCATCAGGGACGGTGATGAGTTGGCCTACAGACGGGAGGTTGATCAATTGGCTCTCTGGTGCGGCCAGAACAACCTTAAGCTTAACACGATCAAAATTGTGGAGATGATCGTAGACTTCAGGAGAAGCCCCCCCCACTCTTCCCCCCATCACCATACTCAGCCCCGTGACTGCTGTGGAATCCTTCAGGTTTCTGGGGTCCACTATATCCCAGGACCTATAGTGGGAGCCCAACACCATCATCAAAAAGGCCCAGAAGAGGATGTACTACCTGCACCAGCTCAGGAAGCTCAACCTGACTAAGGAGCTGCTGATCCACTTCTACACAGCCATTGTCCAGTCTGTCCCCAGTCTATCACCCTTTTCACTATGCTCCATAAGTAAAATAATAATAACTATATAATAATAATTTACTCCTGCATACTTTCCAAAATACACACCATGATCGTATTGATGTGAATGCTGGAGGCATTGACTGATCAATGTCTTCTACTGCAAAAATTATTTATTATTAACCCCACGTCACACTCTTTTTGGCCCCTAACTACGTCCACATTTTTCAACGTAGAAACCTTAGTCAAAGTAGGGATGTAACAGTTACCGGTGTAAAGGTAAACCCCGGCAGAAATGTTGACGTAACAATTACCCTTTTCATTTAAAAATATCCTTATTATCATGGTGGATTACCACGGTGTGGAAACCCTGCGTTTAATCCTTCCAAGCTTCATATGAGGCTCCTGAAGAAAAAGAACACTGCGCTCAGACAGGAGAAGGGGAAAGAATGTAGCAGCTGACTTTTTTCTTTACTTTCCTGTTTTCAGACTTGTTGAAGTGTTTAGCCCAGAACGTAAATTAAAACTATTCTGTAGGCTGCTAAACTGGGTGTACTGCCTTCTTATCTTCAAAAGGGGCCTGCTACAATGTGCCCGTGTTACGACGTGACATTTATTTGGAGAGAGAGAGAGAGAGAGAGAGAGAGATACAATACTGTGCAAAAGTAAAAAAAAAGTAGGCAGGTGTGAAAAAATGCTGTAAACTAAGAATGCTTTCAAAAATATAAATAATTACTGTTTATTTTTATTAATTTACTAAATGCAAAGTGAGCAAACAAAAGAAAAATATAAATCACATCACCCATCAGACTTCTCTGGACAGTAGGTGGGTGTACCTGCGTCCCACTGGTTTCTGCCAGTTCTGAGCTGATGTCACTGCTGGACATCTTCCCATTTCAAAGGGAAATGAGCTTGATGTGTTTTTCATCTGCTGCACTAAGTTTCCTTGACCGAGAACTGCGTCTACATTGCCTGAAGTTTTGTAAGTTTATGTATAATAAATGTTGCTGGTTTAAAGGCAAAGGGTAGTGTGTGATTTAGATTTTTTCTTTTGTTTGCTCACTTTGCATTTTATAAAGTGATAAAAAAATAAACAATCATTAATATTTTAAACTTTTCACACCTGCCTAAGACTTTTGCACAGTACTGTATAAACTATTGCCTTGATAATATTGCTGTTGCTGTGTTTCTTACTGCATAGCTGATAGATGTACAGATTGTTTAACATTACTTGTGCAGCCACGTGTTGATATTCAGGTTGTGTTGTGTTAGGGCAATTTGCTAACAGCGTGCAATCGCCAGCAAACTGACTAACCTGTGAATTTACCTTGGTAAATAATGTTCATAGTAAGTAAGATGCTTATTAATGTGCATTATTATTTGCTTATATTTCAGAACCACATCCAACTTCACATGTAACGCCAAATACAACTTCATAGTTAACTATGTTCGAGTTGTAAAATCTTCCTGGATCTCAAAGTCAGACATCTCTGGTTCAGCAGCCAGTTTACAAGCCTATTGCCTATATTTTTGTAATATAATAAAACACTGTTACACTTTTTGAAACCATTTCAGCTTGTTTAGGCCTATCAGTGTTTTCTGAACATACTGAGCACACTTTTAAAAATACTGTGATAAAACCGAAAACCGTGATAATTTTGGTCACTATAACCGTGAGGTTACATTTTCATACAATTACTTTCCTAATTCAAACATAAAAATGTTCAGCTTGATTAGGACATTCCTGCTATTACTTTTGTCATTAATACCTTTCACAAATATTCTACATTTTCCAGGTAACTTTCTCCATTCAAATGAATGGAGACAAGGTTCAAAACGTGAACATTTTCACACTTTTTTCAACTTTTTTCCTTAGTTAGAAACTCCCATTCAAAATTTTAAATAGTTTAATCTAAGCATATAATAAGAAAAATTGAATCCAAATGTAGCACAAACTTTAACCAAACATCCAGAAAATCTGAAAAAGTAAATTAAAATTAATCCACTACTGTTATGCACAATGAGATGACGTAATTATTAAGAGCGCCAGTTAAACCTCAAACAATAGAAAACCATGAGGAAAACTTGATGGGAATAGGGCATTTGAGCTTGTTTTATGTATTAAAAGTCACATAGTATGCTTATTTTCAGGTTCATACTATTGTAGGTTTCTACTAGAACATGTTAAAGTGCTTTAATCTTAAAAAGAAAATTTAATTTTGGTGTGAAAATACCTGTATTATAAAAATACCTGTATTATAAAAACTCTGACGGAAAAGCTCAGTTTTAACGCCTGTCTGCTTAAGCCCCAATGCCAAAAAAACCCCAGTCTGTTCTGATTTGTCAGCGTCTCCAGAACTTCCGCATCTGCGTTCCTTGAGTCTCTGCACCGCCATTGCAGCCGGGGAATGACTGACGGCTTGTTTTAAAAGGCACAGTGTCTGAATACGGACTGTAAAAAATAAGTCAAACGTGCTTCATGTACGTCATGATTTATTTACTTCTGTTCCCATTGCACGTCACATATTATTCTTCCCACCATAGCTAAGTGCGCTTGTGTGATATTTCAACTTTTCATTTTTAATTTCCACTCAGCTTTTTGATATTAAAATTGATGACAAAATGCATCACAACAGGTGGATGGAAAACATACGGGATGTGAACCATAGCTTTTACTTGTCATAAATGGACTTAGCAGACTTGAACATAACCTAAAACACTGAAACTTTAAGGGTCCATATCTAGTCCAGTACTGTTATTTACCTTCCTGTGCTCAGAAACCAGGTAGCGCATCTCCAGCTCCAGCTGGTTGCTGGCAGCAGCAGGATCCAGAGATGGGGCACAGAGTGGAGGCAAAGGGGGCAGAGAGGTGGTGGAGCCTGGGGCGCAAACAGACTTCAGAGCCTCTTCGCTCATCGCCTTCCACCGAGACTGATTCTGTAACGAAAGGAGGGAAAAAATGGCATTTAGCTGATGCTCTTATCTGGGCTTACTTTTCCATTCACACAAGAGAACCACTACACTGTAGCCTCTGGGGATTTGCTGCCTGTCTTTAAGGTAACATGACAGGACAGGAGATGCTGATGTATGGAAGTGTTGCAGATTTCCCTGGCAACCATCTAGTCACAAGCCCACTGCTCTTTGCTCGAGACTAACTCTGTCTAGTCTCGCTTTGCCAGACCTTCCTCCACAGCGCTGTCGAGGGTCTGGTGAGTCCACACAGCATTCCACGATGGGAGAAAAACGTGCTCTGGTTTAGTGGCCTTTATTTAAACCAATCAAACGTCCTGGGAGGTACTAAGCACCGGGCCATGGTGCCTCTGCAAAATAGCATCAGGAAGGAACTTGTTTTGGTGGAAGTTCAAAAGTTGTTTTAGTCGTGCAACAGGAAACTCAGATTAGACAGATAGTCTTGCTAGCTGTCTGGATTTACCCTTCAAAGATCTGAGGACAGTTAACCATAGTCCTCAAAAGCCAACCAAGGTTTAAAATTCCAACACAAAGAAAGAATAAGGTAATGGACATCCGGGCGAAAAGATTGAAATCCGTCTGAATTTCCGGCGGCAAAGCAACAACCCCCATAGTAGTACGTTGTGGATATAGATTAACTTCTGTCGGATTAAAATCACCACTGCACTTTTAATAGGATCTTCTCCGGCCAATTTAATATGCAGTGTAACTAAAGACTTTCATATTGAAACTATTAACACAATACCAGTCATGTGACCAGCATAATTACATTTTAGTGGCACCTTTTCAACACTAAAAGGCCATGATAATTAATGAATACAACAATGGGCCAAGCAATATACGTAAAATGTATTTAATCTGTGGGGAAACTATAGGACACCATTCTCTTACCTCGAAGTCAAAGACACAAAGCTCCACAGCATCGGTGGGCTGGCAGTTGGCCAGGAAGATCTGGTGGTTGAAGACACAGCCCACTGTGCGGTAGGGGGAAGAGGGTTTGGGCTGGGGGGCCAGGGGCGGGGCATCTGGATCTATGGCCTGGTGCAGGTATCTGACCATACACATGGGACATCACAGCTAATGCAAAAATACTAACAAAATTGCTAGAAAATTATATTACTAATTATCAAATACATCAGGCCATGCCATTTTAAGGGCATGACTTAAGTTGTGATAAAATATACTGTCACTATTAAATTAGCCCAAAGCTTCCTTGAGGGACATTTTCTAAAACATATAGGTCCAGTTAATGAGTGAGGAATGAAGAAGGCTTCAAATGGCTTCAATGAAACAACCATGAAGTTAAAAAAGCTCTAATGGCTGGGTTACAATTGTAAAAATCAAAGTATATCTCCATTACAAGATTATAGGGAGTTATGGCCAAAACAGTAAAATTTAAATGATTTCTTAGACGTGTTTGGTATTAGCAGTTAGAGAAAAACTCAAAATGTTAAATATTGGAGAAGTTTATGATAGACAATTTACCCAAATATGTCTTTTGTTAAATTTTTTTTCTTTTAAAAAGGTATCCAACCCAACATGAATATTTACAGGAGAGTTACAGTAGTTAGTAAGTTATCAGCTGACTGAAAAACGAAAAAAAAAAAAAGAAAAGAAAATTGGACCTGTGTGCAGTCAGGCTCTCCCAGAAGGTGGTGCTTCCATCAGTACCGCGGGTCAGGACCCAGGTGTGTGGGGTTACCTTGGCTTTGGTACCCACACACACATATGCATCCAGGCCAAATCCCAGCAGTAAGCTACACAGCAGGGTGGCGTGGTCCTCACAGTCGCCCTGGGGAGGACAGACAGTGATGAGTTTGGACCTTTTTATCTTCAACTTTTTAGCTTTATATCCTATTCTCAAAAGGTCAGGAATATTTTCCCATTCTCTAATAACCTTCTTTTTTTCTTGGGGGTGGGTAGGGAACAAACATGTATGGCAAAGTATTATCTCAAAAATCTTATTACTAAAATATTCAGATGTTATACTACAAATATTCTCAAAGTATTACAACTTTTATCTCTTAATAGTACAACTTTGTTTATGTATTGATGTATTCTAAGTCTCTACAGACAGATTACTCCGGTCTTTATACCATTCCTCTTGCTTGTCTAATTCATCATGTCACTACAAGTCTGTTTAAACAGAAATACAATATCCGGTTTTCACTGCACTGTTAGCCTTTCTCAGAAGTGTTGAACACAGAGACAAGTCTGCTGGAGAGGGAATAAGTTACAGAGCTTTCCATAAGCTTTCTAAATGGTCCATGGCAGTAAGCAACTCTAATTTCACTTGAACTTTTCCGGTAAAGAGGCCTGGGTTGAGCTGGGGACTTGTGCTGCTGCGGTGTGCTGGCTCAGGCTACGGGGAAGTCAGAATGATAGATGTTCCCCAGAAGTGCTAATATAGACGGCAGCATCGAAACAGGCTGGGAACCGATGAGGCTAAATTAATTTCCCCTGGAATGAAACTCATAAATCACAGCTGACAAGGGCCACTTTGTGAGAGTTGCGTTGTGTCTATCTTGCCAGCCGCTCACAGAGTAGAGGCAGGAAACATTTATCCTGTGTTGGTCTGGGAAATTTCCCACTATCTAGTAGAGATGAAAATGCATCAGTCAGTCGACTTTACACAAATCCTTCTTAAGGCCCTGACAAATCAACCTGATGCCAAAGAACTAGTGGCAATGAAGGCAGATGTTTGCGTTGCCTGGGTCTTGGCCAGAAATTGCTGTTTAAAAATAAAGTAAAGAGATTGCCCAAAATGTTTTGTTAATTTAGTTTTCAGTTTTGCTTGTCTTTACTCAATGACTGCGGGTTTAAATTTATGATTTGATGCACTGTTGAAAAAAGAAGGTTGCTCAATTTGCTGACTTGTTTTGTATTTGTATTATCAACAATTAAAAATTGGCGAGACACAGTGTTGACAGCCCCGGAGATGGACAGTCTGTTAAGCCATCTCCCCAGGGAGTAAAACAGATGGACCGCAGGCTCTTTGCTGCTGATGCCCGCTGATTTGGGCAACACTGTTTTGTTGTATGGTATCATAGCAATTACGACGCTCACAGCGCCGACAGATTATTTCCGGGGTCAAAACCATTCCAGTGGAGTGGGGATGGGCAGTTTGACGCTTAACCCAACCATACTCTGATTAAGGTACCTGGTTACTGATACCGTGGTTACTGATGGAGTTCTCTAGGTGTTTTAACTGGGGTATGAGAACTGATTTTAACTGGGGTAAGGTAGCGTTTAAGAAACCGGGGTATTGCCCGATATAATTATATGATTGTTTTTTTAAACCGCATGTAACTGCAATGACTTATACTCTACATGTTAATAATATTATCTACAGAAAGATTTACTAATTAGCACTATGCAGCAATAGTAGATAAGATAAGATAAGACCAAAAAGAAGCCAAATGCAGTTTGGACAACTGCCTTGCACTTACTCAAAAACAGTATGTCACCAACAAGAAACCACAAGAAGTAATAAACTAACACACCCTGAAAAAAAGGAAGATGTTTTTCACATCCTTAGATCTATGGAATTTACAGTATAGCTAATGTTTAACTAGATTAATAATCTGGGAATGTTAAATCCAGGGAGCCCGCTAGGTAGGCCTGCACAATTAATCGTTATAAAATTGCTTTCTTGATTCAACATGTTCACGATTTAATTTTTAAATAACTAACCAACTGCATCACAAATGCTACTACTTTCCTCTGTAAGTTTTAAACATAAACTGTATAAAATAAGTTTTAAAGTGCTCCCAAGCGCTGAAATGCTCTCCCTCCTCTTCATTGAAGCCTCCGTTTACAGGCTTGTGGTGATGCACAATGTGCTATAGGTGCCAAAAGAAATCTGTTTGGTGCTGCCGATTTGTTTTGTTTTGTCATGGTTCATGTGAGCAATAAACATTACACTTTGTGGGAAAACAATCGTGGCAGAGAACTGTGATATCAATTCTAAGCTAATAAATTGTGATTCTTATTTCCCCCCGAATCGTGCAGGCCTACCGCTAGGGTGAGTTCTTCCATTTTAGAACTAATGAAACACATTATTAGGGCACTTAATTAGAATTTTTGTGTGAAAATCTATAAATCTGTCTCTGACGATCTACCAGTACAGTAAGTGCATTGACATCTGAAAAATGAGGCTGCCAAGATGCCGGCCAATTCGCCTTACCTTCCCTCTACACAGGAAAGCCAATAATGTGCACCACTGCTCCTGCTTGCCTCCTCCTCCCACCACCAGGGCCTTCTCCTGGGCCAGCAGGCTGACGAAGCGGGCTGCCTGCCGAGGGCTCTCTAGAAGCCGGCCTGCCCGCAGGACACGCACATAAGAACACACTGGCCTGTTGACGCCATTCTCATCCTGCAGAACGCACAAAGACACAATTAGAGTTCAGGATTCATCAATCCCTAAACTGGTTAGGAATAAGAAAAGTCTTCTCCGCAAACCACTAACATACTAAACCTGTGCATGAGTGGCAAACAGCAAATGAATTAGGTTGTTTGGAGGAACTCCCTATTTAGTGTCTGCATATCCATATACAATATGTAACCCATTCCCTTTGCTATCCTGGGAATTGCCCCACAGGTCTAATAAAATTGAGTAAAGAAATTGCCTACTTTAGGAATAAATGTCCTTAAAACTTGGCAAAACTATGTCATATAAAGGTTACATTTTCCCCCACTAACCTGTGCAAAGATCTTGACCATTTTGGATTGGTGCGATGGACGTATCTCGAGGAACTCCCTCCACCACTGTTTGGCATAAACCAAGAAAAGTCTCTCTTTCTCGGCTGTCCTCTGCCTCTCCAGTGACTGCTGAATGCGAAACACACAATGACATCAGCTACTACAAATAGAGCTTTGATGTTTCAACTCTGAGGAAGATTGATTCTTAACGTTAATGGAATTTTAATAAAACGATTCACTATTAGTTGACAGCGTTACTTCAATCATGAATAATGAAGCCGATAAATAAACAGAGAGAGACGGCAGTGTGCTGACCTGTGTGCTGATGATGTCAGTGCTCAGTGTCTCTGTGAGAGGAGGGTAGAGCTCCAGGCTGACAGTCAAAACACCAGCTGGGACTTTACATTCACTACCTGGAGACACATACAGTATACACAAATACATGTTACCGAAAGCTGTTGCCACATACTGTACTTGGAGCTGTGAAGAGACAAAACTGCAGAGGTTTTTCAAAAACCTCATATTTCTAGTATAAGCCTACTAATGTACTGTCAAAAACCAGCCTGGGGTCTCGGACCCTTCCGTGGAGTCAAAAGATCATCAAGATTTTTTTTAATTACTTCTCTGATCTTTATTTCAAAATACTACTGAGTTTCAGAGTTAAAAAAAAAAGGTTGCAAGCCGACACTGGTTAATTTTAAGGGGTCACCAGCCAGAAAGGCAAGAAAACAATGTTTCACAGCTGAACATCAGCATCAATCATAAAAACAAACAAAAACAAACTAAATATTCTGATTGCAAAAAACATAAAGGCTTGCAGTGTAGCTAGGATGATTAGTTACAAATTGAATGATTATAGAAAGAGGATATACAGTAGGTTAGAATATATGTAATTCATAGTGTAATGAAAATGAAATGTTTTCTAAAATGCAACTTACAAGATGGATGTATGAAAAAAAACATTTGTAAATACAATTATCTAAATTACATAGCCTTACTTGCATCAAGTTCCTGAGTAGGATGACTTTAGGACTCTCTTGACTGATGTGCAAAGGTGTTTTAATTGCAGTTGGTTACTTTGCATTTATCACTTTGATTTTGTTGGTACTTTACTTAACTACTACTTTCAGCTAAAGATCTGAAAGAAAAAGCTGTATTGATTATGTGACTCAGGTGATATGGAAGATTTCATTTTATGTTTTATTCTTTTTTTAACAAATGAATTGTCTGACTTGTACAATCAGTGTTTCTGATTGATGATTACAAAAACATTTTGTGGCAGACTTCACTTTTAAAGTATGGTGGAGGAGAGATTCTTTGTTTGTTATTTCTATGTTAATGTAATGTTTTCCGACACATTTTGTTTTACCACTGCAACAGTTTTTTTGGTGTCTTTTATATGAATGCGAGATGGGCAATTGTATATGGATAACACATTAAACTACTCTACCAATGAATGAACTGCATTAATCATTCTTTACCCATAGAGACATTACCTTTAAAAAATAAATACATTCATTAATTTAGTATGACACTACCGCTGTTATTTAAAGAAGAATTCCGGTCGATTCCAACACGTAGCTCTGTTGTTTGTATATTTGGTGTGCTGTCAGTAGATAAAAAAATGAAAACAATCGGTGCTGCCTACACCTTGTTATCCTCCTGCTAGAGTTAGCACCCCACAGGCTTAAACAGGGTACGTTTTAAATGTGTTTTTAGCCTCTAAACACCTTCAAAATGTCATTACAAGTGCCTAGCCATGTGTAGTGATTCCTTCCGAGGGAACACAGTGAATCCGACTGCAGTAGATGTGACAGAAAGGCATAAAAGTTGTGTTAATCCATACTTCTGTTTATTTTCTCTTTTCCAGTGAAGTCCAAACTAGTCGATTGTCAAACTCATACAATCCAATATTCGAAAATGTACTTTTTCCACAAAAACAACAATTTGCCGTTCGTTTTTCTTGCTACTGACAGCACTCCAAATTTACAAACAACAGAGCTACGTATTGAAATTGACTGTAATTCTCCTTTAATGCAGCATAATCACCCTTCCTCACCAACACCCATCAGCTCCACAGCAAAACAGGTCTTCCCACTGGGCGAGCTGAGCACTGTCCTCCAGTCCAGGAAGTAGGACGACACCAGCGCTGTCTCACTGGAGGTGTCCGTCTTGATCAGCACCAAGTGAACCGGGTCACACAAAGACAGCATGGTAGTGGCGTCCGCCATTTTGCTGCCCTCTCCTGCAGTGACAAAATTACAAACTAACTTTAGATAATATATTAAAGTGTATACTATATGTAACTTTTGAACGTGTCTGAAACTGTGTGATTTTCCAGCTGATGATCATAGACGACCTGTAACAATAAACGAGACTAACATCAAAAAGAACGCTATTTTGTTTTGTTTCATTAATGCCTTTGCCCTGATCCAATTTTTCCCGCAAAGTCACAAAATGATTTATGGCAGGTAGAACGGATATACAGAGCAAAGATTCTGACGGGTCACAGATTTTGGCGTAACACCAGAAAAGCCTCTGTCGTTAGTATCCAGCCAGGTAAAAGCAGGAGATTTCTTTTTGTAGGTGTAAAACGTTATCTGTTGGAGTAAAGGATGATACTGGGGCATCAATCATCAAAAGCCATCGCAGAAAAAAGGAAATTAAACGAAGAACAACTAAAAGGGAGAGTAGACGACGGGCAAAATCCGAGTCACGCTTGGGCTTTCAGGCCTTCAACACAAGGAGACAATTACGGGATTGTACATTTTTCAAAACCGACCCCCAGGTATGTAATATGTCTATTTCATTCATAAAATATATTTTAGATTGTGCGTTGTGGTTGTCCAAAGGGGCCACTAGAATCAACACAAACTGAAAGTTATAAATAGCAACTTGAAGAAACATGAAGCAACAGCATGACAACAGTGATAATTTACCTGTGGATCCATCTCTGTGGACCTCTAAAAGGAAACCCTCCTTCAGATCAGGTTCACAGGCACAAGGCACTGGCTTTGAGTGAAACCTCTGGTTGCGGTAGTGCAGGTAAAGTGTAAATGTAGAACACACCTGACCAGGTAAAGGCTCTGGCTCCTGAAGGTGCTCCAGAAAGGCTTTACCACCAAGCACTTGGAGATATAAGTACCGCCTGGATGGGTCAATATTGGCTGAGAGAAAGACAAGAATGGCTTTACCTAACATTTTTACCTGCACAACATGAGTGGAAGAAAATAGGCAATGCTATTGTGTTGGTTTATTGAGTCTTGTAAATTATGTGTCTTACTTTTTTTCAGCTGAGTAATATTCTTGTCAACAAAGTGAGCAGCAGGCTTTGGAAGGGATCCTGTTCCTGCATCTGGGGGTACTTCCTACCAAAACAGACCAACATGACAAACGTACCAAACTCAGTCAGCTGGGGATTTAATTCATACAATTTGTACAGTGGATAAATTGTTATCTGGATCTGGGTTCAAATTAGTATTAAACTATTTAACACAGTTGTTATTGCCATTTGGTTAGGAAGAGTCTATCTTCAATTTTGAATCAAATCAACTAAAGAGAACTGCTGTCAACCAATCATCACATATGGAAATCTGAAAATTGCCTGCCATGTGTTGGCTAGCCTATTTCACAACATTCTACTTCCGGGATAGCTCTGATACAGCCGGAAATTCTGTCGTGTGTCACTCTTTTCAGACGGATTTCCGTTAACTTACACTTTCTTTGTGTTGGAATTTTAAACTCTGGTGAATTTATGAGGACTATGGCTACTACTCCTGAGACCTCTGCAGGGTACCTTCAGACAGCTAGCTAGACTGTCCGTCCAATTTGAGTTTTCTGTTGCACAACAAAAAACAACTTTTGAACGTAACCATGTTCCACCAAAACAAGTTCCATTTCCGAGACTATTTTGCAGTGGCTCTTTACGACCCATGACGATTGTGATTGGTTTAAAGAAATGCCAATAAACCAGAGCACGTTTTTCTCCCATCCCGGAATGCTGTGTGGACTCGCCAGACCCTCATACGCAGCGCTGTGGAGGAAGGTCTGGCAAAGTGAGACTAAGTGTTGGCCAACCTGTGTGAAGTGTAGGTCCTTCATCACATCATCTATAATGCCCCTGCGCTGCAGTGCATGTAGGAAATCCGCCTCAGACAGAGCTCGATGTGCTGGGCCTTGGTCGTCCTTTACAGTCTCAGCCAGCACCTCTCGAATCTTCCCATGGATGTCCATCTGATAACCAACAAAGACAGAATAAACACCACATTCCCATACAATTCACCTAAGTAAGAGTCAAATAGCTAGATGTCTCAGAGCTCTCCAATGTTCGATGAGGTATCTGAATTAAGACTCCTTATTATTTAAGGTTAATTGTGTATCTGTCGTCCCCCCAACTTCCAGACGCCAGTTAATAAAACTGGACTAAAACTGTCATCACATTGCCCCAATTTTGTGCTTGTTTACGGACAATCATCCCTCTTTACTGTGTGGGGGAAAGTGGTGTGCAAAATGCAGCAGTGCTCAAAGTCCTGAAAATGACACAGCCGTTGTTGGATGTGTTTCTGAGGGGAACGATCTGGAGTGCAGGTCAGTTATCAGGGACTTTGTCAGCTGGTGTGAGCTCAACCAGCTTCTGCTCAACACCAGCAAGACAAAGGAGATGATCGTGAACTTTAGGAGGAAAACATCCCACTCCTTACCGGTGAGCATCCAGGGATTGGACATTCAGGTATAGGAGAGCTACAAATTCCTGGGGGTTCACCTAAACAATAAACTGAACTGCACTGATAACACCCATGCAATTTACAAGAAGAGCCAGAGTTGCCTCCATCTGCTGAGGAGACTCAGGTCCTTTGGAGTGTGCAGGACTCTCCTCAGGACTTTTTATGACTCTGTGGTGGCCTCTGCCATCCCTTTATGCTGTGGTCTGCTGGAGGAAGGGCAGCTCGGACCGGGACAGGAACAGACTCAATAGATTGATCAGGAGAGCCAGTTCTGTCCTGGACTGTCCTCTGGACCCCATAGTGAAAGTGGGGGAGAGAAGAAAGTTAGCTAAGCTAACATCCATCACGGACAACGCCTCTCACCCCCTACATGACACCGTGGGGTCCCTGAGCAGCTCCTTCAGCAGCAGACTGATACACCCATGGTGTAAGAAGGAGAGGTACCACAGGTCGTTCATCCCAGCCGCTGGCAGACTCTACAACACCTGCAGTACATGATAATGTTGTACTTTTTGTTCCTGTTTTTCATTTACACCACACACTCTCTGTATATCTTTCTTATCTGTATTTATATTTTTCCATTTCAAGTACTTACTTTTTCAATATTATTTATGGTCACAGTTCAATATAATTTATATTATGGTTACTTACTTTTGCTATATTATTTAATTACATATTCAATTTAATTCTAACGTGCAATTATTTTTTGTACTATGGCAACCGCACTTTACAATACCTTTTATTTAATGCCACTTTACATTCATTCAATTCCTCTTGCTCCTTGTCTGCTGTTTGCGTGTTGTTTGTGTTGAATGTGGAATTTCCCCACTGTGGGATAAATAAAGTATTATGTAATCTAATCTTCATGAGAAAGATGGATCCTATCAGTTTTTGTATATTCAGTAGAGCTATAAGAAGGTATAAAGTCTCAAGATTTTGTTACTCTTAATGCAAATGCAGTTTTTAAAAATCAAGAATGCTTTACAGACTGGAATAACTTGATGTAAACACAAACAGGGTGGTTTCATAGTGAACCAGTTAACGTTACTAGTAAAAAACTATACTGGGCCAGTTCATTATAATACTATTTAATGGATCGTTGCATCTCTACCTACTGCTACTCAACCCTTAGACTGTAAAAACTCTACAGACCCCCTATTTGAACTGTAAAGTTACTTCAGAGAGCAGTCTGCTTACAGACCTCTGTAAGCTAACGTTAGACTAGATAGGCGTTAACCATCATGTTGTCCTCAGGTTAAATTTGACCCTTTTTCAGTTTATTCATCACATAAAATGGGCCTTTGAAATAAGCTGAAAATGTCAACATTAGATATATCAAACAAGTTTGGAAAAAACATAAAAAAGCACCCACAACATTGGAAAAAAGTGACAAAAATGTCAGAAAATGCGATAACTTGTTTTCATGGTTGACGGGAAGACAACACAAGGTTTAAGTACCCTAGCTTGGAAATGGCAACCGAATGTTTTAAATAATGAAAAACATAAATCTAGCTACATATTTAGTACAGCCGAACTTAGAATTTTGTGGTTCCAGAGCTTAAAATATAATGTAAGTTATAATGTGTGCAATGTCAATGAGCAAGTAGACATTAATTTGCTGGTTGAAGGGAATTTTACGAATCGTTAAGCTAACTTTAGCAAGCACTCCCTTCAACAAATCACATAACGGTCAGCGTAACTACCAAACCACGTAACGTTATCTTGAAAAAATACGGCATACATAGCTATCATTTAATAACGAAAACGCATAGAAAATGTAAGCTAGCTAGCTAGCTAAGTAGTATGCTCACCTGAAGTAAATGGTTGTGAATAATTTGCTTTAGTTCGGAAGCTTTCTCTGGAGGCAGAGACATTGTTGCTAGCTTACGCTACGTTAGTAATATGGTTCTATCGGGAACAATAAATGTGTGTATGAGCAATATTCGATCCTTGTAAACATTTGTAAATCTAAATTCTGACAGCCCGTGGATCATAGCCACAACTGCCAGTTTAGGTTTAAACTGTGGCGGAAAAGCAGGCGGGAATGCAGCCCCACTGATGCCTGACAACGTCCTGTGGTCAACATTGGTATGGAATTCAACAAGTCTGTCCTAGAACGAATAACATACGTCAAGTGGGATATCACTGCCACGATGCATTATTTTAGGGGACGTTTAATTTAATTTCCGTTAAATAACTATTTGCCATTTCATTTAGGGATTGTATTGGTTGCCCTATTCTCGTTTGCTCTGCGACAACCTATGGCGACAAACAGTAAAGGACCCTTTTGTAGTCCAAATTGTAGTGGTAATTGTAATCGCCCTGCCACTGCTACTGTTGCTAACTGTCTTTTACTATTTTTTCATACCAATTGAACCTGTTTTTTAGTATTAGGACAGTTTAGATTGTTTTACTCTCATCCTTAACTTAATACATAGCATTAATGATTATTATGTTTATAGTACAAAAAATACATCTGCAGTTTCTTTTAGTGGATGGCTCATACAATACAGTAACATTACTACAGTAGTCAATGTAAGCAAGGTCTCTTCTTGAAATATTGAATCAATTCTTGGAATCCATGGCGAGAGTCCTCCAGGCTGGCTGAATTGATTTAGCTCATGCTCACAATGAAATTATGACTATAACAAAGCACAGCAGTGCCGGTATGGGGAGAGCTGTGGGTGGATGTTGTAAAGCTGCTTTACTTAAACTGAGTCAAAGCAAAAACACAAGCAGACAAGCATGGTTTGGTAAAAAAGATGAATGTTTTATTTTAAGAAGTATTTCATGTTTTGTTTGCTTTTTAAAAAAAAAAAAAAAAGCCATGTGTCATGTTCTCACTTCAGCTCAGCAGTGTACAAAACTCTCCTGAAATTTTAAGTGGAAAACAAGAATAAATGGAATGTTATGGTCAAACGTCTCTCTTCTGGGTTAAAAGAGAACAGAGTAATAACAATGTCCAATGGTGGGATCTAAGCCAATCAGCAACCCACAATTTCCTCTCAGGAGTCAGTACATGCTAATGACACATTTGGTGTTGAATCAACTCTGATACAAACTGGTCAATGCAGTGCTAACATGTTACTCATGTATTGTAGGAAACAGCAGATCACATAAACTTTTATCTGTAATGATTATGCTAGGAAACCTTGGAGCATACATTTTAACATTTAATTCACTTTAAGGCACATTAAAAGCTATCTCAATCAGCTAACAAATAGGTACCCACATGTATGCTATCATTCCCCTAAGTAGAATTTAATCCAAGGTGCTTTGCTCCAACTTCTCAATTGCATTATTATAGCTTTGAATTGGTCCAGGTCAATTGAAAACCAATTTAGTAATTATATGGGATACAATTAAAAAGTCAAACGCAACGCAAAGCTACTATGACTATCATTTTGTAATGCAGTTGTCAGTTATGTCAGAGATACAACAGAAAATACATTCCACAATTTTATTTAATAGCTTGCCTGGCTGTTACTTTCCAAAAATGTACAGCTTTGCTTTGGTTTCTTCAAAAACAACAGTGGAAAAACCTGAACATACACACATGAACCCATCCAGTGGGTAAATACCATAGACAGTAAAAGGTAAATACACGCAGTAAGCGGCGAGGGACCTGTCAGCTTGTATAATCCATGTGACAACCAAAACCTATGAAAAAAGGTGCTCACATAACAGCAAATAAAATGTTAACATTCTAGCAAAGTTAAAAACATCAGCAAGGCAGCTCCCCCATAAAGTGTCCAGTCACACAAAAATATATATCTGGCCGTATTGGGATGGCCCTGCTAAAGGTGAATGGAAGAACAAGTGGTGCTCTGGAAAACCTCTAAATGCATGCATGCACATTTCATTACAGAAAAACAAAAACTCACATAGCTGACCTCTAGGCTTTGACGTTTTTCTACATACCTATGGTAGAATGGACAGTTGACACTTTCAAAACATCATTTTGAAATGCAAAACGTAAAATGTGTCCACAGATGATCAACACACATCTGACCATTACAAATAAAGAATGCAAAAAAAAAAAAACCTCAACTTGTCAGAATTATTTTTTTTGCTTTGTACTGCACCTTTAGTAAGTTTTCTTTCCAAGCAATTTGCTATGGTACAGTACATTCATCAACAGTGACAAGAAGGAAAGAAAATCATCGTGCTGGCACCAAGATCCTGAGATGTTTCTATTTTTGTTAAGATCTTACATGAAAAATATACACACAATCATTTGATCTAGCGCTCCTGCATTTTGAGCTTAAGAAATAAATACCCTCAGTTATGCACATATTACCATCTACATCTACTTAGAGAAGTACCCAATGCCAGGTACTGGTGCAAAATAGGAGTCAGTTTTAAGTGACCTAAAGTGTTTCACTGGGAGTACATCCAGCACACCAGCAGGCCGACAGCCACAGCTGCCCCTGCACCAACGTTGAGCAGAATGGGTCTCCAATACAGCCAGTTGTCTCGTTTCCTCTCCGAGTCGGTCAGTCTCTGTTTCATCTGCTGGACCTTCTGTGAGGTGCTGGCAATCCTATCCTCACGGTGTCGCTTTCTGACACTGAAATAAGCACAATTGTGGAAACCCCATCAATCTCACACACTGTGCCACTGATGTGCCAGAGAATTGAAGAATTATTACATAAAAATTATTTTTGAAAGGTGGCAACAACAGTGCTGTCCTTCTTAAGAAGATGTGAAGTCCTTTTTAAGATTACATTTTAAGAAGTCCTGAGCGGTTACTTACTGCCCCAAGTTCTCTGCCATGTTATGGTCTTGGCTGTCTGTCTCTTCTGCCGGCAGGGGGTCTCGTGCCAGCAGGTGTTCTACTGAGGCGGCCAGTGGCTCCAGACAGGGTTCTGGCTGACCGTTGGGCCTGCTGTCGTTGAGGTGAGGTCTAGGTGGAGGGGGTGGAGGGAGCAGATCTGGCTCCAATACAGCACTGGACATCACTCTCTGCTTGTTCTGATACAGGGGATGAAACACAAAGAGGCAGCACACAAGGAAAAGTAAGTCAGAATCAGACAAACTTGCAAGAAATCAAAAGAGAAAAGTTAGGGATGAACTGGCGATTTATGACCCTAACCCACTTTATGGACTATATCCTGCATTGCTGCAGAAGGAACTGAAGGAATTATTATTATTCTTTATCTGGCAAATTAATTGCCTTTTTCAGGGGCTTATCATATTAATTAAAAAAAAATCCAGTCTGGTGAAAATTATTTCACCAAACCCGTATTTTAAGGGTTTCGGGAATAGCCAAAAAGAGCAAAAAATGGCTCAATAGCACTCCTAAAAAAATAAGAAATTTGAGCCCCTGCAGTACGTTTATAGTACACTCACGAAACTTGGTACACATATGTAGCATGGCAGGACGGACAAAACTCCATACGCTAAACCCGGCTATTTTGTGTGTTTCGCTATCGAAACAGGAAGTGGGTGTAACTTGAGTGTACGTTGTCTGAATGGCTTTAAACTTTACAGGATTTATCAGAGTCCGCCGACATATACACGCAGATATTGGCTCAAAGTCACAACGCCCCCTAGTGGCAACAGGAAGTAGGCCTAAAAGACAAGGTGCTATAATTTAACAAACTCCTCCTAGAGATCTCATCAGATTGACTTCCAATTCAGTCTGTCTCATCTAAAGACCTTAACGATGAAAAATTAGTAAAAGAAAAACTTTTTGTCAAACGGTGTGGGCGTGGCATGGCGGCCATTTTGAGTGTTTAGCGATGAAGGAGAAAGTGGCTGTAACTACTCCCACAATCACCAAGAGTCCAGGCCTGAGGACATCGACAGGCCAATATGAACTTTTAGAGATAGCGCCACCAACTGGCAACAGGAAATCAGCCTTATATGACAAACATCATCCGATTTACATGAAACTTATGTGTGGTCTATGTGTGATACTGAACCGACCCCTATACATTAACCACGCCCACCCACTCAGGCCACGCCCCTTACATAACTTTTGAACCCTTTAAGGTAGTCTTGTGTGAGATGTCATTGAACTCAGCAGAGAGTTCCTTCTTCATTGGTGATGCTTTGGACCGCCCCCTATGTGTAAGCCACGCCCACGTTCATAACTGGTGATCCATTTAAGGTATAGTCTTGTGTGAGGTATCAATGAACTCAGCAGAGAGTTCCTTTTTCATTGGTGACGTTTGGCCCGCCCGCTATGATTCGGGCCACGTCTCAGATGAACTGTATGACGTAGCTATCAGTTTTACTTTCACACTTTTTTTCAAGAGTAGGTATAGGCAGAGGTGGAAAGTAATGAAATACATATACTCATGTTACTGTATCGAGTAGTTTTGTTATGTATTTTGTGTTTTTTAAGTAGTTTTTAACCCTTGTATGGTATCCGAGTCAAACTGACCCATTTCAAATTTTTACAAGAAAAAAGGTACAAATATACTTTTTTTTCTACCTGAAAATCAATGGCCTTACCTTATTTTCGGTGATAAAAATGTATTCCTGAAATTTATTCTGGATATGACCACTCATGTTTTTTTTTTCCCATAGTGGATTTTTAACATGAATTATAACCTTATGACAAAAAATGAACCACACTTCCATTTTTAATTGTGTTCTAGTGGAGACTGAGTGCATTTCCTAAACAAATATATACGTTAAGTCAACCTGGGAATAACCCTGACTGAGCCATTGACGTCAAAGGGGTATGACTGAGCTACCTCGGCTGTTGACTTGTCTGTCAGGATGAGCTTGGCTCCCTCGATGACAGCCATGTAGGAGAAGCGAAGCTGGTCAGGGGTCTGGATCAGGCCCATGCGGTATTCCCTCATGTCCAGTAGCACCTTCTGTATGTCCACTGATGATGGGTCCCTCCTTCTGTCCATCTGCAAAACAGATTTACATGTTTAGAATAAGATAAAAAAGGCTCTGCAGTTAGGCTTATGTTTGTAATTATGTGTGGTAATGAAGTCCAGGGTTTCCAGCTTGGGTTCAGGGCTCCTGCTTGTTTTTTTGTTTTTTTTTACAGGGATCATGATACAGAGACACAATCAGAACTGAATAAAATAAAAAAAAGTAAAACATTAAACCGATTTTTAAATTTAACATTAAAGCCCTTAAAAACTAAATTAAAGACTTCTAATCTTATGTATTTATCTATTACATTACATATTTATTACTAAATAAATAAGCAAAAGTCAAAGTAAAAAACAAAAACATCTTTAGTTATGAATTAAGAGTTTAATACTAATAAACTCAGCTTGTCACATTTCAGTTTCCCATGAGTTGTTAGTAATTCCAAGAAAAAATTTCCCCTCTAAACTGGTTTGATGGTTTCAGGTAAAAGAACGTTTGAGACCACATTTCCAATATTTCATAAATATAGTGGGGCAGATAAAGGGGAAAATCGTTCACAAGTGGATACAAGCACCAAATTTGGTGTAATTGTCCCTCTGGGCTCAATAATTTGAAAATTAAGAGTCGGCAGGACAATATGAGTCCAACTGTCGTTGACCGGGGTCCATGCAGGCCAGGGTAAAGACTGTAGTCCCTCTAAAAACAAGAGACTGCTTTATAGCAGTTTTAACTGTATAAGACAAAATGTGCACTTTTGCTGCTGGTGAAAAGAAAAGCATATAAAAGACTATTTTAAAACTAATTTTAAATAGGACCTTTGTGATACTCTGTCCAAAAGATCTGCCATAGATCACCTTTCTTGGTCCATCCCAACTCAGAAGGACTCTGTATTTCTGGCAAATGCAGCTTGCCTGGTAGGCTGAGCACCTTACATGCTGCAGCAATGCTGTTTGAGTAGGAGGATTGGCTTCATATGGCCTTTGCTTTCTGGCAAACAAGTCCAACCTGGCTTTATCTATCCTCCTGCTTTGCTGGATATGTCTTACAACATGACCACACACCTTTCTGAAATGTTCATGTTGCCGTCATCCATTCTTGGAGGTTAGTGGCTGAGCTGGCTGAAGATTTAAGAAGCTTTGTC
This sequence comes from Etheostoma perlongum, assembly GCA_026937815.1. Lineage (NCBI taxonomy): Eukaryota > Metazoa > Chordata > Actinopteri > Perciformes > Percidae > Etheostoma > Etheostoma perlongum. The sequence goes on along the minus strand of CM049376.1, from coordinate 28,060,453 downwards.
TATTTTGTTCCATTTTTGCCAAGCAGTTTTCTTCCCTTTGCCAAAGAAGGCTGAAAACGTCACAGCCAGTGAGTGCATGAAAGAAGAGAATACTGCTGCTCTTATCCCTTCCAATACACTGATAGAGGTCATGTACAGGGATCCATCTCAGGTTCATTCCTTGGCCAAAAGCGAGCCACAATTGTTGCAGACCAATGTCCTGAAGAACTTGCAGAACACTGACTGCTATAAGAAGAACATCTGTGTCACTGGCTTTGACCATGAGGTTTTTTGCTGCCATTTTTGGCTGCATGTTTAGCGTGGACAATATCCTATTGTCAGCTTACCCATGACTACATGGACTTAGGTTGATGGAATTGTTGTTGACAGCTTGATCCTCTTTGATCACTATAACCACATTTGGTGTTCAAGTTTCTGCAACTCTGTCAGCGAGGAAGTGGAACAGTTCAGTTTTATTCTCATCATCTCTGAGAAAGTTACGCCAGTTTGTGGGTATTTTGCCATTGCTGGTCACTTTGCGTCTGGCTTCATGTCCTCTCTTTGGCCTAGCTTCTGCCACCAAACTTGTTTGTTGGTAGCTGTCGAACACTAAGTCTGTTATTTTGTATTTCACAGAGTACGCCTCTGTTTTGGGGAGAACCTCAAATGCAGAGTAGTAGTCAAATGTTTTTGAGCCCCATGGTGGCAAACTGTTCACCAGTGCTTACCCATCAATAATGATGGTTTCTGCTTCTGGTTCATTGGGTTTTGACAAGAGACTCAAGGATGGCAGCCAGCTGAGATTTCTGTCCACTGTGGAGCTTTCCACCATCATTCAAGGCAGTAGGGAATGGCTGATTCTCATGTCTAAAGAACACCTTCAGATCACACTCTGCTCTGGCATGACAAATAGTTTGGAGAAGAGTTGGCAGTCCTCCTTCAGCACCCTTTTCTATAAAAAATTGACAGAGGCTCGTTCCTGATGGTAGAAGTTCATGTAATTCTTCTTGATTGGCTTACAAAGTTTGGGTTCTTCTTCTTCAAGTCCTTTCATGAACTGTTGAAACCGGGTTATGCCTCTCTCATAGTTTGTATGAATCAATGCAGCTGCACTTGGGTTTTGCAATATCCTTTGTGTCTATTGAAAACAGATTCTGGCTCTCTTAATTGAAATAATTGCCCATGTCTTTTATAACACTGGTTAGCTTGTTGACTTTATCAAGAAACAACACTCAAGCTTGTTTGATCTGCTCATGGTGGCTGGTTTCTTCTGTACCTTCTTTGGCTCTAGATTCTGCATCGTACTGCATTGCAAAACCAAGCAGCTGACTTCAGGACCAGCTACCATTCACCTTCTTAGGGCTGATGGATCTTCAGTCAGACCTATTGCGCCCCTACTTCCCTTGACGACATTGACCTGTTCGTGAGCTTGGTATATGACCATTGCAGAGAATTCTCTGCTTGATTTGTGCACAACAAATGTTTCACTCTGAAACAGCTAGCTGAGGGTGTTTATGTTTAGTGGTGCTTGAGGCTGATAAAAATGATTCTGCTGTTCCTGAGGATACAAACCCTTCCTCCACCAGAACCCCTGTCCAACCACTTAACTATTGATATAAATAGTTTATGATGTTGAATATAATCTAATTGTAATTTATGACCATCAAAACATGGGGGTAAATTTTACCTCTTGTGATTTATCATGTTTGGTTCAAGAGATATAATGGATAATACATCATTTTGTTATGGTGGAATCCAAAATGGCCACCACAGCTGTCTAGAGGCCTACATTTATGTTGTGTGTAGTATCATATTAATTGTTGCCCATCAACACATAGGGGTGGACATCATCCTTTATGCAGTTCAATGTTTTGTTCAGGCGATTTCATGCAAAATACATAATTTGGCTATGGTGGAAAGTAAAATGGCCGCCACGGCTGACGTTTTTTGCAATGTACTTTTTTTAAAAGAGCACAACCCACTGAGTAATTGTGCCAATTTAGGTGCTTGTATCCACAAGTGAACGATTTCCCCCCAAAAATTGCACTTATCTGCACCACTAATAAGCAACAACTACATTCAGCTGATAAGACTGATTTTAATTGAAAGGAAAATTTGTCGGCAGTGTGTGCAGATCACGGTATTTAGCTTCCCTCCATGGCACTGCTTTCTGTGTAGCAGAGCAGCTCCAAATTTCCCAGGTATTCACTGATTCACTTTTTATCTTCAATACACAAAACACTGAAAGATAACCTATGCATTCAAGTATAATAGCAGCATGCGCCACAACTTCTCCCTTTTGAGCAAGTAAGTACAAAAATCTCATCTTACTCTATTGTCAAAGCTTGAATCTCTTGAGTAATGTATTAACTCTTTGTTTTCAACTTAAACATTAGCCAACATTTTTGTTATGTTGACTGCATTTAGTAACATTCCTCCTGCCCTGTTCTCACCAGGACCAGGCAGGTGTCCACCAAGGCGAGGGTCCCTGAGCGGCCAATCCCAGCGCTGCAGTGCACCACTGCGGGCCCGTGCTCCGTTCCCAACGAACCAGACTCCCGAACCTTGAAGAGGAAGTTGAGGAAGGAGGCTGGAGATTCTGGGACACCAAAGTCAGGCCATGTGGTATAGTGAAAGTGGTAGATCGCCCTCGACTCCCCCGTCTACAATAGAAAACATGTGATGTCGGCCATGATTGGGCTGGGCTGATTTGTCACTAGGAAAACATCACACAACCCATGAAATCACAGCATTTATCATCTCCATACATTCAGCTTTAGATGCTGGGCTTTAAAGTGCCCATATTATGCTAATTTTCAGGCTCATAATTGTATTTTGAGGTTGGACCAAAATAGGTTTACATGGTTTCATTTTTAAAAAACACCATATTGTGTTTTCACCCTGTGTGTTTAGGTCTCGGTTTTAGCTACAGAGTGAAACATCACACTTCTATACTATCTTTGTTGGGAGTCAAACATATGCAGTAGCTAGGTAAGATCACATCAGCTAGATAACTGTCAGTACATGAACTAGATAATTGGTTAGTACAAGGCAGAATTAGCTGGGAGACTTCTTCTAAACGAGGGCACACTTGTGGAATACCTGCAGAACAGGGACATGTAAATTGTTCTTTTGTAGATTATGGAGAACTAGTGTGTGTTGTAACAGTGTTTTGCCATTGAGAACAAACAAGCATGCTAGGACGAAGACATTCAGAAACCCGTATTTCACTCAAAACGAGAAAAGTTTTTTTTCCAAGTTTGTATACGTGTGGAAGCACCAGAGACAAAAAAATAACACCCCAAATCCCAGAAAAAGTGATTTTTTTTTCATAATATGGGCACTTTAAAATAGTTACACACCCTCAAGATAATATAAGTTGAGACAGGTTAAGAAATGTTCAGAGCCAGTAGCTGCCCTGACAATAAAGTCTGGATTAAGTAACACAAGCAAAGCAAGGAAAAGAATTGAACAAGACACAACACAGTTTTCACCTCACAAAATACCATCTCCTACTCCACATTAAAAAAAAAAAAAAAAATGGTATTATCCAATAGTCTGGCTCTCATGCTCACCATTGTGTTTTGCAGTTCTAGCACTCGGATCGTGTAATAGGATTGGTCCTCCTCTGAAAGTAATCTGACAACAAACCCTGTATCTGTGAAAGACATCTGTAGCTCCTCTGTGGTGGGCCAGTACTGTGCACACTTTTCCTGTTGAGACAAAAATGTATTAACTTAGTCTTGGATAGGAAGCCACATGCTCCCAGGCTTGTAAAAGATAAGCTGGATAAAAGCACATTGATTGAAGACCCATCATTGGATATTCACAGGCTTCATTTGTAAAAGGTTCCTTGAATTCAGTGCATCTATCTTTATCAAGAACTATACATTATAGGACTTGACAGATTGTTTCTAGGGGTTTAACCCTTGCGTTGTCCTCTGGTCAAATTTCAAGCCTACAGGGTTACAAGGTGACTAGTCTATATCCATGACACTCCACTTCCGGGATTGCTCCGGTGCTGCAGGAAATTCCATCACATGTCCCCATTTTTGTCCAGATGTCCGTCACCTTCCACTTTCTTTGCGTTGGAATTTTAAACTCCGGTCGATTTATGAGGACTATGGTTAATTGCTCCCCAGAACTCTGCAGCGTAAATCAAAACAGCTAGCTAGACTATCTGTCCAATCTGAGTTTATTGCTGCGACTAAAACAACTTTTGAACATACACATGTTCCGTCAAAAGAAATTTCTTTCCAGAGGTTATTTTGCAGTTAACGTGGCTCAATCCGGCATTTTGCGCAACCCATGCCGATTGTGTTTGGTTAAAAGAAATGCCAATAAACCAGAGCATGTTTTTCTACCATCCCAGAATTCTGTGTGGACTCGCCCAGACCTTCCTCGGCAGCCCTGTGAACGAGGGTCTGGCAATGCAAGACTACAAGGTGACCATCTTATACCTAATCAGGCGTTTGCTGGAAGTAACGTCACAGGGGGACAAGGGAAAAGAAAATAGTAGGCTAACACAAACACGGACTAAAAGGAATAAAACGTCCTCACTAAATGGAATGGGGATGTAATATAATGTAAGCTACTGACATACAACCACATTGCGCACTGTAAAGTTATTTTATTAATGAAAAAGACACTTTACATACCTTAGGGCCAATTCGGGGTGGGTTTTGAATAATTAACAATCCCGTTATTGTCTCCATCTGTTAAAAGCCTGACCAAAGTTATTGGCCATTGTCTTTCACTTTCTCTTTCCTTTAGCTTTTAGTTGTTCATCGTTTAATTTCCTTTTTTTCTGTGATGGTCCTTTACCAGTATTAGCCATAACTACAATAGATCATTTCTAAAATAATATTAAAATACAATTAGGCCTATATAAAGAATTCTACTGCTTCCTTTTACCCGGTTCAGCTGGCTGGATACGCTAACACAGGCTTTTCCGGTGTTACAAAGAAATCTTTGACCCTTCAGAACGTGTTACTGTGGCTCCGAAGATCTCAATGCTAGATGGGAGAAATCCCTACACATTTGACCTTTAGTGGAAACTATATAAAAATAGCGTCCTTTTCACTGCTGTTACAGGTCATTTAAGACCATTGTATGAAAAATGACAGAGCTCCAGAAACATTAAAAAGTTACAGATGTTTAAGATCTTTCAACTCCAATATAATGAGGTTTAGTTTAATGAATAAATATGCATCATATTGTAATTGTTGAATATGCAATGTAACCAGTAACATTTCTCTGTCAAGTAAATAGTAGTAGTACAATGTTTTACTCTACATAGAAGTATACAGTAAGTAGCATACAGTTTAGTTACATATTTTGTGAGTGTTTTTGTTTTTTTCAAGATACAATGTGTTAGGTCCTAATTCAAGATTTTTCATATCTAAACATCATAATAAATCTATAGCTGTTTAGGGCCAGTTCAGTTGTACTCCCAGAGAATAGTCCAACGGTAAAGTCTCTTGGTGTTTTTTCCTGTGAACCAGAGTGTATTTCACCAGTGTTTCTGACCATAAGTAGCTGTAATTTGGGTGTGTGATGCAACTAGGCTATGTCATGGCACCTGTATTGCTCAGGAACCAAGGAAGTTCAGGGTCGAGTGTGAAGTTGTTTGTATGAGCAGTTCTTCAGAAAGCTATACCAGTAGCACAGGACAAGCAATCTGCCAGAACAAACAAGTATGTTTTGAACAAGCACTGTACTATTATAATTTATAAATACATAAAGAATTTATCCTTGTCGACATTCTATTGACAAAGTCAAATTAACATAGACAACATATGCAAAGTACTCTGTGTGTAGCAATAACGTCCAAAAAGATATGACACCTTGAAACAGTCCGCAAGCAAATCAATGATTAGCAGGTGCTGAAGTGTACTTACAGATCCCTTTTCAATGATTCTGTTGAGCATTATAACAGCTTTGGAACACTGCTCCCAAATCATCAGCCAGAAATGACCACAGGTATTCCTCAATGGCCCCTGTGGAAGCAAAAGAAAGAAATGTACAGTGCAGTGTTTCCTTTGAAATTTTTCTTTTAGCAGTGGGGGCAGGTCTGTCCGAACAGCAGCCCCCCAGGAACACTAACAAATATATTGATTCACCTCTATTCACACACAATTAAGCATATATTCAGTTGTGTCATGATGTTAATGATGAGATCACATACAATCTTGTCATCATGGCACAATTATGCTTAGAATAATATAAACATAAAAATAAAATGTAAATGAGAAGTAATTAATTTGTATTTGAAGGTCCCACAGTGGCTTTTCAACTCACATATTAGCACCTACTGTATTTTATTACCCTTTTTAATATTGTTGTAGAATAGTACTAAAACACCACGCCCAATACCATATCATTGTGCAAATGTAATTCATTTCAATTCAATTTTATTTACAGTATATAGCGCCAAATCACAACAGTTACCTCACAGCACTTTTAATAAAAGAGCAGGTCTAGACCTTAATTTATACCTAGTACTATGTCAGGGGTCATGAGGGCCAGAATACAACTAGCATCATCATCAAGAATGGCGTCATTCATGTGCATATTAAGTAGTCCTATTGGTTTATTTTGATCTTATAATACATCCATAGATGATCCAGCAGAGAGGATGGTTAGTTTAGCCAGAAGTTAAGTTTACAAGAATTTGTCAAAAATTCAAGATTTGTGGCAAACTATGATAAACAGTTAGCTTTTGTTTTAGCTTGTTTGTCATTATTTGCTATTTAGAGTAGAGTAGTGCTGTGTTTGTGTAAACAGCGCGGTGGACGAGAGTGGATGGCCCACACAGATCAGATTGAAATATATTGCTTCCTACATGTGTATGCTTGTAGACAGGTGAGTGATATTGATACAAATTTACTTTTAGGTTTTACTGTAGCCTACTTTGAGTAACAAGCCTAGTGGTATTTTTCCCAGTCAGGTGCAAGTGCATGTGCTGCAACACAACTCTCCTCTGTGTGTGTGTGTGTGTGTGTGTGTGTGTGTGTGTGTGTGTGTGTGTGTGTGTAGAATCACTATTCAGAATCCCATCTATCTTCCAAAATGTAACGCTTGTATTCAAACAAACTGTGCTTTATAACCACCTCATCCACATTGTCAAAATCATTTAGATATTAAGCCATTACATTGAAAATCTTTTAAATAACGGGAGCCTCGGATTTACTGTACCCATCCTACAACACGCTACCTGAACACCTTTTTCTAGTCTCCCGTTTCACTCTCCACAATGCTGTCTTCGGGCAAAAATGTCACGGCGTGAGCTCAATCAAACAGTTAGCTAGCCAGCCTGTTTGTTTCTTGTAATGTTAGCCTCAGTTATTTATTTCTTACCTTGATTTTCGTGTCTGAGTTTCTAAGCCATCTCTCATAGAAAGCAAACGTTTTGACAATAAACTCCCTCAACACTATGTTTAACACGGTGCGGACGGTGCCAATAACGTTTAATGTTTTTAAATTGCAATGTGACGGCAGCCAACAGGGTCTGCATTATGTGGGCAAGCTTATTTAAAAGGCAACTGCAACTATTGTGCGTCTGCCCTATTTCTGATAGCATGGCGGAAGAAATTTTACCATGGCGGTGTATCACAATAAAATCAACATAGTGTACATTGAAACAAATCCACTCATCATCAAAAGCACACAAAACAACAAAGCAAAAGTGAAATCTTCAAGTCGGGTACATCCCATGCCCCTTATTTGATAGGTCCTCGGTCCTCAGCTGAACTAGAAGTTGTTTTGTCCCTCCTCCGAGAAGACTGTCTCAAAGCCCTTATTTCTACCCCGAGGCCCAAGCTTCAAGGAGGGATCACCGAGGGAGCTATAGCCAAGGAAATACGAGAGCAGCCTTCCCGGCCATGCAGCTGAAAGCCGTTGCTAACTCCGTCACCTAACAGCTGACAAATTCACGTGACACTTATGAGGAAAGGATGCCTCCTCCCTATAAAATACATTTGCTTGTCTCATCTCCATGCATTTGTTCCTTACATCTCTCCAGTGCTTCCTCAGTGGGAGGGACTAAGACGCAAGGAAAAGAGGCCAGTGAAGGAGTCTGGGATGCCATTTAAGCAACATGAGATGCACTGATGATCCACAGATTTATTCAACATATACTCAGACATTGCTTGTACTGCGCCGTACCTGAGAAAGAATGTAAGCTCTTTGGGCTTCTTCCACCATGACTAAACTTGCATTGATGTAGTCATTTTCACAGTTTTCAAGTTTTACCCGACTGTGATCATCTGAAACCAGATGAGAGACCATAGAGCAATTACAAATCACAAAGATGTCATTCACATTAATACAAATTTCAACCAAGAACCTTATTTGTCATAAGACTCACATGGGCTGACATCTCTGTAGCGGTTCAAATTCCGATTCACTGGAAGTTTTGCCACCTTGTAAGGATAGTCACTGGCTTGGTTACGGATTTCCTGTTAATGACAGAAAAGTAGGAAGTTAGGATTATAGCATTATGTTGATTAAGAATGAAAGACGCATTGGGTGACAAACTGGTGCATAGGTATAACACACCTCCAGCGTGACTAAAAGTGGTGGCTAGTAATACAGTATGCATTTTGTGCTAGATTTATTGAAACTGTCAACAATAACTGACATACACTGCTGTGCTTTGTTGTGATCGTCATCTGTCAAATCATTGCATTGCATTGTCGAGTGAAGTTGTTTTTTGCATACAGTTTTCATTGTGTGTATGTGTTGTAGACGAAGACCATCTCCACAAGCCTCTGCTGGACAATAAGTTTGCTATCTTTTTCTTTTTAAGTGACATATAAACTAAAACTATTTACAGATAAAACAAAAAATATATAAGTAGACTTGGGCAGGCACCATAATAGCTTCCACTTTTAAGTAAACATCAGAAAAACAATTTCCACTTCTAATGATATAATAATTACACTCTGGATAGATGTAGACTTTTACTTTACTTAAGTCTCATAATTTTGAAATGATATCTCTATCAACTGCAAAATATAGTTTCATTATACAGGCCTGGGGCATTTTCTAACTGGAGTTATCTACTATGACACCATTTTAAATCTAAACTGAATGTTCATGGTGTAACTGCTATTTTAGTTTGACTAAATGTTTCTGTTTTGCTTGACAACATCTCTAATAAGCCAACATGTTGTCCTCCGGTTAGTAGCTTATATATTACAGGGTCATACCCGGAGTTAACCCCGAACACAATTATTATAAACCAAATGCTGGGCTGTCATTGACAGCTGGTGGTGAAACACATGTGCTTTTCTCTGGAAGTCCTGATGAGTTCTCAGAAACTGCCGCTGACGTCTGCAAGCGTCACCCAGCATTAGCTTACTGAGCTCAACTATGAAGAATGCCGCTGCACGTTTTCTAACGTTAGTTAACGTTAGAAGCTTTCTCGCTACGGAAGTCACGTTAGCGACTACTAGCGCGGATTGTTTCTCATTCGTATTCACTATGTGCATAGTACTATACATAACCTCTACACAATTTGATGAGGCCTAGATAAGTTAAAACATAAGTCGCATCGAAGACTAAAAGTAACTAGCTAAATACTGGGAAAGGTGTCTAGCTAGCTATCAAATTTGCTAGCTAAGTAAGTTAGCAACCGATCGTCATAGAAACACTAGAGGCCCAATGTCCCGACTTACATTGTAAAGGTTTTGCCATTTCCCAGACGAATCAATGTCTTCAAATTCTTGCTCCATTATTTTGTAATTAGTGCCCTGAGACAATTGCTGGATGATCACAGAGCGGTTGCGGCACCGTTCACTAAGTTACTCCTTTCTGTAAGCCATCTAAACAGCAGCGTGTGTAACCCTGGGGATCCCTGCGGGGAGTCTGGCTCCTGCACAATAATGAATGCACGCCTGCACGCTGACTGACTTGGGTTGCCAGTTACGTTGTTTCCCCCCAAAGGTTTTTGCCAACCTACCAAAAAAGATAACTCGACTCACATATTGCTGTTCAGATGTTTTATTATACACATCGGCATATATCAACATTAAGTCTTGCAATAGACGGAATTCGAATTTTGAAATCTAATTGGTTTAACTAACCTGACCAATATAATTATTAACATATTTAAAACATGTTTTCATACGTTATGCAGAAGGCAAGATAAGAATAACAAATAAAAGTAGCATATAATACAAAATATACATGTTAAAAGCATTGTTGGCACACTCCTCTAGTCTTAAAATGTTAAAATGAGCGTTAAAAGTAGTGTTATAAATTAACGGTAAATATTCTACCGAACCTGGCAACCCCGGTGACCGGAGGATGGCAGTTGAGCAAATATATTAGCTACAGAGTTAATTACTTTTTAAAAAACTAATTTAAAATTGTTTCAAATTATATTATATGCTTTTCGGTTCGACATGACACGTTTCAAAATACACGGTATCATAAAGTAGCTTGCATAAATGATTGATCTAAAATTGGTTTAAATGCGCCCCTCTGTGGTGAAATTATTATTATTTTGGGTCAACTCCGGTGCACGCGCGCGCGCACACACACACACACACACACACACACACACACACACACACACACACACACACACACACACACACACACACACACACACACACACACACACACACACACACACACACACACACACAGTGAAGACCCGCCAAATACACACCCACAAGTAGCTAGACACGTTACATTACAGGCCTGCTAGGCAACCTGTTTAGCTAGGTGGCTAGCTAACTTTAGTGTTGCAAGTATATTGTGGCTAGTTGTAGCTAATCATGTTTGTAGCGCGTAGTATCGCAGCAGATCATAAAGATCTAATTCACGATGTGTCGTATGATTTCCACGGCCGGAGGATGGCAACTTGCTCCAGTGACCAAAGTGTTAAGGTAACGCACATTAACATGAAGTAACGTTATTTTATCAGTTTGCTAATGTTAGCGTTAGCGCTCGAAGCTAGCTTGTTAACACCACCAGCATTATCAACAACCTTAGCGTTAGCTCCCTAAAAGACGTAATGTTAGGTAATTCGCTGAACATGCTGCCTATTCTGACCATATACTCCGTATAAACGGTATGGTTCTGATTATTGAAGGCAGCTTTACCTTAATAAATGTAACTATTTTACTAGCCATGGTGCCTGTCACCTTAGCATACAAGCTAGGGTAGCTGTAAGCAACGTTAAACTGTGTAGCATGTAGTTTTAAAACTGGAGAGTTGGCGAAAAGCAACACAATGAATTTGAAATGCCCCGTGCATGTAAAGTATCAGCTTACACCTGGTATTTCGGGGGTGCAACAACATTAGGGAAAGAGCAGCTCTTGTTCCTCCCTCATAACCACCACTGAGGTACACTTGAGCAAGGCCCTTAACCCAACTGCTATTATTATGTTATACAGATACTTTTCATTTCAGCAATGTTTTTGTCATTGTTTCATATCACCTTTTCTCTCAGGTTTGGGACAAAAGTGAGAATGGAGAGTGGCACTGCACAGCCAGCTGGAAGGTAAGCCTCCTGCAGCTTGATACATTGTAACTGTAAAGACTTTCCAATTAAAATAGTAATTTATCAGCCAGCTTACTTATATAACATCATATGAAATTTGCATAACTGCTTATAATTATTTATTTAAGTCTTAGCCTACTCTGTGAAGCCTGCAGCTTGAAATCTGACTTGTTTGGGTTTATTGATTTGACAATGCTCTTTTCTATAATGTGCAGACACACAGTGGATCAGTGTGGAGAGTGACCTGGGCACATCCAGAATTCGGCCAGGTTCTGGCCTCCTGCTCCTTTGACAGGACAGCTGCCGTATGGGAAGAGATTGTAGGGGAGTCCAATGACAAGCAGAGAGGACTGAGCCACTGGGTTAGTACAACCACAGAATCCTTCAAAACTCACTGCAGATGGTCACTTTTTCTACAGTCTTTTGTTTGATACAAAATCTGACCCAATTATTTCATGGTGTTCTGTTTTAGATAAAGAGAACCACTCTAGTGGACAGTAGAACCTCAGTGACTGATGTGAAGTTTGCTCCTAAACACATGGGCCTGATGTTGACCACCTGCTCTGCAGACGGAGTAGTGAGGATCTACGAGGCTCCTGATGTGATGAACTTGAGTCAGTGGTCCCTGCAGCATGAGATCTCCTGCAAGCTCAGCTGCAGCTGCATCTCTTGGAACCCCTCAAGGTTAGACCACAGTTTTACTATCAAATGCAGGGGAAAATAAATGACAAGCATTTGATGGGTCCAGAATCTCAAATTGAGAATTTCCTATTTTCATTTTCTTAACATTACAATAAAATGAATATCCCTGTGCTTTGGACTGTTGGTTGGACAAAACAAGGCATTTGATGATGTTACTTTTGACTCATATGAAAGGGTCTTAAGCAGGCCAAATGCACATCATCAGGTCTGTGTTATATTTGTGTGGTAAATGTAATTGCTGTATCCTCACTTGACTGCACTTTTTATAAATTGTTATAATATGGATATGGGTCACATCTCTGGTTGCAAATTCAGCGTCAAGGATTGTTGAAAATTTGCGTCTTTGTCCGTTGTGCACAATAGCCTTCAGTAGTGTTGATAGGCTAATACTCACTGACATATAACCAATCAGATATGTAGAAACAGAGGGTACAGAATAGGACCCAAAGTATCACATTTCCTTTTAAAATGATTAATTAATTTAAAATGTAATGTTCTGTAAAAAGGCTCAGTCTAGGGCTGCAACTAACAATTGTATTCAATGTCGATTAATTTGATTATTTTCTCGATTAGTTGTTTGGTCTATAAATTGTCAGAAAATGGTGAAAAATGTCAATCAGTGTTTTGTCCACAACTTAAAGATATTTAGTTTACAGAGGAGTGAAAAAAACGAAAATATTCACATCTAAGAAGCTAGAATCAGAATTTTTCAAGCCAATTAATTGATTATCAAAATACTTGGCGATTAATTTAATAGTTGGCAACGAACTGATTAATCTTTGCAGCTGTAGCTCATTGTAATATTGTTTTTTTTTTTTTCCCTACCACCCAGCTCTCGAGCCCACCCGCCAATGTTTGCAGTGGGGAGCGATGACAGTAATGTAACATATGGTGGGAAAGTTCAGATCTATGAGTATAATGAAAATACAAGGTAGGTGTTCCTGAAGTGTTGTTTATGTCACTCTTTTATCAAAATACCAATATAAATGTTGTAACTTTATTTTGATGAAGCTGGTGTTTATTTTGTAAGGGTTATTAATTCGTTAATAATACATGTCAGATTAGGAATAGTGGGAAATATTGAGTTAAAGGGCAACTTCAAAGCTGACAGAAAAAAAAATGAAACTGTAAACGGCCATTCTGGGTCATCTTTCCACTCTTCCAACTAGCACAACTTTAGTTTTGGTTGAAATAAACACATTGTTGACTGATTTACATGTGAAAATATGTTAGATCTATACACAGAGTCTAGTGGGTTTAGCGCTAGCAACCTCAGAGCTGTTTCTGGTTAAACAAATATCTTAAAGAGGTTTAAAAAAGGCCTATCTCTGTAGAGGTCCTTTTCCATAATGTTGTCAGATACTTAGAATATTAATCTGACTCTGTCAGTGGCAAAAAAAATTGATGCACACTGCTGATTTACCTGACAGAGAACGTTGCAGATTCATAATATAAATATAGCTGCAAGCGGCAATTTGTGGGTTCAAACCTTTTTTTTTTCTCAATATCGACTTAAAAGTAATTTCACACATGTGGTCCAACGTCGGTATAAAACACATCCTGCAAGCTTTGTAACGACTGGACAAGTTTTTAACAATTGTGAAATTTGTTTTAACCATTGTTATCAAGGAAATATGCTAAAGCAGAGACTCTGATGACCGTCACTGATGCAGTCCATGACATTGCATTTGCTCCAAACCTGGGGAGATCTTTCCACGTACTCGCCATTGCAACAAAAGATGTCCGAATCTTTAAGCTTGTTCCTATGAGGTGACTAATTCATTTTTTTATCTCTATTTTAACAGTTGTTATATAAAGGACTCATAACACACAAATTAGTAGTGTCACTGAAATTCAGCATTTTACATTTGAATGATTTCATGTACATCTTTTTTATCAGACGCACTTTTGGAGTTTGAAAGTATGAATTGATTTTCTGTAACTTGGATACATCTGACAGAAAGGAGAGCACCTCTATGGGACCCACCAAGTTGGAGGTGCAGATTGTGGCTCAGTTTGACAACCATAACTCTCAGGTGTGGCGGGTGAGCTGGAACATCACCAGCACCCTGCTGGCCTCTTCCGGTGATGATGGCTGTGTGCGCCTCTGGAAAGGTGGGAGGTTATTGTTAGCTTATGTTGATGACTGCTCATCTGTCTTCTTTTTAAATTTCATTGATAAATTGACAATTTTTTTGCGCAAAATGTTTCAAATGTAGTTTAAGTGAACAGTGATTCTACCAGGTATTGAGTGACTTTAGAATCAGTCAATTAAAGGTACAATATGTAACATTTCTGAATTAAAATGTCTAAAAATCACCAATACCTATGTTATACAGTTGTGTTCAGAATAATAGCTGTGTGTTTTTATATATATATATATATATGCTCAATATCCTTAGAATAGCTTTTAATTCCATGATATCAATGCATTGGGAACACTGCACATTCAATTTCAAATCAAAACATTACCTTTGTGTTATACCTTTTACGGAAAGGGAAGAAAAAGGAATATTAGGCTGTTCAAAAAAAACAGCAGTATTTAAATTTTTCTTTACAAACTCAAACATTTACTGTATAAATTAAAACATGTCTAAATGGTTTGCTTTACACTAATCATTGCACTAGTATTTTGTTGCATAACCATTATTTCTGAGAACTCCTTCACATCTGTGTTGCATGGAGTCGACCAACTTCTGGCACCTGTGAACAGGTATTCCAGCTAGAGTGCGGATCGGGCCGGATTTTTCTGTCCGAGCCCGGCCCGCGTCCGACAGAGCAGTAACCGAACCCGACCCGAGCCCGACAGTCATTAAGATATTTCTGTCCGAGCCCGACCCGAGCCCGACACAGTTAAAATCGCATTTGTTTCTCATACTAATGACACATGTACGTTTGTTTGTGTGGAAAGCCGCTTTTATTAAGCAATTGTAGGAAGGCATTCGGAAATGTCAACAGATGAGCGCATCAATGCACAGCTGACTTTCCTTCGTTTTCAATAGTTTTAAAATCTCCTGCGGCCAACTTCTTTTTAACATCTTCCATCGTTGCGCTGCCACATGGAGCTTAATACGCACGTCTTTCGTTGTCACAACACACAGGTAGACGGATGTTAGGGTAATATTTGACATTTATTTTAAGCTGTTTTAAATTCAAAATGTCGAACCCGAGCATCCTTTCTAAAAATCTGTCCGAACCGGGCCCGACCCGTCGGGTACCGTCGGGTCCCGTCGGGCTCGGGTCGGGTATCCATCCTCTAATTCCAGCCCAGGACGATTAAACTAAATTACTGTCTTCTGAATTACTGGGTTTTCGCTCAGAAACAGCATTTTGATGTTACCCCACAAGTGTTCTATGGGATGGAGGTCGGGATTGGGCTGGCCGCTCCACAACATCAATCTTGTTTCTCCGGAACCAAGGCTTTGCTCACTTACTGGTGTGTGTTATGCCATTTCAAAGGCATTTTCTCTTCAGCATAAGGAAAAATGACCTCTTCAAGTATTTTTGATGTGTTGAAACGGATCCATGATCCTTGGTATGCGATAAATAGGCCTAACACCACAGTATGAGAAACATCCCTTAACATGATTTTTGCGCC
This sequence comes from Etheostoma perlongum, assembly GCA_026937815.1. NCBI lineage: Eukaryota > Metazoa > Chordata > Actinopteri > Perciformes > Percidae > Etheostoma > Etheostoma perlongum. Next base: position 28,044,659 of record CM049376.1, on the reverse strand, counting down.
ACCATGCTTTACTGTCTTCGCAGTGTACTGTGGCTTGAATTCAGTGCATTGAGGTCGTCGTGCAAACTGTCTGCAGCCCCTAGACCCAAAAAGAACAATTTTGCTCTCATCAGTCCACAGAATGTTGCGCCATTTCTCCTTTGGCCAGTCTGTGTTCTTTCAACCTATTCAGTACATGTGTTTTTTTCAGCAATGGGACTTTGCGAGGGCTTCTAAATGATAGCTTTGCTTCATAAAGCCTATGCTATTATTTTAACACAGCTGTATATATTTTTAGAGGTGTACTTATATAATATTTCCACTAAATGTCAAAACCCAGAGAGAACTTTTTTTTTTCTGACATGGGACGTTTCCTTTTGTCATCTGTCAGTGGTATCATATAACCTTTCACCCCCTAGTTTACTCGTAGGGCTAGGGCGGTTACCGCAATACCGCGGACACGTGACACCTACTGCAGGTCTGAGCTCATCACTGTCATCACCGCAAAAAACATTGGCCTGCACGTGTGCACTACCATGTTGTTTAATAACATTGATTCATTGATTTTAGTTATGTTTGTTTCTTATGTATCACAAATTGGGCACAGCAGCATGCTTTCTTATGAGAACTTTTTATTGTCTTAACCGCCTTGTCAACCCCCGTAGGCTAACACTCTAGTCGCACCTAATTTCCTGCATACTTCTTGTCCTTCTGCCATGCTAAGGCTTCTGGGTAATGTCCTACAATAAACCTTTATCAACGCACTTACTTAAGGCACCTTGCCATTCTCACTTTAACTCATGCTACTCTCATAAGGGGGTTGCAGTATACCACACTACTGCAGGAATTTCTAGCTTTTCAACCGCTATAGAAAAAAATCCATACCGTCCCAGCCCTAGTTACTCGTAACTTCCGTAAAAACACGGACACCCAGGTGATACGTTTAAGAGTAATTGTAAATCATACAATGTCACAGGAAAAAAAACTCAACTGTAATACTGCTTTTACTGCCAAAGGGCATAATTTTTTGATACATGCCTCTTTGCAACACAGTAATAAAGCAGAGAACTTATTTATTGATAAATATTAATATTGATCCAACTTAACGTTACTACAATGTGTTCGTTGACAAGTAACTAACGTTAATGCCTGGTGGGTATCATTATAGGGTTACAACAATGTTCAACACGCTCAAAGTTTTTTTTAGTATGATTGTTTTTACCACGGATAAAAGCAGCCGTGGGCTATTAGTGGGTTAGTCACCCACGAATTAGTTCACCAGTAACGTTAACCATATAGATAGAACTTATCTAATGCTAATTTAGACAACTAGCACACCCCGGTCTGTTTGCCTCGCTCCCCCAGCACAAAGAGACTTCATTCGGGATTAGGAGCTGACAACGGCCCCAGGACATGTAGCTAGTTACTGCCCCTAGCCAGCTAGCAGCCAGCCAACTCAATTTTATTTATAGCATCAATTCATAACAAGAGTTATCTGGAGACACTTTACAGATAGAGTAGGACTAGACCACATAATTTACAAGGACCCAACAGTTATAGTAGTTCCCTCCAGAGCAAGCAACAGTGACAGGGGCGAGGAACGACTCCCTTTTTAGGAAGAAACCTCGGTCAGACCCAGGCTCTCGGTAGGCGGTGTCTGACGACTGGTTGAGGTTGAGATGAATAGTGGCAATAACAGTCACAGTAAAAGATAATGGAATAGTGACTAAAAAAATAGTAATTTGTAGTAGTTCATGGAAATGCAGGGCACAGCACAGCATTACAAGGCAGAGCATAGCAGGGCATCGAAGAGCGTAGCAGGATGTAGTACGGCACTGCATAGCGTAGTACGGCATCGCAGAGCGTAGCAAGACCTGTAGCAGGACCACGGCGACAGCTGCAAACAGGATCTTGGAACCTCCCTGATCCAAGGAAGCTTTGTGGGGAAAGAACATAAGGACTCCGGGGAATGACTCCCCAGAGCTAGGTTAGTTTAGTTGGTTTAAGTCGTGATTAAAATTCAATTAATTGTGCAGCCCTAGTACATCCAATGACAGTGTGAGTACATCGCATTTACAGCAACAGAGTCTAAAGTCGTCTGTAGAAATGTACAAATGTATCAATTTTGGAGGGACTACAGTGAAAGTAAACAAAGGTCCTCTGTTATGTTAAGGAATGGAATTAAAGTAAATGCTGTTGGAATATCTTCCTTAAATTTAGCTATAGCACTGTCAGAAAGGCATCTAGTGTAGAAGCTTTTATTTACTTTAGTATAGTTGGGTTGTAAGAATTCAAAAGTTATTAGATAATAGTCTGATAAAGGATTCTGCGAAAATACTATTAAATCTTGAAATTCGATTCCATATGTCGGCACAAGGCTGAGGGTGTGGTTAAAACGGTGAGTGGCCTTATGCACACTCTGACTAAAACCAATTAAATCTAGTAGTGAGTTGAAAGCAATACTAAGGGTATCTTGTCAATGTCCACATGGATATTAAGACCATCTACAATAGTAGCCACTATCATTACAGGGATCTGTACCTGTCCAGCACTTAACTCCAGTGCAAGATGCTAACAACGGTAACGGCATGTTACCGAAGCATCAGGAAACATTAAGCACCATAACTAATAGTTAAGATTACAGAAAAGTGAAGAGGAAGATAGTTCCGGGCAGCTTGGAGATGTTCTGCTGTTGCACAACGGCCATCGAACATCCTCACTGTCCCGGGAATTCCCCTGGCAATCCTGCACCAGTCTCTCACGTTGAGTAGCTAGCTAGCGTTACAACAAATCCCATCTGACTGGTAAAAACCATCCAAAAGGTGACATTGTCATATAAAATATTTTGTGATAGTGATCCCTACTGCTAATCGGGATCCCTACCCACAACTATAGATACAGTATTCTTAAATCATCTGAGTTATGATGTTGATTACTGAACTTATTGTAAAATAAAAGTTGCTTAACTGGAACCTTTTGTGGCTGTAACCCCAGATGTCCACTCGATGCGGCTGCATCAGGTTGTGGCTGTGCCATGGCTCCGCCACATCTGTCACATTTTAATTGCCCATTGTAATATGTAATACACGTAAAGTTGAGAAATACGGACAGAACAATGACCTACGACAGTGAAAAGTTCAGCTGTGGTCAAATTCTTACATCAGCTTTTATACTTTGCTTAGTTGTGTAGGAAATGATAGACTTTGAGTCATTTGTTGTTACATGTCATGTTACGAACAGCGTGAGCACTGATATCACCCCCTTGCATCCCTGTGCAGCTAACTACATGGACAACTGGAAGTGTACAGGCATCCTGAAAGGAGACGGCAGCCCACTCACCGGCTCATCTGGTCAGCCCACAGCCATGAGCACCGTTGTTGGCTCCTCTGTTCAGACCTCCCAGAATGCCCTAAACGGGATGTCTGCAGGAAGGTAGGTGGTGTGGTGCGTCTTGATGCCACTCACCCATCCCAGCCCAATTCCAGTCAGAATTGACAACTCATTATGCCTCACACTGACTGGGACTGCAGCTGCTCACTGACAAACTTCCTGGGCCCACACTGACCAAATGTTGCACTCATGCAAAGAGCTTGGCTTCCAGCATACAAGTTGTCGGCATCAACGCTGTGGAGTTGGATGTTTTGTGGTGCTTTTTTATAATAAGCAATTTCCTCTTGTTTGGTATAGATGCATGCAAGAGTAGTTTCATGTTTCCACTTTGCATCTTGGTATAAAAAAGTAAAATAAACCTGTTCATATAAATTTAATTTGTTCCGATTATTTTTGTGATATGCAGCAAACCCATTGTGTCAACATTGTGACTATTTTCCTTTTTTAGACGAGCAATTAAATCAAAGCTTAGTAGTTTTTTCGCTTCATTACACTTTTCAATTTGAATGTAACCTTAAGCAAGTATTGCCAAACTCTTTGCTGAGCAGAAAGGACAGCTTGAAAGAACCTCATTAACCAACTGTAATAACATCAAAAAAATAGAAGGAACACATGCAGTATTGGTATGAATACAGCCACTAACAATTAGGGCTTTAAAGTGAGACTATGTAACTTTTGAAAGAAGAGATAAAACTCTTTCTTTTACAAATGAAAAGATGAATTTCTATATTATATAGCCTTTCTCAACTCTTGTTTTGTTGCTCCAGCCTTACTTGTTCTGGTGGCTAGCTTCCTGATGACTTTCTGACTTTTCTCTACATCTGCTAGTTACACTATGGCTAATCTACAGTAATTGTCGCTTGTAGCCATAGTGGTCGCTGTTTAGCAAAAGTTATATAGGCTTGCTTTAAAATTTGGATTGTATATGAGCAGCTATTAACGTGATGTTATATGTTAAAAAAGTTAGTGGACGAACTGTGTTTGTGCTAACACTGGTTTTATCAGAGTTGTTATGTGGCTGCATTTATGTTCAACTAAATAACCTCTAACTTAAAGCTCTGACACACCAACCCAACGACCGACTGTTGGCAGAAAAGGCAGTCCAACTGACAGTCTCACCGAATTGGTCAAAAAATTGCAACGCCTCGGTGTGTTCAAGATGAGCGTACGTTCGGCACGTGCGTGAGACGTAATGTGTCTTCATATCAGCAGTTGCCGCTAATATGTATTGTCGCCCAAAAAAATCTAAACTGGCAGTTGATTGGATGAACATGTCACGTAGGCCTGGTATCGCTGGAAATTCAAAGCCTTCTGAATACAGTCTTATATTTTACTAAAAATAGTTCACCGAAACGTGTTTTGAAAAAGATTTTAAGCGAGAAACAGGCCATGCAGTTCCTGAATCTGTCTTCATTTCAAATTGATAAAAGTTTAAAAGATTTTCGTTAGATTTTGAGAGACTCTAGTCACGTTCATCCCGCTCGTCATTTTTGGATTAGCACTCCGCCAATCAGATTGGTCATTTGAGTACTGACTGCCCGGTAGTGCCCGCCTTCCGACCGAGCATGTCAGGTTGGCCAAAATGAAGGCCGACGGACAACGGCACAGAACACACCAAACAGACTCGAGTCACCGACCTCGCCAGACTGTCCGACGGCTGATTATTGGGTTGGTGTGTTTGGGCCATCAAAGCAACTACAAGGAACTTCTATTTTGGGTTGATTTTGCTGGCCCCCTTGGACAAAAGTGGTAGTGTTTCCATAAGCACTACTGCCTCCTGTCGTAAAAATCATGTTCTGGGTAGCAGGAACATTTGTTTTGGAAGAGGGTGAATACTATTTTACTTTTTTTATTTATTTAAACAGCTGTTTGCAGGATGCATAGTGATGAGGTAATGCATCTATTTGTGGCTATTTAAGATTAACTGTAATATGAGATAGTGACACAAAGTAGACTTTGTTTTAGTGCTGTTCATACACCTCAGTTACATGTGAGCTTATAATTAACAGATTTGGTTGCTCGGTAATAGTAATTTTGTTGATAAAGCTTAAGTTAGCATTCCCTTGTAATGTCTTCATAATAAGCTTACAGCAAAATATACTGTAGCTCAGTAGCAAGGCCAACATAAACATTTATTATGCGCCAAATCAGGATTCAATTTTATTTATAGTATCAAATTATAACAGCAGTTATCTCGAGACACTTTACAGATAGAGTAGGTGTAGGCCACATTTTAATTTACAGAGTCCTAACAATTCTAGTAATTTCCCTCAAGAGCAAGCATGGTGTGACAGTGCGACCATGCGCAGTTGCGAGGAAAAACTCCCTTTTAGGAAGAAACCTCGGTCAGACCCAGTCTCTTGGTAGGCGGTGTCTGACGGTAAATTAAATTGAAAAACTTTTATGTTATGTGCCAAATTAGGATCTGTTTGAAATCTTTTCAAATCCCACAATTCTCTTTATCTGTATAATAACTGATCAAGGTTGACTTGTTTTTTTGCCAGTGCTCTACTGTTTACTTTAGCTTTTTTTTGTTCTAAGGTCAATTGTTTTCCTTTTTGCTGATCCTGCCCCAGTATCAGCCATAACTACAAAATTGTAACATAAAAAATTAAAATATCTAAACAGTCTCTTCTGGTCTCTGTGCCATAAATAGTTTTGTCTGATTTTTGCAGGGAATTGAAACCTATAACGGTCTTTAAGCATCTTCTCAATGATTGTCTTCTTTGCTTATGTAGGTCATATAGATGCATCAGTATTAAATAAATTTAAAACTCCTTGTAGTTGCTTAACAAAACCATTTTTGTAGTTTTTGACTTAACTCTTGAGTCACCTTCAACCTGAGTAACACAAGATGTACTGTATGACATTCCTTTATATTAACTCTGCAACCAAAGTTATTTTACAAAACAAATCTGTAAAATTTTTAAGTGTTTTTGCACAGGTTTTCTTGCATTCCAAATTGCCTTTAGAAAAATGAGTGAGAGTTGGTTGTTAAAGTAATGAGGTATTGTACTGCTTGTTGCATGCAGGATTGGCAAGAGAGCTCCCTTTGTCCCTCCCCTGCGGCAGCTGACCTCTCCAAAGATATACCAGCATTCTGCAAATTACTAATTTGTCCTGTGCAACAGCTACCATTTGCCCTTGTGTTAAGTCAATTGAAATGTGAAAGGTATTACTGTTTAAGGGCTCTGTGTTGGGATGAAAACTCCATGGTTCTGTTCTTCAGTTTATAATTTGTTTTTATTCAGACATGTTTGCCAGGGGTTCACCTCTTTTAATAACATTGCACATACACCTTTACAAAGAAATAAACTATCACGATTTTGTAAGACATTTCCCTCTTTTTTTGGTTTCTAGAGCACGCATGCATCCTTTCTGTCTATACTCTCATTTCTACTTCCTTTTGATGTGTTTCTCCACTGTATTCCATTCATTGTCTTCTCCCTGTCCATGGTTTTGTCGATCGTCTTCATCCATTTTTTTGTTGCTTCAGGTATTTCTTTCCGCCCCTGGATCCTCCCAGAGCGGGGACCAGGTATGGTCACCTGCTGCCTCCCTCCTCTCTTATAGAGCGCTGTGATGCTGAGCCCATTCAGCCTCAACAGGCTCTTCCCTACAAACTCTCCTCTAGAGCACTGCTGCACTTACCAGAGGCTGAAGGACAGTGATTATTATTTTTATTTTTTTGGTGTGTTTTTAGCTCAAATAAGAAGGGATATGGTTGGGGGATGGGCATTCATTGCAATTCATTTCTAATAAAGACCCTTTGAGATTTGTCTATTTTCTGTTTTCTAATGTTTTATTTTTCCTGTGTGTGAAAAGGTATTAGATGTTATGATGATTTTGTGAAATTTACATTACATGTCCAGTAAAGCCATTTTAATACCATTTTAAATAGTCTAAAGTAATTGTTAGTCTGGATAATAAACTAAACATTTCTCATATTTTGTTTTTTATTCTAGTGCTTTAGGTTTGTATAATGTGCAATAAAAAGCACATGCTTTGTTTTTGCTTTTGGGGTCATGAAACATGTCTGTCGGCTGATAATTTTTTTTCTGGACACTGACGACCTCAACTATCAGTGCCTGCAGAGGGAATGTTATTCAGCACTCATAAGTGATATTCTCATTTCATTTTTATTTATTATAAAGGTAAGTTAAAAAGTAACATTAAGTTACAGTATAAATTGGTTTCCAGCAGGTTCCTGTTCTGCAGAAACATTGTACATAATTAAAACATACGAGGACAAACATTTGTACAGGACATTAGCATGTGCTAGACAGACATGGACACTAAAAACAATTGATCCAGAAAGTGCAAACAAGACTTGGACCATACATGAACATTCAGTGTGTGCGAAATGTTACACTTGTTGTCTGGTTGTGGCCTGTTTTACAGAACAGAAAAATTAGGAACATCTCTGGTCAGATTCAGGATACAAGAGATTTCCCTGTGGGGCTCAGACAGTTAAGGAACAAATTATTCATCTCTCGGTTTTACTCTAAAATTAGAAACAGGATGTCATTTCTTTTGACAGGGAGGATAACATTTCATTTCATGGATCACTCATAGATTCATCCCTCATCTTCGGATCATCCATCATCCTTACCAGATGCCCGAACCACCTCAACCCACCTCAGCAGCGGCTCTACTCCAAGCTCCCCACGGATGGCTGAGCTTCTCACCCCTAGAGACGCTCCTAAAGGAAACCCATTTCGGTCGCTTTCAAAAACTGGAATGCATCGGATGCAGCTGTCTGCTAACTAAGACATTCTTGCAGCTGCTTTGCAGAACACTTGATACAACAAACTCCACACTTGGCCAGTAACTATCCTACTATATAAGTATTTCCTGGCGGATGATAGAAACAATGTTTGCTTAACTTCAACAGAGGAGCCTATTTATATTTTTATTGCCATTACATAACGGCTGGAGTCTAAAAATTATGTTAAAATAGGTTCCCCTCAAACTTTAATTCAATGTGAGCTATCTTCCAAACGGTCCCAAGCGTCTAAGTCAAACAGAATGACAAAAGTCCCATCCTATCATGATTGACAATTTCCTCCCTCTTAGTTTTGCTGTCCAATCAAAGCGGTTTAAAAAAGTTAAGTCCCGCCCACGTGACATGACTCTCAGGCGGGCTTCCTGTCTTTTCTGCGAGCTGCTTGCTTGGTACTCCGAGCTGTTGTAGGGTTTGTGTGTTTGTTGTTCCCACATGTAAGAAATAATGAAAAACTTAACTGTTTGGAAAGTTATTTTTGGAACTTAACTACAGCTTGCAACGTGTTTAACAACAAACGCTATAGTTGAAGAAGAACCATGGTCTATCGGCCCCTCTTCGGGAGTAACGTATTGAATGTGAGTTGGAGTCTAACTAGCTAACGTTAATGTTATGATTTAACCAATTCTATTGCTGAAATGAACCAGTCTTAGCTAATGAACCAGTCTTAACTAATGCTTTTGCTTAGAGTAGCGAGCAGGATTTAACGCTACTAGTTAGCGTTACATTTTCAATGTTGTCTCCTACTTACAACACTTCGTTCTAGCTAACTTGATAAAAGAAGATAGTGGAGTAACGTTGGTTAACGTTAGCTCAAATGTGGAGCGTGCTGGTGATTTTTAACAAACCCACTTGTTTTTACCAAGGCACTTTATACAAGCTAACTTTAGCGTTAAAACTTAGCTTCGTTAGCATAATACGCTAGTTAATTGCTCTCAATTTGTTCTGTAGAGAGCTGAAACTAACAAATTGAAAAACGTTAGCCGCGAAACAACATGGATGAAAATATTCAAAAAAAAAAGCGTTGTTTGCGAACAAATAACTTTCTTTTTGTCACTGGTTTTCACAGTTCTATGTAATGTGGTATCAACAAACTGGTCATTTTTTTTAATGGACATCCGTGCCACTGCACTGTAAAGTTTGCACAAGCTAAGTTTCGAATTATTAAAGTAATACTAACCTTACCTTTTTATTTCCCTCATTCATTTTTCCTAGACATTACAGATGGTCTTCACCTGAACTGAAGTCAAGCCACATTTGGCTGTTAACTTGCTCCATTCCAAAACATGGCAGATAGTTTTTACAAGTTGGAAGATGAAGCCTTTCCCAGTTTCCTTTGCAAGTCTTTGGACAGCACCAGTGGCCGTGCCACACTTGAGAATGTGACATTGGGTTCAGGTCCAGGACTTCCAGTAGCTGCCTCTACAGTGGCTAAAATTAAACCAGGGTCTGAAAACAGGTGGGTGGGAGCATGCTTCTGCTTTGGACAGATGTGACTTGTTGTGGAAATGCTTACATGCGTCATTCTCTGAATCATCACACAAGTTATTTGACCCATGTGACTAAGAATGGATGCTGAAATCATTCCAATTCCTGTTTTGGAGCTTTGTGTTTGTATTAATTGTATAATTTAGTTTGTACTTCAAATAGAAAGTATTAATATACACTAGGTATGTAACGATATGAAAAACAAAGCAACAGCAATATTATCAAGGCGTTGTAACATCGTAGCAGAACACTTCAGACTTCAATCAAAGATAACAAGACACGTTCTTCAACAAGTCCGAAGACATGTAGGAATGATAAAGAAAAAACTAATTAGGTAATTTTTACATCCCTAATGACAAACGTATGTCCAAACTGCACCAAATTTGACATAAAAATAGATAAGAATGCATTATGACACATTGAGACATGTCTGCCAAATTTAGGGAAATTGCTGCAGCCCTGTTGGTTTCTGAAATTTCCCACAAAAATAACAGAAATAGCGCAGAGGATTTTCATACTGATTCAATGTTCAGCTGCTAAATGTATTTTTTTAAGCACTAACCATGATGTGAAGCTGTTTAGTGTATTAAGTGGTTTTGTTAAAGGAGTCCTTCCCTCATTCTTCCTAGTTTTGTTTTTTACAGAGGAGATCCTGTTGAAGTGTCATATCTGGAGGGCAGAGAGCTGCATCAGGCCAACTCACAGCCATCTGTTAGAGAACAGCCCAAGTTTGCCCTTAGCTTCAAAGATGACTTGTAAGTATACATGTAGTTTAAAGCATCTAGTATACTCGAGCACAACACCGTGCACTGGCCGTTGCACATGGCGTACACGGTACGAGCATCCACAATTGATCAATATATGCACATTGTTTGTTGCAGTATTTTTTGTTACCTTTTATTTATCCAAGTAAGTCTATTGAGAACAATTTCTCATTTGCAACGATGACCTGTCACATTCACACAGTTCCACATTTATACCTGGAAGCTGCCCAGTACAACCACAGTCTGATACGCTGGCCACTGAGCAGCTCCACTGGAGCGGTTGGGGTTAAGGGTTTAGGTTAAGGCACCCAGATCCTACCGGTCTGGGGATTGAACGGCGACCTCCTGGTCCCAAGCTCGCTACTTTAACATTTAGTCCACCACTGCCCCTTTCTGGTATTCTCCGAAACACCAGAGGACGTACAGACAAGATAATCTGTAAATAACCTAGAAGTAGTAGAGAAAGGACCGGAAGTAAAGGGAAGCAGGCTTTCTGGCAACAGTAGTAAATAGGGATGGGCATTCGATTACATTTTCTTAGTCAATCGTCGAGAATTGACTATTGATTAATCGTTAATGTTTTAATATTAAAATGTATTTAAGTTTTTATAAATTAAAAAATGCAATGAAAATACAAAAATTGGGTTAGGCTAAACTTGAAGATATATGCGTTGCTCTAAAGCAGCGGAACCTGCAGCTGTGAGCCGGCATTCTTAAACAGACCCTTGTTTGTTCCTAAATAATAATAATAAAAAAGAATCATGTTACACAATAACTTAACCAGAAACATAATATTTAGATCTGACAGGTTTTGTCAAAATGTAACTCAAAACTATCCAAGACATGGAGTCGAAAGAGGATGAGAAAGTTTAGCCTACCTAACAATTAATTAGGCTATTTAACAAAGCTTCTTCACCCTCTGTAAAAGGTATAACACAAACTTGATCAATTTTGGTCATATTCTGACTTGGAATTGAATGTGCAGTGTTCCCAATGATTGATATTATGGAGTTGAAAGCTATTCTAAGGATTTTGAACATTATTCACTTCATTTAAACACACTACTATTCTAAACACAACTGTACATATGAGTCAACCCATGTAGGTTGATTTATTTCACAAAATACATTTATAGTTATGTACATTTGGCAGAGAGAAATTAATTTCCAATCGATACTAAAAGCATGATATAGTATAATTGCACTTCAGTTTTAGGTTTCCCTTCCGACTAAGATGTTTTTCTCCTTTTCCTGCCCAGAGACTGATTAAATTAATCGTATCACTAACTCTGGTACTGCTAAGAAGCTGGGCATTTCCCCTCTCAAATACACAAATAATGACAGCTTTATTTTAATAATTAAATATTTTTCATGCTCTATGTATTACTATATAGATATGGGCATTCTTAATGTCTGTCCATAGTGATTTATACTCCACCTTCTTTTCCCATGTAATTTGTATGTGGTCCTAATTATTAACATCCCTGCATTACAGGGACAACGCGGATGACTTCATCGCAGCCCACCGTCTTTCAGACATGCTGGTGAAGATTAATTTGGATGAGAGTGCATTTCAAAACCAAGGCTCCATGCTGGGGCTTCCTCCCACACAGATGGGTTCAGTCCACGGCCGGCCTACAGAACTTGGAACAGGTAAATGCTGTTGCACTTGTCAAGCTTTATCCTCAGAATCAGTGATTATCCCTTTCTTAATAGGAAAACGTATAGAAGTTGGCTTCACCTAATACTGTATGGATGTACTGTATATGGTTGTGCTTCTTGATTATATAGAAGAAATCATTTATTAGTTGTGCTTTCTGATATATTGAAGAAATAATTATTAAAAGATCCATTGTCTTTGAATTATACTAATGTACTTTTATTTTTTGTCTCTCTGACAGATCTGTCAACAGGGCTTCTGACGTTTGCCCAGTTTGGACATAACGATGGTACAGCTGCACAGGTACCAATATACCTTGACCAGTTGGCAGTTGTACTTTTTATCTGTAATGGCTCTTTTCAGTAATTTATATACTCAACCCTGGTCATATAGGTAATAATACAGTTCATTCTGGCTCATAAAATGTGAACCTTTTTTCACGTGCATGTGCATCAACAAGAGAAAGCCATTTGACCCATTTAAGGCTTAACTCATCATTAAAAACATGCCAATTAGGGCTGCACAATTAATCTAATTTTAATCACGAACACGATTTTGACTTCCCACGATCAAATTTGCATGATCAAGAGTTTTTTTTTTTTTTTTTTTTTAAAAGCGTCATTTCATACAACGCTCTGTTTTTTTTTTTTGCATAGCGCATCTACCGCTCCGTAAACTCCTGTCTGCTCATGTGCCAGTCAGTTTTTCCCTGCACAGCGCAGCTTAGTTTCTAGGTGACAGTCACAGAGGACAGAGTAACGGGAGGAAAATTCAACAGATAGCAGTTGGTTATACGTCGGTCTCAAGGTTTACCAGTTTACCTGTAAACGCAACATTTTGTCCCGACTATGTTGTTATTCAGACAACAGCAGTGACCAGTGCTAGTTGCCGTCTGTTAGCTCCTCTAGGACTCACCGGTGCTAATGTCCTCGCATTTGCTGCAATGTTGTTATATAGATAAGGTTTATTTTTGCGTTACATGACCCATTTCTTCTGTAAAGCCGTGCCTGTGTCTAGGTCTCTCCTCTACTTTCTCTTACTCTCCGCGCCCGGCCACACAGCGGCCGCCGGTCCACACTTGTGACATTTGTCTACAGTTTTAATTGTTATTAACACAGCTGTATTATGTTAAATATGAGAGGCAAACCTGTATTTGGACCAGTGTTTCCGCGGGTAACTGCTATCGCGGCTGCCACGGCAAAGAACACAGAAGAAGTTATTGAATGCAACTAACTTCAGTTGGTAGAGTAACAGCGTGTGAGACGAAGCCTACTGGACCTGCAAGAGATGTGACCCATGGCCAGAATATCATAGTTCATAAAAATGCAGCACAGTGACAATACAGACATTTCATACACACGTGTGTATCCGCCATTCGACCCGTGCTGGACCCATTCATAATGATCATCCGCTGCTCTGTGAGTAGTGTCCATCGCACTCAAAAAACTTAAAATCAACAAATAATCGTGATCACAATATTGATCAAAATAATCGTGATTATCATTTTGGCCATAATCGTGCAGCCCTAATGCCAATGACGAAAAACAAGCTAAATCCTTTTTTCAAATATAGGTTGCAATTTTGTCTTTTTAAACGATGGGCAAATGTGTTCTCTTTTCCTGGGCAATTTATACAGGCTCAGCCCTTACCAGCTACAGCTGAGGAGGACAGTGCACAGAGTGAGGGAATGGACAGTGACCATTTCAGTGGTAGTAACTCAAGCTTCCTGGCAAATGAAAAGCTCATGTCTGTGGACAGCATGAACAGTGATACCACAGGTTGATACATCCTTTTATATTTAAATTGCAGAAAAGACTTGTAAAATCCTGAACCATCTTGTGAACATTTGTTTTAATTTCCAGATGATGACATTGATTCAAACAACCTGCCTGATGATGAGCTGGAGCTGTATTTCAATAAACTGATGCCTCCTGCAATGCAGAGAGGCAGAGTGGAGGGCCAGGAGATTCCTGCAACAGTAAGACTCTTCTCCCCTTTGAAACATGTTCTACTTTACCAACTGTTTCTCTTACACCTATCAGGATTAGTGAGCCATTACAAAATTGTTACTTTTCATACAACTCTCATTCGCTTGTATGTATTTTATTTTTCATAGCAACTGCCGGGTGCTACTGACCACATATCAAACCCAAGTTCTACAGAACTAGAACACTATAGACATCAGTTTCTTGATGACTACAATCAGGTGAGCACAGCTCGAAAGGTAGGTTGCACCTAGGTGTTGAAATAAATCATTGCATCGATGTTTCACAATGCGGTCCTGGACAAATCTTGCTTGATGCAGTGACAGACCATAATCGATTATTGCTTACTGATGTTACTTAATTTTCCGGTCACTGCTTTTTTTTGTTTCGGTCTGTTGTCTGCCGTGTTCAGACTCCGCTACATTTAGGAAGTGTTTTTTTATTTATTTTTTTTAAGATAAGATACAATTGAAAGGGAATTTTTTTATATATATATATATTTGATTTATTAAAAGAGTTGGCAACGAATTTCATTATCGATAGTCGTTGCGCAACTATTACGCCACTCAATAAAAAAAAGAATAAAAAAAAAAAAAAATTAGTTGAGCACAGAGCAAAAAAAAAGAGGAGGTAGAGTAAAGACCATCGGATAGACCCGTAATACTGTTCTGAAACACGTGGCGGAGGCTGAGAAATCAGTACGACCTAAGTCATCCAAGGCATTTCACACTAAATACAGTGGGACTTGAAACTTTGGGCACCCCAGGTAAAATGTTTTATTAATGTGCATAAAGAAACCAAGAAAAGATGGAAAAATCTCCAAAAGGCATCAAATGACTTTCATTTAATACAATATGTCCCAAAAAGTTAGATTTTATTTCCATCATTTACGCTTTCAAATTAACCGTAAACAAAAAAAAACAAAAAAATAATACACCCCCCCCCCTCTAAAAACATTGATAATCCTTTTATAACCTCATCGTAGCCCTCATCTTAACCGAATAGTGAGCTGCCAAAGATTTTCAAAGAATTTAATTCTACTACAATCCTGCCATTACTTTTGTGAATCATATATTTGATTAATATCGAACATCCATTAAATGTTCTGTTAAGTGTATCTTGTACCTTGTCTTCAGGAGGACTTCCAGATGCCTAATGTGCGTCTGGCTGCTACCGGTATGGACTCCTGTCCTGCCAGTGATGAGGACACGGAGGATGAGCTTGAGTCTGCCAGAAGGAACAGCAATGCTACCAGAACACGGCTGCTGCCCAGCACCTCCAGACAACTGGTCAGAAATTGAAAACAATATTGTCATCAGATTGTTAAAATCTCAGATATAATCAGGGTTTCCCGCAGCAGTTTGCAGTTTAGGTGGCCACCTAAGCAAGACACGCCTTAACGACATCTTCAAACAAAACAAAAAAAAGTGAATGCTTTAAAGTGAAACGCTTAATGTCAGATGACGTCCATAATAATTGGACTTATGACTTTTCAGTGGTTATGAGGAACAGTGTGTTTAAGGCATACATCGCCCTTTCACCGTCGCATGCGTCGTTTGTGGGAGTTTGTCAACAAATGTGTGGGCAGCTGGGGCCCGGAGTAAGGGTGACTTGGCATGTGACAGGCAGAGAGCATTTATATATGTATCTCTGTCCTGTTCTTCACATCAGTGAGGCTTTCTTCTCTTGTTTCAGCGAAGTGAATACATGACAAAAGTGACAATCACCTCTTGCATGGATTCTTAACGTCCCGACCGTTGCCTAGTCTTTGACACAGTGTTTTTGTTTTTTTTTCATCATTATACACTATTACGGTTAGTGTAGTTAAACACTACACACAGTGAAAATACGTGTCCTGTTTCATTTAACGCATATTATCTGTTTTCAGTGAGTGAAGCTATGGGCTGACCTCTGTTATCTCAGAGTTGCTTTTTGGAGAAGAGTTGTCAGGTGAAGTGGAAGAGAGCTGTCATGGAGGATAATGGGAGCCATGCAAGTAACAGTAGCAGGTTTTTTTTAAAACACCCCCCACCCCCACCATGACAGCAAATCCCACCTTAACTAAAAAAAAAAAACATTTGCGGGAAACCCTGATAATAAAAATAAAATACTGGTATTTATTTATTTACACTTGTCTTTTTGCCGCTGTTTTGGCACGGATGGGAGAGAGTCTTCTCTACCCGCAGTCCACTCCGAAACCTGCCATCACCACACAGCTAGCATACGGTAATGTTTCTCTCTGCGGTTGTCTTTTCACATAACCAGGCTGGTTAAAGTCAACTTAACTGACATCATGCTGGTCTGGCAGAAGTCTGCTGGAGCAAGCGCTAGCATTAGCCAGTTTCAGCTATCGTACCTAACACTAGGTGGAAAACAACAGCAAAGAGAAACAGACTTACTTGCTGTTTGGGAGTTCAAGGTGAACGGCAATACTGTAGATGTAGAGTAATGCAAGAGGCTTACTGCAGTCAGTGTACACAGAGTTTAGAGGCTCTTTTCTGCTGTGTGTGCAGGTTGGAGAGAGTAACCGTCCCAGTTTCAGGCCAGGCTTAGAGGGAGGCAGTTCTGACGATGAGGCTTCCAGTGGGCGCGGTGGGCCATCTTTGTCTGGCATTGAACACAGACGATCTGCTGAGGGACAAGTCATCAATCCTCCTGTCACAGGTACCCAAGGTGCTTAAGGTGGAGCATGGTCTCCTCGTTCCTGCACAGCTCTGCATCAAACATAAGGGCCTCATCAAGGTTTTTATCACACTGGGTGGAACAATGTAATTTTTGAACACTGACTAAAGAACATACTGAATTCAAAATACGCTAATGCCACTCTTTATAGTTCAGAGAATTCAATTGTTTTTTCTTTTTCTCAACTTAATTTATTTTTCAGCCATTATAGGCTAGTCAAGCTAACTTCTTGTAACTTATTTCAGCTAGCTACTGTTTAGGGGGTACCACCTCACGTGCATCTACCGGATAATGTCAACATCTGACTGTATTGTACATACAGTGGGGGGGGGGGTATGTGATCCCCTGCTGATTTTGTACATTGGCCCACTGACAAAGAATGGATCAGTCTATAATTTAATGGTAGATTTATTGTGAGAGACAGAATAACAACAAAAAAATCCAGAAAAACTCAAGTCAAGAATGTTATAAATTACATCACCGTCTATCATCCCTTTTGATGCGGTGAAGTTGTTCTGTCCCCTTAGCAGAAAATCACTCCCAAAGAGTAATGTTTCCACCTCCATGTTTGACGGTAGGGATGGTGTTATTGGGGTCATAGGCAGCATTCCACCTCCTCCAAACACAGCGAGTTGAGTTGATGCCAAAGAGCTCCACTTTGGTCTCATCTGTCCACAACACTTTCACCCAGTTGTCCTCTGAATCATTTAGATGTTCATTGGCAAACTTCAGACGGGCATGTGCTTTCTTCAGCAGGGGGACTTTGCGGGAGCTGCAGGATTTCAGTCCTGTATGGCATAGTGTGTTACCAATTGTTTACTTGGTGACTATGGTCCCAGCTGCCTTGAGATCATTGACAGTGTAGTTCTAGGCTAATTCCTCACTGTTCTCATGATCATTGCAACTCCACGAGGTGAGATCTTGCATGGAGCCCCAGGCTGAGGGAGATTGACAATTATTTTGTGTTTCTTCCCTTTGTAAATAATCGCGCCAACTGTGGTCACCTTCTCACCAAGCTGCTTGGCAATGGTCTTGTAGCCCATTCCAGAATTGTGTAGGTCTACAATCTTGTCCCTCACATCCTTGGAGAGCTCTTTGGTCTTGGCCATGGTGGAGAGTTTGGAATATGATTGATTGATAGCTTCTGTGGACAGGTGTCTTTTAGACAGGTAACAAGTTGAGATTAGGAACACTCCCTATAAGAGTGTGCTCCTAATCTCACCTCGTTACCAGAGCCAGAAATCTTTCTGATTGAGAGGGGTCAAATACTTATTTCCCTCATTAAAATGCAAATCAATTTATAACATTTTTGACATGCGTTTTTCTGGATTTTCTTGCTATTCTGTCTCTACAGTTCAAATAAATCTACCATTAAACTATAGGCTGATCCTTTCTTTGTCAGCGGGCAAACATTCAAAATCAGCAGGGGATCAAATACTTTTTCCCCTCACTGTAGCAGCAGCATCATCAACAACAACTTAACATTAGTCTCGTGGAATGTGAAGGGCCTTGGTCATGTAAATAAAAAGAGGTTGTGTTTTCTTGCATCTTAAACTGACTGTCAGGGTTCGCCCATATTATATCCCTCTCAAATTTTCACATGTGGTTGTGATGGCAGTTTATGTGCCACATAGAAATGTGTCTAAGGGGCCGTGCACAGAATTGAGTCTGCTTCACCTGACGCGTTTGTTGTGATAACTGGGGATTTTAACCATTGCATTATAAAGTCAAGTGGGTCACACTACTACCAACATGTTAAATGCAATACAAGGCGGGAAGCGGTCCTCAACCAGGATGCATATATGTCCAGAAGACTGCCAAGTCTGGGCAAGGCGGACCATAACCTGATACTGCTCTTTTCTCTCTTTTCTTTTTATCATTTACACGGCAGACAATCGTCCACAGCAGGCAAGCCATCAAGTTGTTAAATTTGCTGACAACACAGCGCTCATTGGGTTGATCAAAAATGATGACTATAGCTACTATCAAAATGAGATAAAAGCCTTTGTTGATTATTGTGATACGCATTTCCTGGAACTCAACATTAAGAAAACTAAAGAATTTGTCATAGATTACAGGAGAAATAAAATCACAGCAGAGGCAGTGGAAATCAAAAGTGTAGAAATAGAAAGAGTGAACACATACAAGTATTTGGGCACTGTTGTTAACAACAGGCTAACATGGTCTGATCATGGTGACTCATTGATGGAAAAAAAGTCCACGAATATACTGTATGAGGAAGTTGCAGTCCTTTTAAGGTGAATACGGATATGGTGAGAATGTTTTGTTGTAGTGTCTTTGTTGTATTGTATTTATTCTCTAGTTTTTATGGGGATGATGGCGGGTGTGAGCACTGTAATTTCCATTTTTATGGATGAAATCAACTTGAATTGACTTGAAATCATTAAAGCCAGACATAATTTTTCTCCAGGAAAGACACATTAGCGTAGATTAGACCAAATTGGATTTCTCAGGTTTTTCAATCAGCTTTTACTTGTAAGGCCGGGGGGGGTTGCTATTCTTTTTCATAAAAATATTGCATTTCACCTCCCTTACAGCAGATACTTAATGATTGCAGGTCACATTAACTTATTTCCAGTAATAGTCCTTTATATCTATAAAGGACTATTATATTGTATATTGTCCCAATTAGTGACAATCCTGACTGGATTGAATCCCATTTATGGTCACACTTTAAACAAAATCACCTCCTTTTTATAGCTGAATGATTTACTTAAGACCAGGAACATGGTTGATATTTGGCTACTGCAGCATTCTGCTGACAGAGATTTTTCTTTCTTCTCTCATTTTCACAAATCATACACTAGGATTGATTCTGTTTAATGAGTCACCTCAAGTCATTTGAGTTAGGATGTAGAAATTTATTAAAGACGCTGCAGACAGACGAAATGCTTTTCCGGCAGTTAAACGTGCACGGACCAAATGGAAATCCTGCCTAGCGCAGAGATTCCCCAAAAGGCACTTTAACATTGGCGTGCTCAGATAGAAATAGGTTCTCCTTCTGGAGCCTGATTGGTTAGCTATATTATTGCTGGGGCACTCCTTTCTCTGTCTGTCCCTTTGTAATCATTCTCTTCTTGGGAGCCCCCTCCTTTGCTACTCACTTTACTTTCTTGAGTAACTGTCTCTTCACATACAACAGGCCTTCTTCCTTTTGTTATCTTGCGTGCTACGGCCTTGACTGTGGTTTAATCTGCCCTGCCTGTACTCTGTCTGTGTGTGTGTGTGTGTGTGTGTGTGTGTGTGTGTGTGTGTGTGTGTGTGTGTGTGTGTGTGTGTGTGTGTGTGTGTGTGTGTGTGTGTGTGTGTGTGTGTGTGTGTAGTTCCTTTTGCTTCATATTTTCTGTTAAAGATGCTGTGCCCCAGCTGCAAAGCACACTCTGTTCTCAGTACATTCTAGCTGTTTTGCAACATTAATGCAAGCACCTAACTATCCAACAATAGCATTGAATACAAGTCAGCTTTTACGTGACCTCACCCGTGTGTCCTTCGCTTCTCTCAAACTGCCACCACCCATACACAATTGATCACTAATTTTCCCACAAATTCCCCCTTTTCGCACCTGCAAGGTGCGAAGACATTCATGAGTTCACTACGTTACCAAAGATCCCCCTTTAGGACTACAGTGTCATGCTCCCGTCCGTATCTTCCGGCGGCTCCTCTATTGTCAGGAGCGGCATCACCGTATAGGGCGGAGGGGCCTTTTTCTTTAGACAATGCGGTGGTGATGAGGCGCGAGATGAGGGTCCGGAGACACGGGATACAGCAGCAGCCACAGGTTACTAAAATAGCAGAGAAAAACAGCCAATGAGGTCAAACAAGCAGCAATGAGATTTTTCCATTTTCCAAACATATTAGTCATCCACCCCTCTAGGGGATTGTCTACACCTGATGCCTCGTGCATTTCCTTGGAGAGGGCACGGAGTTGGTTCAGTGCCCTGGTGACTTTCCCATCTGGTGCGGTGTTGTTGGGGATGACGGTGCAGCACAGATCTCGAACATGGAGCAGACCCCGCCTTTCTCAGCCAGCAGCATGTCTAGCGCCATCCGGTTCTGCAGGGCCATCAGGGAGGTGGGCGCCATCTGTTCTGCCAAACCTTCAATCGCATCTTTAGTGGCATTGCTTAAGCGTAAAACATTGTAATGTACAAAGTTAATTCTGTCAACATTTTTACTTGGGGTAATAGGAAATAGAGCAGATATAATGGGAAATGTTTTCAAACCCTGCGGCAATTTGGTCTGCTAATTTGAATTTGTTTGGCACGCCCTTGGTATTCCTATATAGTCAATATAAGTAGGGCTTTTGGCCCATGGGTCAAATTCCGGGCGCCATTGGCGAGAGCGCCTTCTTCACTTTCGGGTCAGCTGGACAGATAGAGAGTGGGTGAATTTCACTTGTTTTCCTACTAGAGAGATGGGCATGGCCAATCGCACCATTGCACACACACCCTTGGTGCGGTTTGGGTACTTAATTTGAGAGTAGATACGTAGTCCCCCACAATAGTAGAACAGTCCCAACCTTGCTATGGGGCCTATGTAACTCTCAGCATTCTGGACAGTAACATTGCACCAATCATGGGGTATGTTTCCTAACTTTATGGTGGTTTGTTCTGTACCTGTGAAATTAAAGCAATGGTATCTGGCCCCTTCCCCTTTACGGCGGTGAAATAGCCTGGTTTTTCAAATCCTGGAGGGAGGAGGGACCACTCCCAGTGGTTTTGGTCGGCGGGTCCGCGGAGACTGTTCCTTGTGCTTTCATTCCCCACATTATCAATACTACCCCTATTCCTAACATCATGCCAATTAGTATTGTTGCTCCTTTCCCACCCTTTATTCCTTTTCAATATTGGGCCCCCTTGTCCGGACTGAGGACTGTCCGGACTCCCCAAGCAGCGCTCAATTGACTGCTGCATTTTTTTTTTTTTTTTTTTAGATCGAATCGAGTGTCCGCCAAAATGCGGGTCGGAGGTTTTACTGGGGCACAATGTGTCAGGTGATGTCAAGGTGCGCCTGATTTACCTTTTGACCTGGACCGAGTGTGAAGTAACCTCCTTCACTTCGTACGGACCAGTCCACCTGGGGTCAGTCCACTTCCTCTTGTGAACTTTCAACCCTGACCCAGTCACCTACTTTCACCTGGGGTGATGGTCGTTCGTCCCCCCTTGTGCTGACATGCCATCTGCACCTGCGTGGAGAGAGCTGCAACCAGAGATGTCAGTTTTCATTCCTGTATTCTGACTTTTCTACCCGTTGTACATCCAACGATGGCATATGACCTCCATCATTGGGTGGGCCCGGTACTTTCCTACCCGTTAATATTTCATGTGGCGACAGATGACTGACTTCCCCTTTCTCGGACCTCATGATACCAGGGGACGTACATCTACCCACTTTCATGTGGCGACAGATGACTGACTTCCCTTTCTCGGCATGAAGACCAAGGGACGTACATCTACCCACTTTAGTTTACTCTCTGCACATACTTTAATTACCTTAGTTTTCTAGTCTGGTTGACTCTCTCCGCCAGTCCTTGGGACTGGTACTGGTATGGATACACCGACCCCAAGACACACACTATTTCTAATTCCACTCCTTGTAAAATCACTCCATTTATTTGCACTCCTTTGAATCGGTGTATCCCCTAGAGTATTTATTTCCACATTCTTCACTTAATCAACTACTGACTAACTATCCCTACCATTCTCCTACCCAACTCATGACTTCTTAGTCAGTGTGTCTTACCACCGTATTCATCTATCAATCTCCTACCGTTTAAAATATCTCATTAATCATCTACTGACTAACTGTCCCTACCATTCTCCTACCCAACTCATGACTTCTTAGTCAGTGTGTCTTACCTACCGTATTCATCTATCAATCTCCTACCGTTTAAAATATCTCATTAATCATCTACTGACTAACTGTCCCTACCATTCTCCTACCCAACTCATGACTTCTTAGTCAGTGTGTCTTACCTACCGTATTCATCTATCAATCTCCTACCGTTTAAAATATCTCATTAATCATCTACTGACTAACTGTCCCTACCATTCTCCTACCCAACTCATGACTTCTTAGTCAGTGTGTCTTGTATTCATCTATCAATCTCCTACCGTTTAAAATATCTCATTAATCATCTACTGACTAACTGTCCCTACCATTCTCCTACCCAACTCATGACTTCTTAGTCAGTGTGTCTTATACCGTATTCATCTATCAATCTCCTACCGTTTAAAATATCTCATTAATCATCTACTGACTAACTGTCCCTACCATTCTCCTACCCAACTCATGATTCTCTTAGTCAGTGTGTCTAACCTACCGTATTCATCTATCAATCTCCTACCGTTTAAAATATCTCATTAATCATCTACTGACTAACTGTCCCTACCATTCTCCTACCCCTCATGACTTCTCTTAGTCAGTGTGTCTTACCTACCGTATTCATCTATCAATCTCCTACCGTTTAAAATATCTCATTAATCATCTACTGACTAACTGTCCCTACCATTCTCCTACCCAACTCATGACTTCTTAGTCAGTGTGTCTTACCCGTATTCATCTATCAATCTCCTACCGTTTAAAATATCTCATTAATCATCTACTGACTAACTGTCCCTACCATTCTCCTACCCAACTCATGACTTCTCTTAGTCAGTGTGTCTAACCTACCGTATTCATCTATCAATCTCCTACCGTTTAAAATATCTCATTAATCATCTACTGACTAACTGTCCCTACCATTCTCCTACCCAGCTCAGTTCGTGTTTAACCTACACTTTTCCTATCAATCTCCTACCACACATTCATCTTTTACTTCTTGAAATCTTTAACCCTTTTTCAGGTTTACATAATAAATCTTTAACCCTTTTTCCATAATCCTACCATCCTATCCTGCCCCACATTTGGTCTGTCTGACAATAGACTCTCTGAAACCAGTTAAAATCCAGTCTGATCACACTTGATTTTGTTTTGTCCAATCGCAGAATTTTAATTAAAAAGGCTTCTGCTTACCTTTTTTTTTTTTTTGTTGACCGGTCGGTGTGATCAGACCTGAGTCCTCCTGGTCCCGCAGTCAATAGTCCTGTAGGGCTGAATACCCGTACTATACGGGATCCAGCGAAATTTCCCTGGACCTCTAGATAACCATCCTCTGCTACCATTTTGTTGGGAAATTTTATCCTTCTGTTTAATGAGTCACCTCAAGTCATTTGAGTTAGGATGTAGAAATTTATTAAAGACGCTGCAGACAGACGAAATGCTTTTCCGGGCAGTTAAACGTGCACGGACCAAATGGAAATCCTGCCTAGCGCAGAGATTCCCCAAAAGGCACTTTAACATTGGCGTGCTCAGATAGAAATAGGTTCTCCTTCTGGAGCCTGATTGGTTAGCTATATTATTGCTGGGGCACTCCTTTCTCTGTCTGTCCCTTTGTAATCATTCTCTTCTTGGGAGCCCCCTCCTTT
Source organism: Etheostoma perlongum (assembly GCA_026937815.1). Lineage (NCBI taxonomy): Eukaryota > Metazoa > Chordata > Actinopteri > Perciformes > Percidae > Etheostoma > Etheostoma perlongum. The sequence continues at coordinate 28,020,442 of CM049376.1, read as the reverse complement.
GCTACTCACTTTACTTTCTTGAGTAACTGTCTCTTCACATACAACAGGCCTTCTTCCTTTTGTTATCTTGCGTGCTACGGCCTTGACTGTGGTTTAATCTGCCCTGCCTGTACTCTGTCTGTGTGTGTGTGTGTGTGTGTGTGTGTGTGTGTGTGTGTGTGTGTGTGTGTGTGTGTGTGTGTGTGTGTGTGTGTGTGTGTGTGTCAGTTCCTCCTTTGCTTCATATTTTCTGTTAAAGACGCTGTGCCCCAGCTGCAAAGCACACTCTGTTCTCAATACATTTCTAGCTGTTTTGCAACATTAATGCAAGCACCTAACTATCCAACAATAGCATTGAATACAAGTCAGCTTTTACGTGACCTCACCCGTGTGTCCTTCGCTTCTCTCAAACTGCCACCACCCATACACAATTGATCACTAATTTTCCCACACTACCCAACATTACAAGTTCTGCTTATCATAATATTTAGATTTCTGACCATAGCCCTGTATCACTTAAATTTAAAGAGAAGTACAGCTGGCGCTTTGAGCAAATGACTGCATGCATAGATGAGTTTCTTACCACCAACGGTAATGGGGAGGTCTCTGATTCTATTCTGTTGGAGGCCTTTTAAAGCGGCGATGAGAGACCGTTTAACTGTTGCTGTCACTTAAAGTAGGCTGCTAAATCTCTAAGGAGGGTTGTCGTGAAAAGATACAGGCAATGCAATTTGCTGCTCACGTGAACAGTTCATGTTAAAAACCAGTGTTAGAGGCAACAGAAGCATTGCTGCATGTCACTCTAGTTAACACTACACTTGGCAGCAGGTAACGTAATGTTAGCCTACTGTTAGGTACTACTTGAATTAAACACGGTTGAAATGCTGACAGCTTTACGGTGTGACAGTATTTCAATGTAGAGCAGACCTGGGCATTGTACGACCCACGGGCCACATCCGGCTCTTTGGGTGGCCCTAACCGGCACGCATAATGTCAATGGGAAGTTAGCAATCAAACGCAAATAAGTGTACATCATGCATAGAATACATCTGCATGGCTTTTATTTTGAAGGCAGCTGTTTTTTTTGCAAACGTATGCACCTTCTTCATCTCTGGTTGTAATTTGCAATTAAAAATAAGTATAAGAAGAACCGCAGTGTGTCGGTGAGCCCCGAACTGGGTGTCACTACCAAATGTGAGTAAATGTGTCACTTTGCAACAAGTAATGATGTGAGTTGCGCATCCGTCACTTTGCAACAAGTAGCCTACAAGATTCTAACGAGACTTTTGTAAAAATGGACCTACATAACAAAGTTTGTTCAATGCGGCTACAAGCTAGCGATCAAAAAACAAAAAACAAAGGCTGTCACTTGAATGACTCTTTGAGTGATTTGTTCACTGTGGGAAATACAAGGTGGACAATTGGCGACAACGGCAGTTTGTGAGGGTCTGATTTATGACACCAGTACAGAACAAATGTACTGCAGTGACTGTTGTGTGCATGACTCAGAGAAAGCAAAGTAAAATCCTTTTGTAATCAAGACTAGAAACGTAAAATTAGAAGCAATTAAGGACCACAAGTCATCAAAAACCTATGTACACACAATAAGTTGTGAATTATTAAAGACTGCGCTTCCGGAGGAGACCGCTGCAGTCAAGGCACTGACGTACATGAAAGCAGTGCTGGATGCGACTGCAGTTTTGGAACGTTCATGTGATTTTTGTTTTTCACCTTTTTATTAGGCAAAAAACAAATAGCTGGTAAAAAGTCCACTCAAAAATCCAAATTTAAAAATCCACCTGCCACAGTGGCTGGTCGTCAAAAAAGTTACCTTCCTAGACGTGACTCTATGATGCGTTTTACGTGAAACAGGTAAAACTCGTGGTGCATCCAAAGTTATTGTAAAATACCATTTTCTCATCTGTTTTTGTCGTTAAGTTATTATTACATCTTTAATAAATTATTTAAATTCCTCTTTTTTTTTTTTTGTGCTGATTCGAAAATTGATCCGATCCATGATTCAAAACCGTGATCCTATCCAACCCGTGAGTTTTGTGATCCGTTGCACACCTAGTCAGTCTCCTCAAATCTTTAGTTGAGTGCCTGTTTGTTTTGTGTCATTGTGTACCTCCAGGGGATGGAGGAGGTGGGGATGGGAGCAGCGGGAGTGAGGAAAGCGGAAATGACGGTGGAGTTTCGACCATCCCTCTCCCTACAACTGTTGTCCAGACCACGTATGATGTCCTGCGTGGGCTTGGGATTGTGGGGAGCAGTGCTGTTGGTGCGGATGGCAATTTGAATCTGCCAGGACATTCTGAGGTAAGAATGAGGCTCACTGTGAGGAAAAAAATCTCTGAGAAATGAGAATGTTGCCCTCCGAGTTGTCAGAAAAACTCGGAGTTCAGTTTTTGACTGTTGAATCTCTTGCGTTATGTCAACTCTAGACTCGCATTGCTAAGTCTATGGCAAGTAGTAGGCTACACCGCTTATCTATTCTAAGATATGGGGAAATTGCTCTCGCTTGTATGTACAGTTGTGTTCAAAATAATAGCAGTCCAATATCACTAACCTCATAAATCATATTATTTGGTATAACTGATATTTGTACATGGCAAATAATTTACTAGTAAGTGTCATAAAGTTATAGAAAACCAGCAGACCGTGATGACAGTCATGACATGCATGCTGCTCATTCTGTGTAATTGAATCTGTAATTGAAAGGGTAGTGTTCAAAATAATAGCAGTGTTGTGTTCAAGGTTGAGGTGCTTGATTCTGTGAAGAAAAGGGTGTTAACCCGAGAGACTCGCCCACAAGCAAAAACACCACCTCTGATTCATAATTTAATCATTTAATAACCATAAAAGATAGAGACTTACCGAAAGTTGCAGCTAAAAGCTAACGAGTTAGAGGTTACGGAGGTCTCTTCCGGGTCTTTCTATCCTCTACAGGTGATTTTCTATCCAGCCTGGAACTTGTGCCTTTTTTGGCGTTGTTGAGCATTAAATCCAAACTGTTACATCCAGGATTTATCCACTTGATGTCCATAATTCATGGCGTTTTCGCTCATTTCTGCCGCTAGCTCTCTGCTCCGTGTCTCTCTCTGTGTTTACGGAAGCAGCAATGCCCATATATGGGAGACAATGTCACCCATATATGGGAGGGTGACAAGTGCCCACTCTACAAATATTTATATCGGCTTCAAAAATCACTCGGGCTCTACTGTGTAGACAGTAAAGCATGGTGGTGCAAAAATTATGTTATGGGGATGTTTCTCGTACTGTGGTGTTGGGCTTATTTATTGCATACCAGGGAACATGGATCAGTTTCAATACATCAGAACACTTGGAGGTCATGTTGCCTTAGGGGCGGCTGTGGCTCATCGGTAGAGCGGTTGCCTGCCAATTGGAAGGTTGGTGGTTCAATCCCTGGCCCTGCAGTCCCATGTCGAAGTGTCCTTAGGCAAGACACTGAACCCCGAGTTGCCCCCGATGCTGCGCATCGGAGTGTGAATGTGTGTGAGTGTTTGAATGTATCCTGTATGATGTAAAAGCGCTTTGAGTAGTCGTTAAGACTAGAAAAGCGCTATATAAATACAGCACATTTACATTATGCTGAAGAGGAAATGCCTTTTTAAATGGGTCTTTCAACAAGACAAAGACCCAAAACACACCAGTAAGCGAGGAAAGCCTTGGTTCCAGATAAACTAGATTGATGTTACGGAGTGGCCAGCCCAATCCCCGGACCTCAATCCCATAAAACACTTGGGGGTGACATCAAAAATGCTGTTTCTGAGGTAAAACCCAGTAATGCAGAGGAATTGTGTAATATAGTTCAATCATCCTGGGCTGGAATATCTGTTCAAAGGTGCCAGAAGTTGGTCGACTCCATGCAACACAGATGTGAAGCAGTTCTCAGAAATAATAGTTATGCAACTAAATATTAGTGCAGTGATTCAAAGTAAAGCAAACCCTAGTAAAGTAGTTGTAAAGAAAATGCAAATACTGCTGTTTTTTTGAACAGCCTAATATTCCTTTTTCTTCCCTTTCTGTAAAGGTTTAACATGAACTTGATCAATTTTGGTCATGTTTTGTCTTTGAATTGAATGTGCAGTGTTTCCAATGCATTGCTTTTTATGGAAGTAAAAGTTACTTGTTATTCCAAATTCCACTTGTATAAGCCTGGCGTGAGCACTCGTTACTATTTGTGAAACGTTACTAACTTCACTATTTTTCTGACTATTACAACATAAGTTGAGCTCCTCAGCCAAAGTGCCAACTAACCTAATGTTAGCCATGGACTCTTCCATTTTCTTAACACTTACATAATATTAGCAAGGCAAATATTTCTATAACCATGATGTATTTAAACAATTTGGGATTTTTTTATTTATTTTGTAACATGAGACTAATTAATGAGACAAAAGTGTAGTCAATTATTGTCCCTTAATAAGAGGGCCTTTCTAAAATAAATGTGTTCAATGTGTGTAGTGCTCTAGCTTGTTAAAAAGTTGTCTACCGCCACTTTATCCATTAAACAAACTATCGAAACGTACGCAGACCAGAGTTATGTGAATCTGCACTTAAATGCTCTTCCTCAAAGACAGGGTGTGTGTCTCAGTTAACTGAATTTGAATTGAGAACTGGATGTGGAAGTATAGTTACATTTTCAGTGAAGATCAATCAAGTTTCAGAGCAACTGAATAAAATTTTGTATTTTTCAATTTCAAATAATGCAATTCAGTTTTTCAATGCAGTTATTCAAAGTAAGCCATACAAATTAAAATTATATTATTCAAATTGGGTGTTTAATGCAATTATTCTGATTGAGCTATAGAAATTCAAATAATTCTTTTCTGCCCATACTGGACCCTTATAGGGGGTTTGCATCTATCTCACCTTTTTCAACCCTTATACGTTTACATCCTTGATTTATTGTCAGCTGCTTTATCTGCAATGACAAAAGTTTATTCATGCATTTTTGGGAGATTTCATACAGAATTTAGTGTATATTGATGACATAAATTTTGTATACCTTAATTACTTTCTTTTTGCCTTCATCTGAATCAGAATGAGAGGCATTGGAGAGTAAGTTTTCACAAAAAAGGAACTTGCCTTGGTGTTTGGCACATAGAATACACATATTAAAAGGAAATGAACATTAAAATAAAGTACTGTAACAGTCAAGAACATAAATATAGAATAGACCTTGTTTATGGTTCATACATTTAGCATTACAAAATGGTTACCGCCGCTCTTTTAGCATTTTATGAAATGTCAATGTCAAGTTGTAATTCCATGACTGCAGAGCCGTCTTTTACACTGAACTCAAGTAAACCGAGTCAAAGTTATCTGTTCTCTACCCTTTGATGGTGAGCAACTGAAACAGTGACAGGATGTTATCACTCACAAAGTCATAACAACCAAATAAACAACAGTGCGAGCCTTGATGGTTGTTTCACCCATAGACCTAATAAAGAGTAGACGCCGCATCGACCGCTACTGCCTATTGGCGCTGACGAGATTTGGGGCCACCATCTTGGACCGGTCACCCGCTCCACTCAGTGTAATGTGTTTGGCAGGTGCAATGAGCTGTCAGCGCGTTTAATTAATCAATCTCACTGAATACCCAACTGATTTTCATGTTTTTTTTTGCTACAAAGGTCATACATGTAGCTATGATACAGGACACATGATTAGGCGTATCTTAATATTCATAGTGTGCTTAACAGTAATAGAATATTCTGATATGATATAAATTCACCAGACGTCCGAGATCAAAACTGGAAACATAATCCCCGAAAAGGGAGAGCAATGGGGATATTTCCAATTTGACTATAAATCTGATTGAAAAACCTAATGTGTCTTTAAAAAAAAAGAACAAGGACAGAGGTAGTTTTTCTTCTGTATTTAGTCAGGGGACAAAAACGGGGGACTGTCCCCTAAATCCGAGGACGTCTGGTCACCCTAGACCAGACATCCTCGGTGTATCTATCATTTGTAAATGATAGGTATTTGCAAAATACCCCTACATAACATATATGATGTAGGCTACAATAGGTATAAATACCCCTACATCACATATATGATGTAGGCTATAATAGGTATAAATACCCCTACATCACATATATGATGTAGGCTATAATAGGTATAAATACCTATTATTATAGAAAAATAATTTGCACACACATTATAAATATGATAAGAAACAGATAGTGACCGTAAAGTCAGATATTTAAGTACAAGAAACAATATGATTATATTATTAGAGTCTACTTGAAGCTTTTTATATTTGTCTCTCTCTCTGTCACACACGCACACACACACACACACGCACACATACGCATGCACACACACACACACACACACGCACAACATTGACAAAAGGTGATATTGCAACATCGATATGAATTCCGATATTTTTAAACATATATAAAATTACAAAATAGATTCATAACAAATTAAACAATTTTTCTTACAACACAAGGTTTATTTTAACTGAAAGTTATATTGGACTGGTCCAACATGAATAACTAAGGACCATGTCTACAGAACAGGACGTGTTCTAATGGTTGGACAGTATAAAATATATAAATCAAGTTATAATATAAATAACTAAGGACCATGTCTACAGAACAGGACGGGTTCTACTGGTTGGACAGTATAAAATACATAAATCAAGTTATAATATAAATAACTAAGGACCATGTCTACAGAACAGGAGGGGTTCTACTGGTTGGACAGTATAAAATACATAAATAAAGTTATAATATAAATAACTAAGGACCATGTTTACAGGACAGGACGGGTTCTACTGGTTGGACAGTATAAAATACATAAAGTTATAATATAAAGCTCTTATTACATAAGTATTTGGACTGATACACCTCTTTTATGTTGTGTTGACTCTGTACTCAAGCACATTGCTATTGAAAAGGCTATATAATTATCTATCTATCTATCTATCTATCTATCTATCTATCTATCTATCTATCTATCTATCTATCTATTATCTAATCTATCTATCTATCGTGCAAGTCTTATCAAACAAATCCCAACTAAACCAGAGACAATCCCAATGTAATAACAACACAAGCATACATTAGTGCTGCTTTGGGAACTTAACTTATGTAGCAATTTTCAAAACACAGATAGGCCTACAAAATGCTTCACAGAACCCAGAGTGAAAGAGATAAGATAAAAAAATCTGCTGATCTGAGCAGGAATATGCTGCACAGTGCTCTGGCATCTTGTATCTTCTGCTGCCAAGTAACGAGTATGACCGGTCCAAGATGGCGTCTGGATTTCTCGCGCTCAGCCTGCCAATGCGGCGTCTACTCTTTATTATGTCTATGGTTTCACCATGCAAACCACGCTCACGCATGTCTTGTCAAATATGATTGCTACAGTAGCTGATTTCAACAAATTTACTGTTTATCAGACCCTAGATGAGACAAGAAGCTAACGTTAGCGAGCGCTGAGGTCCCTCCTCTGCCTTCTCCCCGCTGTAGTAAACATGTATTTCCTCGACATGCTGTATGCACTTACTATTTTTTTCCATGTTAGTGGGGATCCATACTGCTCAAAACCATAAAGAAATAACGTAGTAATGTTCCCTCAGCATTTTGTTTTGTTGCTAAACTGTGTGCAAAATGAGTGATGTTGTGGGTTTTCACTTTTACATCTAAATAGTTTCTCAGATCTGATGCTTGATTTATACATTTTTTTTGCAGATGGGTGACCGTGTGGGTCCTGTAGGAATAGGAGAGGCCAACTCTTCTTTTGGGGCGTCAGGGGGAACTCAAAGGTTTTCGCCTGTCAACTGGAGCATGGTCCTGGACCGACAGGAGGTACTGGTTAGTACAGATGCATGACAACTCTAATTGTAACAGCCCAACTTGTCATTTTAATTGGGCTATTCCGTGCTTATATTTATTTTATTATAATGTATAATATAGCTTTTTGTTTTATTTTTATTTATTTTTTTTCTCTCAAATAAATGATGGTGATACCCGTCTTCTATTTTAAGGAAGAAAGGACCAACAAAGTAACCATCAAACACTCAAAAGATAATGTGGTAGCGACAGAATCTGCCTATATTTATACTTTTTTTTTTTTTTTTTTTTTTAAAGTGGGCTACTCTTAAATTAACTTGAGCGAAAGGTTTGATAACATTTAAAGTAATGCTGTGAAACGATTAAAATATTTAATCTCATTAAAGTCATAGGTAATTCCTGATTAATCGCAATTAATTGCACATTTTTATCTATTCTAAATGTCCCTTGATTTATTTTTGTCCCATTATTTTTTTTTCTCATTTTAATGCTCTTAACGTGCCTGAAACGAGATAGATAGATAGATAGATAGATAGATAGATAGATAGATAGATATAGCACCTTGTTCAATTGTATTTGACTGTTCTGTATGTTCAAAATAAAAAGTTAATTAACTTTTATCTTACAATAAAAAATGTATGCAGTTAAAATGGGTTTTTGTTTGAACTGTTTTGTGTTTAACTGACAGCAGAAATTTAAAGTAAAGCTAAACTTTGGCCTTGCTTCTTAGCACAGTGAGACAAAAGCTATGTTTTGTGTGTATGTGTTGTTTTTTTATTTTATTTATTTATTTATTAGATTAAATGGGCAGGCACACCGAACTGCAGGCTGCAGAGTGTGTTCCATCTTTCAAACCCCAGCAGCCCTATTTTCCTAATTTTCAGGGTTCTTTAGACCACGTTGAAACACAACAATGGGCTGAAGGAACCTTCTAGTTCCCTCAAAAAAGTTCTGGGGACTGTAAGAGAAAACAAGGGGCAAATCAAAAAACACGACAGAAAATGGGGAAACACTTCAACAAATCATAAAGCACAATGACAAATAGGAAACAAAACTACAAATTAGAAAACACAACAGCAAATAAGAAAACCCTCCTGACCCTCCTGATAGACGGACTGTCTGTCTTTTAACAAGAGGGAGAGGTGAAAACACGGAAAAGCGCCTATTTTGAAAATATGAGTATGATTTGTTGAAATGTTCCTATTTGCTGTCGTGTTTTATGATTTGCTGTTGCGTTTTTCTATTTGCTGTTGTGATTTATACTTCAGGGCCACCGTACAATAAGAAAAAGAAAAACAACTGAATTAATTTTTATCAATACCCTTAATATTTGAATAATTTGTAAAATCTCTCTTCTTTTTGAGTCTCAGACTGACCCTCACTTTCCTCCTGTACTGTCTCATCTGGCTTCTGTCCTTGGCCTAAGCGCACTGTAGATTCTTTTTAAGTCAGAACTTTAATAGTCATCAAACCTTAACAATCTGACACACACACACACACTCACACACACAAAGCTGGATGGCATGGGTGGTATGGAGATTGATGCACATAATACAAACCAGAGCTCAACTACTTATCCCCACTGCTTTTAAGCAGCCTTTAGACAGTGATTGAATGGTGGGTGCTAATTTTAATCTCTGTGAAAAACATGCATTCATTTACCTCCTGATTAACGGCAATTAGTTGCTCAATTAATGTCTTTTTCCCCCTGTTGCCTCCATACTAGAGTTTGCTTGGTATAAGCTCATCAAAAGGCCAGGGAAAACCCTGATAATTGGAGATCAGACACAAGTACCCAAACTAATTTTCATTGTTATGCAGCATCTATACCTTTTTCATCCAACCCTCCCTCAGGTGGTCCAGCCAGAATACAATGACGAGCAGGATGATGACTATGGAGTAGATGAGACTGATGGTGCCAGACCTTCCTTGGGCTTAAGGGGAGGCCCTTGTGGTGATGTGACTGCTGCAGAGTCCTCAGGCAGTACCAGTGAAGATGACAACAATCCCCTTTCCACCTCTCTGGAGGCCAAGTATTTCGCCCAAAGCTTCCACCAGGAACAAGAAGATTCAGAGGATGGGTGGAACAGTTGCCCAGACGAGCTGGAGTTTCAACAAGGTTGGCTTTATCTTTGATGTTTAGATCAGACATTTACTGAGTTGATAAAAGATGATGAAACTTAACACATTTTGTATTGCATATTTCTTGACCATTTCCGATCTTTTGAAAAGGCTGACCAGCCGGTTTTGATTTTGCCTGAACAATTTTCTTTTTAAAACTATAATTGATAACATATTTAGTAAAAGTTATTTAATAGAAAATGTAATGATGTCGGCACAGTTAAACAATAAATTAGAACTTTAAACATTTTCTCCCAAACTGCACCAGGTTAATGTGCCTTCTCTTACTCAACTCAAACAAATAAAAAATAAAAAAGGGTTCCATTGTTACCGGACATAGCTTTTTTTTTTTTTTTTTTTTTTTTTTTGTACTAATAAAGTCCAACTAGAATATTAGTATGTCCCACTTTACCTAACAACTTTAACAAGTTTTACTTTCCTAAACGAAAACTGGTATATGCAAGTCTATATAGAGAGTCAACTATTTATCTATCCAGGGCTCCAGACTGCGATGAAATGTATTTTGCAACAAAATCGATTTTGCTACCATTTTTTGAGACAGTGGGAGTATTTTTTAAAACTACTCGCATATGTGTGACCTGCATTAGATTTTTTTTTATTTTTTAAGATTTCATGTTGAAAAAAGGAGGGAGCAAGTATGCCAGAGTTGGCCAATGTGTGTGAGGGTTTGTGAGTGTGTAGTCAACTGTGTGACTAAGGCCATCTACACGTGTTTTTTGCTTTTATGATGTCACACGCATCATCCATACAAGACCATGGCAAAACATGCACATACTTTTGCACAGTGATAATCTGCAGCCGAAGTTCATCCATTTTGTTGCTAAAGACCGTACATTGGAGGCGGAAAAAAAGTAGATTATCATTTATTAATTATATGTTATTAATAATTTTATATAGCTATAAAGTAGCACAATAAAAGAGCAAGCATTGCACTGTACAATTTTTCGTTAGTTGTACTTTACTTGAGTAAATGTACTTACCAAAGTTACAGTCTCCCACTGGTCAGAGTGTTTGGAGGTGCAAGCGGGAATAGAACCCACACATAGATACAGAAAGAAAATCTTATACCATTGCAACACAAGTGTTACTGTCACGTGACTGAAACAATCATGCAACATGTATGGCCAATCAGCTGACAACAAGCCAGGTTCGACTGCTGCATCTCGAATTCTGTTTTATAGTATAATATATTAACAGCACTGCTCGTCTCTTCAGGTGCCAATGCCACTCATAATGTTGTGTACCAAAATGAAGAAGGGCAGTGGGTGACAGACCTGGCATATTACACCTCCTTCGAGAAAGAAGTTGATGGGAAGGCATCAGAACATGTTGTCCAGTTTCAGACTGAGAACTTTGTTCCTGCATGTATGTACCAAGTCCACAGCTTCATTGTAATACCATGAGATTCATCTAATGTAGTGCTTTTTGTGCAGAATAACTCAAATTGCATTCCCCCTTTGCAGGTGATGCTTTGGAAAGGATAGCTCAGGATCAGGAGGAATTTGAGAAGGAGCACCAATTCATGCAGGTATACAACAACCCCCGTATTTATTTTCCTGCCAGTACCCGATGAACATACAGTTGTGTTGAGAATAATAGCAGTGTGTTTTTATTAAAAAAAAAAGTTTAAAAAAATGAATAATGCTCAAAATCCTAAAATAGCTTTAATTCTGTTTAAGGCTGTTAAGAAAAATAGCAGTATTTGCATTTTTTTTTACAAAATCAAACATTTACTGTATGAATTAAAAAATGTCTCAATGGTTTGCTTTACTTTGAATCACGGCACTAATATTTATTTCTGAGAACTGCTTCGCGTCTGTGTTGCATGGAGTCCACCAAGTTCTGACTGTTTTTTTTCCCATGTCGTTGAGGTTTTGGATGCAATTTCAAGGCATTTGAAATCATTTTAGCTGAGCAGCCTATACTTTTCTGCACTTCTTTATGTTTTCCCCTCTCCAATCAACTTTTTAATCAAAGTCCGCTGTTCCTCAGAGCAATGTCTGGAACAACCCATTTGAGTATTTCTGTGTGAAATGCACTATAACCAGCATGCACAACATTTGCTTCCTTCCTTCTTTAAATATGAACCATAATTGACACCTGTTTCTTCACAGAATCAATCCCCTCACTAATTGAACACAATACTGCTATTATTTTGAGCATGCCCCTTTCAATTACATATTCAATTACACAGAATGAGCAGCATGCATGTCATGACTTTTGGGTCTGTTGGTTTTCTATGACTCTACAACACTTAAATTATTTGTCATGTAGAAATATTACTTCTACCAAAAGATTTGATTTGAGGTTAGTGATGTTGGACTGGTATTATTATTATTATTATTATTATTATTATTATTATTATTATTATTATTATTATTATTATTATTTTGAACACAACTGTACATCTGTTACCACATACTAAAAATAATCAAATTCACTTCGGTTACATTTCCCCTATTCTGCAGCGGTATGCTATGGAATGAAGAATTCCGATAAAAATATATCGGACAATATTTTATAAATGTGTTTCCCCTATATTCATTCTTCAGCCTATATTCATTCATGATGAGCGCTGCTGCTAAAATTCCACATGGTCATTAATATCCTCTGCTCTTGCATTTCAAGTGTGGGAATGGGCACGGATGCACAAGCATCAATAATAAGTAATACTAAGTAATCAAGTGAAGTTGCTACACTGAGCACGGAAGCAACATTTACCCACGCAGCATCCCACTGCACACATGGATCGGATTAGAGGAGAGACTGGTGAAGTGAAGATAATGTTCCTACCGGCTCGATAGTGAATGACATGCGAACATGCTGACCGACTCACTGTTATAGTTTTATTGCTGAGCTAGACCAGAGAATATTTGGTTAAAAAAGTAGTAGTAATGGTTTTGCCCTTATGTTCTGAAGTTAGCTGGAAGTGATGTAGCCTCAGTGTGTTTTATGTGGAGTGAGCACTGCGCCAGACTCTGGTTAACAAATTTAGTATTTAAAGAGGTTTATGCCTATAAAAAAAAATGAAGGTTTTCTTTGCCACTGTCGCACCAAATGCTTGCTTTTGGGAAATGGTTGGGTCTTTGTAAATTATAGAATGTGGTCTAGACCTTTTGTCTGTAAAGTGTCCTGAGCAGCGCTCGACATAAGCAATGGCCCGGGGCCAGTAAAAAAAGTATGTTGGGCTAGTTGATTGCCCAGTCTCTGGCCTGCGCTGGCCAGTCTAAGTGGCTCTGTCTGTTGCATCGTCGTACGAAGCGTGTGGATGTTAGTTAACATTTCACATTTTCCCCTCAGGTAATTTATAACATTGTATTTATATAGCGCTTTTCTAGTCTTAACGACTACTCAAAGCGCTTTTACATAGTACAGGAACCGCTGGTTGTATTCTTTTGCAACAGCATTGTCTTATTTCAAATGAGTCATACAGAACAAATGCTAGCCTGCTTATCAGTCATTCATCATTAAAGCTGCTGTTTGCCACAACTTTTTGCTTCAGGCTCTTTGACAGTGATATTACCTGACAACAGGCCTTACTTCCTGCAAGCATTTTCCACCAATCAGGACACTGCATACGTTTCAGTAATCAATGACTTTAACCATCACTCCTCAGTGAACTGCTTCCTAATCTGAGATCATTTTCTAGTTAAGTAGCCTATCTTTTTTAGAACTTTACTTACTCTAATACATTTAAAAAATAGAGCATTCATTTATTAAGAAAGGGAAATATCAAACAAGAATATGCGTATTAAGTATAAATACATTTTATTTTCTTTATTTTAAAGTCCGGCCCCCTGCGTTTATGGAAAAAAAAAAAACTGGCTTACTGGGTTATAACCATTTTCTGATGCTTCATGGTAGGTGTGGCATATATTTTCCTGATTTTTGTCCTTTGCCAATCACACCTATATTTCTTTCAGGGCCAGTAAAAATGTAGAAGGGGCCAGCAAAACTCTGATCTACTGGCCCCGGGGGCCAGTGGGGATTTTTTATGTTGAGCCCTGGTCCTGAGACAACTCCTGTTGCGAGTTGACACTATAAATAAAATTGAATTGTGAGTATTGCTGTTCACACAGGAGGAGAAGATTGAACAAGCCAGCAGTAACGGCACGTTTCACAGTGACTCATCTTGGAAGGCTCCCACCAATAGCCACATCCTGATGAGGGCTTCCCAGGTCTCCTCAGAGTTTAAGCAGGGGGACCAAAGCTACCTGCGACTAAGTTTTGGGCAGTTTTTTGGACAACGCTCTGAAGCCTTGGGCTGTCTGGGCTGCACTGACGATGTGGATGGGGTTAAACGGGTCAGTAAAATTGCTTTCTTAGGTTGTTACAGAAATTTAAAAAAAGTGCTTTCTGTCTCCTGGGGGTTTTTATATGACGGCTGTTAAGAATGCATTTATAGATAAAGCCATAGAAGAGATGTGCAACATTGATTTGCAGATGGCGTCTGATAGCTGACAATTTATTTTGTTAGCAGGTGATTTCAGAAATAATTATGCTGAAGAAAATTGTTTCAAAAAAATAAAATTGTCAAGACATTTGTACAGTCAAATGGTGTAAACTTGAAAGTCCTTTTGACTAACCTGCATTAAAAGGTTGGTGTTTGTTCCTTTAGCCATCCTTTGGCTACGTCATTACCTCTCCAGAGAAAAGGGAACCATTTCCCCTAATTCACCCCTCCGAGCTCTCTGCCTCTGCCAGTGACCCCATGGAACTCAGCGAAGCAGACAAAACACTCAACCCAGGTGTGTTCACAGTATTGCTGATTTTGAAGAATCACTTTTTTGGCTCATACAGTATAATGTGATGTTTTCTGTGCTTTTGCTTATTTTAAAATTATTTAAACTGTCTTTTCTTTTCTTTTATTTATGACCATCTTCTCGCAGAGGACCTGGACAAAACTCTTGAGGCACCAGGTGAAAGAATGTCACCGAAAGGGGATACAGATCCAGGACCATGTGAACAGGAGGTACAGGGAATTTTTTGTTATGTTGACATTTCTATGTAGGATTACATGCATGGTGGTATGTCTTTTTGACATAAAATCACTTCTTCTCTTTAGGACCATATTGTTAGAGCTGCACTATCTGACCACAGTGAGGGCTCTTGCTCTGATTCAAGCTTGGGTAACCAAAGCTGTGTGTCCCCCAGCAATAACAGCAGCCATCTGATGCTGAGTATCAGCACAATTGCTTCAGCCATTGCTGATGCCTCAATTAGCACTGACCCATCACAGCTGGCTGCCATGATCATGGAGCTGTCAAAGAGAAGTAGGTTGAGGAATCGACCTGAGACTGCACAACCTGCTGGACTTGTCAACTGCACAGAGGAACCACACTCCGCTAAACCTGTAAGAGTTTGATTTTTTTTTTTTAAATATGTTTAGTAGTATGTATTTTGATTTCATCATTACCCTGCAAAAGCGTTCTCAACCTTTCTGGGGTTAGAACATAAGTTGTAATGAAATAGCATAACCCAGAACTAGTGCCCCAATCCCAGCATTCCATATTAAGCCTGACAAGCAGGACATACGGCTTTGCCCCTTAACAAGAACAATCTCTTAGCCAACATTACAAGTTTTGATTAAAAAAAATTAAATCATTATACATTATTATATCACAGGGGCGGCTGTGCCTGCCAATTGGAAGGTTGGTGGTTCAATCCCTGGCCCTGCAGTCCCATGTCAAAGTGTCCTTGGGCAAGACACTGAACCCTGAGTTGCACCCGATGCTGTGCATCGGAGTGTGAATGTGTGTGCATGTTTATCTGATGAGCAGGTGGCACCTTGTACGGCAGCCTCGGCCACAGTGTATGAATGTGTGTGAATGGTGAATGTATCCTGTATGATGTAAAAGCACTTTGAGTAGTCGTTAAGACTAGAAAAGCGCTATATAAATACAGCACATTTATATAATGCAAGCCTGCTTGTTTCTGTCGTGAATGATTGTAAAGATTTAGAAAGGATATGTTTATGGCAATAACTTTTTAACCATGACTATTTGACTATATGGCTATCTTGCAGAAGCACTGTCTCTGCATCTGGACCATAGCCCTTCCCAAGACGATTGTGATTGGTTTAAAAAAAAATGGCAAACATCCCAGTTTTTTTTATTTTTTCTCTCCTATCCTATAATGCATGTGTGGTGTAGCCAGACCTTCTTCCATCTGGAGATAGTAGGGGTGTGATGAGACTTGTGACATTTTAATCTTGCGAGATCTACACATCTAGGAGATAGGTATGCCAATGCAAGACTATTTAGTTTAGGACCTGATATTCTTCCAAATGTATTTTAAAGTAATTCTGGATCCATAGATAGTATCACTGGAATAGACTAGGAGAGGTTTAAAATCCTGTGCATATAACAAGACTTTGTGCTCATAGTCATAGAGTAACTCTCCTATAGCTTTACCACTGTTTGACAGTATTGTGATGCTCGCAGATAGATCATAAGTGGTTCAAAAGTCACCACAATGAGCATTGGAGATAGGGGGACACCCCTGCATTTTAGGCCAAAGGCAAATATCCAGATCTGTAATTAATAGTTTGTACAGAGGCCAAGGGGGAAACATTAAAGAAGCTCAATCCATTTAAAAAAATTAAAAAAATAAATACACAAAATTGAACAAAATCCAAACTTTGACAGGGTTAGAGTTGAGAAGTGGTAATCCCACTCAACCCTTTCTGCATCCAAAGTTATAAGCACTTCAGGAACCAGGTGAATATATGTTAAACATTCTTCTAAGGTCATAAAAACAACTTGTTGAGTCTGTGATCTTCATGTATGACTGTCGGCAGAACTTTTTCTAATCTTTATGACTACATTCAGAAGACTCACAGGCCTTTTATGATGAATACTTATCTTTTTAATGGATCAAATAAATTGATGCCCTGATAAAATGTTCAAACAAGATGGGCTGCTAACTCTGTCATGAATGTTTTATAAATCTTAGACAAATTCATAAAACATCTAATAATGGGGAGTACTGTACTCCCCATTGCTTGATTGAGCTCTTCTAGAAAATTATAGGCTTCTCTAACAATTCTTATTTGTCCTCGCTAATAGAAAGGATTTCCAGGTCATCAGAAACTTTGTCTGTATTAACTCAATATCTCCACTTGATTTTGTTGTGTGGTTAAATTGGCTCTAAGTAAATAAAATCGGCCGACCGATTAGTCTGGCAATGTAATCAGCAAATATTGGCCTATCACAAACATATCGGTATCTATTGTATGGGCAAAATTATTTTCTGTTACACTGACGCACCTTTTTAAATATTTATGCACAATTTTAAATGAACAATGTTTTGTCCTCAATTTCTTGTTCTTTCCCCTACATAGTTCCTCCGTGAGCCAGATCAGAGCGACATACTGGACACTTGTGTTGGGGAGCTTAGTGACTTCGACATGGAGAAATACTTGAAAAAGACTGATCTGTCAAGCAGCACGGATGCCTCTGTAGCACACACTACCTTTGATCTCACCGGCTGGGCTGACAACCTCAACAACTCTCGAAGAAACCCTCAGACAGGATATCTTGAGGAACAAGGGAGCTCAGCTCAGCGAGTGGATAGTGAGACTCAACAGAAACCCACAAATACTGACGCAAAAGACGGGGGAGGAGAGCAAACATTAAACACTACCTCCTCTGCAGTGCCTCCTCCAAATGCATTATCTCCAGGTCATAAGGGTCACCCGAAAAGAACCTCTATTCCTTGTCCTCGGACATCTTTAAGCTCTGCCAGTAGGTCTGTGGGCTCAGGGCAGTCTTCCACTGCCACACATCCTACAGACAAAATGACTATCACTACTTGTGGTTCCTCAGGCAGGACCTTCACAGAAAATGGAGTCAAGCCAGGAGAACTGAACCCACAAGCATCCAACACTATTTGTTCTTCCTTAGAAACATCACAAATAAGTGATAAAGGTTCTGCTGTCTCACCTGGCTTGCCAAGAACCCCACCAGAACTGAGGAAAGGGAGGTCAGGCCTTCCTTGTTTTAAAGCTTCCTCTTCTCTGCCACAGAGGGTGAGGAGTGCAGGCCAGCAGAAGCAGGACAGACCAAGTAATTCAGAGAAGAAACTACCACCCAACAGTATTATGGATGCTCCACTACCTTGTAGCTCTGTGGAGATGCCTATTGGCTTCTCTTCTCAAAACAACCACCCTCCACAAGGCCCTGCATCTGGTGAGTGAAAATATCATACTTCTATGTTAAAGCAAGGGAATTTATAGCACAATTCAGACACAAGGCAATACAAAGTGCTTTAAATGAGCAGAAACAAAAAAAGCAAAAATAATAGAAAACAGGTCATAAAACAAAAATTAGTGTAAACCAGAGCAAAAATCAGAGCAGAGGTGATGTTCCAAATTCTAGTTTAGGATGCAAATAAGCGTTTCCCTGATTTATACATCAAACTATATTTCACATGACTGTAGTGCAACTTAACATTTAAATAGACTAGCTCAACTAAACCACATTACCTCAACTGCAACTAACTAGGATTAATTAAAGAAAACCGCAAACAAGGTCCTGGTTTTATACTCGCAGCAAATGAGCCCCCAACCTGTTATGACCGGCTCACAGGCCACAACAAAAGACGGAGATGCTCAGCAACGTAACAATAATAAAGTGACATTTATTAAATAATGATGCAAAAAAGAACACGATGAGGTGTGATTGTCAGTATCAGTGATGAATGAAGGTGACTGGATGTAATGGAGAATGTGAGGTGCATGTTGTCAGTAGTTAACAAAGGGAAAACTCAAACGGAGAGAGGCGTGCGGTCGGGGGAATGCGTCCGCCTGGTCTCGGGGCAGAGGGGGGGGGGGGTTAAATAGTCTGGGAGGACCGGCCAGGTGATCACAGTCATCTCATTATCGCCTCCGCTACACCTGCAAGTTAACAAGACAAACCACAGTACACATGTAGGACAGGCCCAGGGCCGGCACACCAACAAACATGACATAATTTTTATAGCTTGTGTTTGTGTGTATGCATGTTATATAGTTGTGAGGAATAGTTTAGATTTTCTCACATTGCTACAGGGTTTGCTCCCCCAGCCACTGTACCCTCCCGAGTTAACCCACGTGGCTGTGGGGTTGCCTTCTTCCTCCTTCCCAGACGTGTTGGTTCTCACACCAACATCTTCCACCTGCACTGCTGTTGGGGTCTTCACTATTTACCCATAGCTGGGGCTATTTACCCATAACTGGGACAGTGGTTGACGGGCATCAGGGCGTTTCTACTCACCGATGGGCCTGCATGCTGCGTCTCTGGGGCCCACTGCTGCTCCGAGATCTTGTACAACTTCGCCTGGAACCACAACAGACCAGTTACCATGTGTGCCACGGGGAGGCGTGTACGAAGCCTAGGCAGTGGAGTGGCTATGTACCGGTGGAGGAGGCTTACACGCTCAGCTCCTCTTTCAGCCCCTGAAAACAAAGGGCTGTCCAGTGGCAGTAGCTGGAAGCAGGGAGTAGTGAGCAGAAGCAACATGTAGCATGTAGCACGCACTGACTACAAGCTCTACTACTCCAACACTACTGCACTGACGCATCACACGCCCTGCGAGCAAACGCGCGCGCACACACACACACACACACACAGACACACCCACACACAGACAGACCCACATGCACGCAAGCACTTTTGTTACCCAGTGGTGGTTAACCTGCAAGTTATGAAAGGGGCGTGGACTGTGTACATGGGTGTGGATAGAGTATGGGGGGGGCAGTTCAATGTCACATGTAAACCACACATTCTAAGTTTCATGTAAATCTGAATGTTTACCAAGATACAACCGTTCCTGTTTCAACAGCCACCTAAAGAAAGATGGTCCTCTATAACTTGCACATTGTGTTAGCTATCAAAATTCTTTTGATAGCTTTTTATCACGAGGGTCCACAGAGTCTATATCCAAGTATTCGTGCAGATTGGACTCACAGCCCAGGAGGAGTTAGACAAAGTATGGTTCCCATATGTCAAAGATTTCTTTTCTTTTTTTAAATAATACAAAAAGTAAAAAAAAAAAAAAAAATTCTAACATTGCCGTCTCACTCAAAATTTGGCATGGATGCTCAAGTCGCTATGCGGAACAACTGTGTCATGTTTGTTGGCAATCGGAATAAATCTTTGGCCAGATATGCAACTTCCTCTTTCAACAACCTGGTTTTATTTGGTTTATATGGTTTTATTTCATTTAGACTAATAGCCGGTTTGATTTGCATTGAGAGATGATTTTATGGAAAGTATCCCATTCCAATCTATGTATGGTGAAGGGTATGTGATGATATGGGGCTATTTTAATTCCAAAGGCCAAGGGAACTTTATCAGGATGCATAGTATCCTGATCCATGAAATAACTGGCAACTGGCCTTTAATAATAAAAATCTGCCTGCCTCTATGGGAATTTAACATAGGGGGTATGTATACTTATGCCCCCTCTATTTTAAGGAAGAACATTTATTTATTTACAATACATTATTCATTCACAAAGAAAATTGGTGTTCTTAAAAAGTTGTATTTTACCTCATTTTTTAATTAAGGCATTAAAATAAATTTCCAAAACATTATTTTTTTTTTTATTCCTCTTTTTAGTCAACTTAAGCATGGGCATGTAAACTTATGTATACACAAAATAGTTTCTTTCCAAAATTTCAAAATTGTTTGATTTGGTAGAAAAGAGTTCAGGTGCTTCTGATATAAGGCACGTGCGTTATTGCTTTTTTTTAGTAGTGATATCAGAGAAAAATATTGTTTTGCATTTGTTAGTACTACGTTATAAGTGCAAATAATATCCTTAAAAATCTCACAGTAAAAGTGGAGATTTAATTTTCACCATTTGTGTTCTGCATTTTGACATTCTCTTTACTGAAGCTTCATTAGTGTGTCATAACTTTGCAGGGGCAAGAGCATCAGAGAGATCAGATTAGTAGTTTTAGGGCTAAAGTTATCCACCATATCATTAAAAAGAGTCCAGGATTGGCAGAGAAAGCTTCAGTGAACAGTTTGCTGGAGTTTTCAGTGATGATCTCTCTTTGTACTTAAGCGCAAAGTTCCTAGGTCAAGTGTGTGACCTCTCTTGGTTGTGGGCTCTGACACATGCTGGGTCAGCCCATAGCTATACAGAATGCAAGATAATTCGATAGCACTGCTGTCCTCAACATAGATTATAATATTAGTAAAGTTAAATTCACTAACCAAAAGTATGCTGTCAAAGTCAATACAGATAGTCAACAGTAGTTCAGTGTAGTCATTGCAACAATTGGCAGAATGTCTTGGTGGCCTATATGATATAAAAAGCTTGAGGGGTGAAATTGAACTGAAGAGCCACATATTCCGAAGAAGCAAATTTATGTATTGATATTTTATTGCATTGGAAGGCATTAAATTAAACCTCCGTTATTTCTCCTAAAGAACTGAAGTTGGAAGGAGCTGATTCAATTCAAGACTCTACTGTTGTTTTCTTCTTAACAAGTTTCAGTTTAAAAACAAAGTTGTGGTTTTTCTTGAATATCAGATCTTGTTGGGGATCTGACATTTTAAGATATAAACTTAACAAAATATTTATCAGGGTATTTGCATAAAGATTATACTTTTTCCTCTGCACATCACACTTGCAATCCGTAAAGTTCATGAAAGTGCAAAAGCTTTAAGATCCGCAATAAAATCCGTACAAAAATATTGCCCCTGTGAGAATATTGAGATGACATTATGAATGTGTGTGGTAACTGTAACTTTGTTTCTCAGATTTGCTGAAGGGTTCTCAGCCCTGTGTGGAGGAGACTCAGTGCAACTTCAGACCATCCACCTCTCCGCTTACTCACTCCTCTCCAAGTCAGACCTCCATTCCCAGTGCTGATAGGTATTGTATCATACATGGTCTTGATAAATAAAGAGCATTGAATATTACTCTTTTATTATCATTTTTATTAAATAGTAATCTTTTAGTGGCTTCAGTTTAATTCTACCCAAATTGATCAAATTATTACTCAACAAGAAAAGGAACCTTCACATTAATCTTAACCCTCATATTGTCCTTGGGTCAAATTTACCCATTTTCCCATATCAATAGTCTAACTACCCAATTGTAATTACCCAAAATATCATGATTGATTCCACACAACACTCTTTGGCAAATCTCTACTTTCATTAATTTTGGGGTGTCATATTCAATTTTACAGCATTTGAAAAGAAAAAATTGAAGTGGTTTTGAAATAGTATTGATTAAAAGTTGACATATTCCAGTCTGTGATTATCCATCAGCATCTATTCCTTTAATTTTAGTTAATAATTAATTTAAAATAATTCCTAATTTCTGCTTTTCTAACTCACACATTAGGTATAATTTCCTACAAAATGAGGTTTATTGACCATAAATTCCAAAAATAACTGTAAAACTAAAGTTAATAAGTTAGTGTTACGTAGTGTTAAATGTCAAAAAAAGTGACAAACATTGAAAAAAGTGTCAAAAGTGTTTAAAAAAAGGGACAAATATGTAAGAAAGTTTAAAATATTGATAAAAAAGTGTAAAAAGTGTTAATTCTCAGTTTTGATGGGTAGACAACACAAGGGTTAAATCTGTTGTATTGAAATGTTTAAATGGTTTGCATATGATCCGGATTTTTTACCGAATAACTATGACACAAGGTTCAAAACTTGGACAAACAATGGGCTTACAGCATACTGTACACTCCTAGAGTAGGATAACGTTTTGAGTTTCCAGGACCTAAAAGAAAGATTTGGACTACAGAACCAGGATCATTTTAGATATTTGCAGATCAGGGATTTTACAAACAAAAAATTCCCAAGGAATGTGGCCTCAAGGAGGGGTGAAATTCTTAACGTTTTCCAAGGAGCCTTCAAGAATGTTTCCCTCCAAAAGATAATATCCAAACAATACTCAGGTCTTCAAGACCATAAAATTTATCACACTTTGGATATTAAGGAAAGATGGGAAGCAGAGGGAGGATTTACAAGAGGAATGGGTCAAGACTTGCAAACAGCAGTGGTCAGTGACAAGCTCCCCCTCTTGGAGGGAATTCAGTTGGAAAAATGTGACTTGATTCTCTCTTTCTTACAAAAGGCCTACTAATCAAATCAGACGTGGAATACTTTGGCAAATCGTTTTCATAATTTTTGGAACTGTCCCTCTGTTATTCCTTGAGGGATTATTTTAAATGCGTAATTTCATACAATGCTCCGGGTTTTTATGCATAGCGCATCTACCGCTCCGTAAACCCCTGTCTGCTCATGTGCCAGTCAGTTTTTCCCTGCATCGCGCAGCTTAGTTTCAAGATGTAGACAGTCAAAGAGGACAGAGTAACGGGAGGAAAACTCAACAGATAGCAGTCGTTTATACGTCGGTCTCAAGGTTTACCAGTTTACCAGTAAACGCAACATTTTGTCCCGTCTGTGTTGTTTTTCAGACAACAGCAGTCACCATTGCTAGTCGGTGGCGGCTTAATTACAAGCTCTGATGGAGGAACTATTAGGATGAGAAGTGTGGATGAGGGGTAGAATATTTCGAGCAGCTCTTTTGAAACTAAAGAGCAGCGGCGGTGAAGTCTCCACAGCACCTGCTAGCAGCAAACAAAACAGTTAGAAGATATGACCTGAGTCATCTCAAATTGCATTCAGTCAGAGTGGGACGGATGAAGTCAACAATAACTACACCTGCCTCCTGTGTTTACTGTCTGTAGCTAAAAAGGGTAGGACCATGTTAACATGGGTCATATTGCTGGTACTTAATGGGGCCTAATACTTGCTGAAGTAGTACGTGGTGTAAAACGTTTGCAAACCACTGAATAATTTATTTTTGTCACATGCAATCATACAATTCAAGTGAAATGTGTATACATATTGTATTATTTATACTTATTACTACTGACAGACACGGAAGGTGTGTATTTTGAGCCACTCTTTATTCATTACTTTGCTCCTGTTTTGTCTTTTCTTCTCAGTATGGTATCACCTGCTTCATCCAGTGGTGGTCTGGCAGACAAACATCCAGGTCTTGACCTCTCACCTGAGTCTATCTGCTTCAGCCCTAGTCTCAGCAGGCTCACGTACATCTCAATGAATGATAGCACTGTCATGCCTTCACCTGAGAGGAAAAAGGTACAGTAGAACAAAGTGAAACATACCTAACCTTGGCAGCAATAGCACTGAATGTTCCATTCTTTTCATGAGACATGAATTTCTGTGAAATAGTCGGGTCCCTATTATGTGTGGTTCTAATTGTCTTTGGTTGTTGTCTTGTTGCTTTCCATAGAATAACTGTTCCATGGCACTGAGCACCACCATCATCAGAATCAGTCCAACTCCCCCTGTGGAACCAGATGCTGACCTTGATATTCTTGACCTGCCCAAAAACCTGGACAAGGTCAAACTAGAGCATTCTAAAAGTCTGGACCCACTACCAGCACAGCAGTGTCAAAGCCCGGAGCCCTCACGTAGTGCTTCTGGTCTGAGCTGTACTCGCAGCCAGAGTGAATGTAACTACCACTACCCCAGGGACAGAACTGGTGATCTTTCAGCAGGGTGCAGGAACCACAAGCACCTTTCTGAGTCTAATGTAAGGCAGCTCACCAAAGTCGACTCAGGCTATTGCAGTAATCTGAACATTCAGCAAACTAGCAACACTGCAACTTCTCAAAGTTCCCAGAAGTGGGGAGCTCCTACCTCAGTGTCAACATCTGTGTATGCTAGTGGCCTTTGCATGCCTCCATCCTACTCATCAGAGGGACTTCACTATGTGCCCATCCCCAGCTTTAAGCCCCATTGTGCTGGCTTGATTGACCTTCCCCACCAAGGAGATATGCAGTCCCTCCTGGCCAATCGCTGGGTCAACCCTCAGCTGACTCAACCGTATTCGGGACCTGAAGTTCCAATGCAAACTGGTTCTTATCATTTGGGAGCAACAGGAAACTACAGTGTGTCCTCTACAGGCATGGTTTTTCTCTCTTCTTTTATAGATAAATGTGCTTAGTTATGTATTACAAAACTGTAAAATACCTAGAAAAACATTGATCAGTAGAAGGGAACTTGGAAAGCGCGAACCTCAGCCAAGACAAATGGCTCCTTAGATGGTCCCAGTGTTCATGAGCTTTAAGTCATAATGTGGGAATAACATAGACGCTACAGAAAAGATGTGTTTAATTGCTCAGAGCAAATAAACAACATGTTGCTAGCTTTTTCCAGTATTTGCATGACAAATAGGAGGAAATGTATCAGGTAAGCCATGAAATGTGACTGGGAACCCCTTTTCCGATTATGCTGGCGCTACATGAATGCACTATGTTACATTGTTAATGACAGTGAAAATTTGCAGAGTAACCGGGTATAGTAATTGGGATCTGCTCCAAAATTCAATGGGTTTTTCCTTACACCTTTAACCAAGTTTCATTAAAATCAGGGCCAGTAGTATATAATCCTGCTGACAGACAAAAGACAAACACACCACACAGAACACATGACCTCTTTGGCGGAGGTTATAATAAAATATACTAGTTTAATTTATTTAGCCACCTTATACTTTTTTTTTTTTTCTTTTTTTTTTGTTCAGGCACACCCAACAGTAATTTCACAGTAAGACATCCCACATCAGGTCCTCTGGGAATTTCTCAGTCTCCTGGGTCTCATCCCCTCCCTAGACCCCATCGGGATCAGCATGACATGGGAATGATGGGAAAACCCTACGGTCAATATTGTGCAGAGACCCTGATTGCAGGCTGTCTTGAGGAACTGAGAGGTAGCAGTGGTCTTGGTGTTTATAAGAAAGTTAACTTCCTTTGCCTATTTTAATATATAATGTATACGCTCTTGACATTAGGATTTGACTGTCTTATTAATATTCTTTGTCATAACTTACCTAATCATGTATGTTGGCTGCAGTTTGTTTAATACAATGATATTGTCATTTTCTTGTGCATATCAGAAAGTTGTCATTGCTGCAATACATTAGTGTTGTAAGTCTGCATCACATTGTCATCACTTACAAAAGTGCATTGCTTACCATTTATTCTGCTTGGAGGGGCAGCTTTTCCTAGTATCAGCTGCTGTATAACCTTTTCACTGTCTTCTTCAGGCCAAGTGGTGGTGCCAGAAGAACTGCGGTTCCCTCACAACTGCTGTGTAGGCATCGCTTCACAAACCTCGCTCAGCCTCTTCAACCCCTCTGAGAGATGGCAGCAAGTGTCAATCACTGTCACTAACCTGGCCATTGATGGAGAAAAGGTAAACTGAAAGCACAGAATACTGACTGATTCTATGCAAAATGTATATGCTAAGAGTATCTTCAAAATTGTGTCCAAAACCCCTAAAATTTCAGAAAGGTCTGTTCATAATTAGTTGCCTTAAAACTTTGAGACAACTAATGAATCACTAATTATTAAATATCTGTCTAAATCAGCTGAATATACTCATTTAATTATCACTTTTTAATTCTGTCTTTGATGCCAATCCCTACAGGTGGATAGCATGCTGTACCAGTGGCTTATAGTGAAGAACAAGACGATCATTGCACCCAAGAGTACAGAGGAGCAGAAGGTGTTGTTCATCCCTCCACAGGCTGGTGTCTACCACTGTATATTCAGTGTTTGCTCCTGGCCTGCATCCACAGAGACAAACGTTGCTGCAGGGGCCAACATCTTTGCTAAAAAGGTGGTGCTGGTTGCCATGGCAGAGAATCCTGCACTAGAGGTGAGGGCTTACAGTGCAAGGTTGCACTCTTAACCCAAAATAAACAGGCCTCCTGTATAAACGTTGCATATGCACAAAAAGCCTGTGTAAGCTGGTTCTCACACACAATGTGATGTATAAAAATTAACTTGACATGAGAATGTGCAAGCTGTCCGCAAAGTCTTGTCTGGCTCTGTAACATGGCAAATTTTACCTGAAATGTGCCAAAAGCATCTGACAGTTACTGTCAGAGGTTTGACGTTGACTATGAAAAAAAGATAATTCAGTGTTTCCCACAAGTTGAGAATGTACTTGTGATGGGTGGCTCAGGAGGTGACGTAATGGCTTACGTAATCTTTAATATGAGACCCCTGAGCCATAAGAATTAAGGCAAATTAAAATACTTAAGGGTTGATATTCATGTACCCACATGGTGTTTTAAAGTGAAAAAGCAGTTACAGGTAATGGATGAAGTATTTTATATATGGATGAAGGTATTTTTTATATATATATATATATATATATATATATATATATATATACATACATATACAGTGGGTACGGAAAGTATTCAGACCCCTTTAAATTTTTCACTCTTTGTTTCATTGCAGCCTTTTTCCAAAAATCAAAAAAGTTCATTTTATTTCTCAGTAATGTACACTCAGCAACCCATCTTGACAGAAAAAAACAGAAATTTAGAAATTTTTGCATATTTATTAAAAAACAAAAACTGAAATATCACATGGTCATAAGTATTGAGACCCTTTGCCGTGACCCTCATATGTAACTCAGGTGCTGTCTATTTCTTCTGATCATCCTTGAGATGGTTCTACACCTTCATTGGAGTCCAGCTGTGTTTGATTATACTGATTGGACTTGATTAGGAAAGCCACACACCTGTCTATATAAGACCTTACAGCTCACAGTGCATGTCAGAGCAAATGACAATCATGAGGTCAAAGGAACTGCCTGAAGAGCTCAGAGACAGAATTGTGGCAAGGCACAGATCTGGTCAAGGTTACAAAAAAATGTCTGCTGCACTTAAGGTTCCTAAGAGCACAGTGGCCTCCATAATCCTCAAATGGAAGACGTTTGGGACGACCAGAACCCTTCCTAGAGCTGGCCGTCCGGCCAAACTGAGCTATCGGGGAGAAGAGCCTTGGTGAGAGAGGCAAAGAAGAACCCAATGGTCACTGTGGCTAAGCTCCAGAGATGCAGTCGGGAGATGGGAGAAAGTTGTAGTAAGTCAACCATCACTGCAGCAATCCACCAGTCGGGGCTTTATGGCAGAGTGGCCCGAAGGAAGCCTCTCCTCAGTGCAAGACACATGAAAGCCTGCATGGAGTTTGCTAAAAAACACCTGAAGGACTCCAAGATGGTGATAAATAAAATCCTCTGGTCTGATGAGACCAAGATAGAACTTTTTGGCCTTAATTCTAAGCGGTATGTGTGGAGAAAACCAGGCACTGCTCATCACCTGTCCAATACAGTCTCAACAGTGAAGCATGGTGGTGGCAGCATCATGCTGTGGGGGTGTTTTTCAGCTGCAGGGACAGGACGACTGGTTGCAATCGAGGGAAAGATGAATGCGGCCAAGTACAGGGATATCCTGGACGAAAACCTTTTCCAGAGTGCTCTGGACCTCAGACTGGGCCGAAGGTTTACCTTCCAACAAGACAATGACCCTAAGCACACCGCTAAAATAACGAAGGAGTGGCTTCACAACAACTCTGTGGCTGTTCTTGAATGGCCCAGCCAGAGCCCTGACTTAAACCCAATTGAGCATCTCTGGAGAGACCTGAAAATGACTGTCCACCAACGTTTACCATCCAACCTGACAGAACTGGAGAGGATCTGCAAGGAGGAATGGCAGAGGATACCCAAATCCAGATGTGAGAAACTTGTTGCATCTTTCCCAAAACGACTCATGGCTGTATTAGATCAAAAGGGTGCTTCTACTAAATACTGAACAAAGGGTCTGAATACTTATGACCATGTGATATTTCAGTTTTTGTTTTTTAATAAATATGCAAAAATTTCTAAATTTCTGTTTTTTTTCTGTCAAGATGGGTTGCTGAGTGTACATTACTGAGAAATAAAATGAACTTTTTTGATTTTTGGAAAAAGGCTGCAATGAAACAAAGAGTGAAAAATTTAAAGGGGTCTGAATACTTTCCGTACCCACTGTGTATATATATATATATATATATATATATATATATATATATAAAAAAAGTACTTAAG
Source organism: Etheostoma perlongum (assembly GCA_026937815.1). NCBI lineage: Eukaryota > Metazoa > Chordata > Actinopteri > Perciformes > Percidae > Etheostoma > Etheostoma perlongum. The sequence continues at coordinate 27,991,560 of CM049376.1, read as the reverse complement.
ACAGGATCTTAAATTAATTTTGATTCTCAGGTTGAAGTAGGCAAATCTGGTGGTCTGGATTTTGGAGACCTTCCAGGAGGCAGTGCCAAATCCCTTCCTCTCAACCTGATCAACAGGACTCATGCTACAGTGCCCATCCGTCTGATTATCAGTGCAGTAAGTCAACAGCACAGTTCTACATATTCTTAGACCAATTTCAAACACACATCCTGTATATTGATCCACAACAGTTTGTACAAGTGCTGCACAATAAAGCCATATATCAAATCAAGCCAGGGTATTCGTGAGGATTTCTAAGTAATGACAGAAAAACTGTTGCATGATACAAGCGATCCGTGATCACATACCACCCCAACCCCATGAGGTTGCTTGTAACCAAGGAGGATACGGAGAACTAAACAAGTAGTGAACTCCTACTCCTAGTGCACACACAGGCTGTGTGCAGAGCAGAGAACTGCTTCTCTATGTGTGAGAGAGAAGAAATTGACAGTGTGTGGCTGTCAGTCAGCTTCAATTTAATATATTAACTTACAATAGCTGTATTCTCATGACCATGACAACCTGCAAGAAACCATTTGCTAATAAAACGCTAAAAAACAGTTTTGACAAAGTTATAAAAGCTGTTAACACTTATGTAAATTACACTGCCCATAACATTGTTTTGGCTGGGCTTTCAAAAATGCTGCTGTTACTGCCCTCAGGTCTAGGGGAACCTGGACCAGCAGCAAGACGCATGAAGAAAAAGCAAAAAGTTTTCAAACACTTATTTTTCTTAACTTTGGGGTTTTAGGAAGGAACTTCTCCTTACTTTGCTTTTGCAACGCAGCAGCAACACAACAGTGAGAATATTAAATCGTAACTGGTGGCTCTCATTTCTCCAGAACGCTTCAGCATGGAGATGCTTCACTTTTTCCAAGCACCCTGTTACCCTTACATCTGAGGCAACACAGCAGGCTGGACACATGGCCCCAGTGTCCTCTCCTTCAGTGATGAATCACGTGATGCATGCCAACTATGGAGAGGTTAGAATTGACCAAATTATTAAAAACCTTATTCAGCATCTCAGTCACTGACTTATATTATTATTATTTAATGATGCATGTTTTTGTTTCATGTTTTCTCTGAAGCTTGCTAAGGTAATGGTGGTACAGTATTTGCCTAAATGAATTAATTATGAGTAATTTCTGAAAGAGCAGATGTGGATAACACAGTTTCCGTTCCAATTCTCTATATCACTTGTTCAGCAGTGAAAATGGCATCATTAGTCGCATGTTAACTTTTACTTAATTTTTTTCAGAATCCACAGGGCTTCATGGTGTGGGTTCACTTCAAGGCACCTCAGAACTACACAGTTTCTTCAGGTAATCAACCAGATTGAGTCCCATACATCATACATCATCAAAAATTCCTTGGTTGATAACATTCACAACTGATGTGGTGCAAAATGTACCCTTTTTTTGACCACTCAAGAATTTTTAAAATGGTTAATAAATGCCACATGAAGACACCAAGACCTTAATAGACACTTTCATGATTCACAATCTTATTACAATTCTTTTTGGTTGGTTTTTAAGACTATTTTGCAAGTTACTGAACAGTACAACCAAACTAATTTCCCTATTTAAATATAGCCATGCAAGGTAACGAAACACCACACTAAATTCTGTGCTGAAATTTAACACTATAAAGTTTATTTCGATATTCATCAGTTATTTTTACCAAATATTTATCTTACTTTTCAAAAAGTGGAGACGGATTAAACTTCTGTAGAAACTAACGGCTAATTAACAGACCTGCTAAAGCAAAGTAATGGGGGTAAAAAATAGTGAGTGTTAATGTGTTAATGCAGTGTCACCTGAGGGCCGTACTGTCAAAAATAAAGAAAAAAAATGGTTTGTTATGAAAATAGTTTTTTTTTTTTTTTTTAAATGCCTCGCCACAGCAAGGCAATCATGGATTGCAACGGGAGGGGGTCAAGTGTCTTCATCACGGAGATTGTTGACAAAATACATGCCATTATAGGTTATGTTGTCAGGCATTGCAGCAGAGGATGTTTACCTGAACAGCAACTTGCATAAACCTGCACGGTCCTGACCGTAATAGTAAGATGTTAAATAATTTCTTATATAAATTTATAAATGTAACCCAGTTGACATTTTTAACAGGCATAAAATGGACAAAGCTTTACCTTTTTATATTTTTACTTTGTAAATGTAAGTTATGTGGAAGATATTGGCAAACAATAACAATAAGTGCTCCTGCATTTTTACGTTTCCTCTTTACTTTATTGCGTTATATATCTTGTTTGTAAACCTATTACATGCGCAAAGTTAAAAAGCCCAAAGTCCACACAAAAGGACTTAACCTCTCGAACAGAAAACACTGTTCACAAACTGCTGCGCAACAAAGATGGAACAGAAGTGCGACGCCTCACTTGGGAAGAGGTCAACACACAGGGTGAAAAGAGAAGCTGCAACAATGTGCAGTACAACAAAATATGGTGCTTTTTGAAAATTAAATTAATCTAAATACAAGTATGAACCTGAAAATGAGCATAATATGAGCACTTTAAAGTTACAGTGAGTCACAGCAATGTGGGTTAAGCTATTGCAAGTGTCGCTGCACTTTTCAAAACTCCAAGCAGACAGCATTCGCTGCAATATAATATTAATGGCAAACTGAAAGTGGTTGTGGTGCAGTAACACTTCCTCTGGGACAGGCAGGCACACCAGTGTTGACTGCCTGATAGGCTGGAGGTTGTAAGGCAAGGTTACTTTATTTCTATAGCACATTTTAGCAAAGATTAAAAGTGCATAATACATAAAGAGCAGTTAAAAGAAGAGAGAAAATAAAAACAGGCTAAAAAAGAATAAGATACAAATACAAGAACAAAAGTTAGAGTGCAGTGTGTGAAATTAATAATTATTTGATTTAATAGGTTGCACAGACAACTCTTGAAAAATCAAAAATCTTAAAAATAACATTTTCGAAGTAAATAGGATAAATTGGTTTGGAATTATTTAAGTACCAAAAAAAGCTACAGTTTTTCGGCAAATTTCGGTACTGGAAACAATGCAAACGGTACCCAACCCCATCTCTGAGCTCCGAGTCACCATCCACCATCCGAGCCACGTGTGGACCATTTATACAATAGGATGTGTCTCGCAAAATACCCTAACTCCTTGTGGTTGCGCTTTTCAGGAGAGCTTGGTCCAGCTGATGAGTACATTGCTCGGGTGGACATTGAAGTGGACTCTCCTGGTCCGAGTCATGTGATCAGGAGTATTCCTCTCCGGGCCAGGTCTGGAACTGCAAGGGTCCATGCTCCTAAAGACCTGCAGGTAGTAAAACTCAACCCGTTCTCACTCCGAAGGCAATACAGACGTTTGGTCAGGTGCCTTTGTCGTTGTTTTGACAGTAAAGGAGACCCTTACCCGTGTTATATGACAGAAAAGATCTCCTTTATCATCATGTAACAACGACAAAGGCACCGGACCAAACGTCCGAATTTTAGGAGATGGGAGTGAGAATGTGTTGTAAAACTGCCACGTGGCTTTTTTAAGACTGATAATGTTGCTCTGCACACCAATACATTGCAAATACTTATTATTATTATTATTATTATTATTATTATTATTATTATTATTATTATAATAACACATGTTATGCATTGTCTTGTGACAAGTCTTAGCAATGATATTTTCTGGTATTGCATCGGCTAAGGTAGGGCGATGTCCCCTAAATTGGCAGTTGACGATGTTTACAGTAAAACATCGCGATGGAAAATATCTCTTTACGTAAATATTTTTTCTACTACTTTGGGCTAACAGTTAACATAGAAACAATCAGACATAAATTTAAATGCCCTCTGTAAATGGACAGTATTTACGGTGGCCGACGGGCAAACGCCCTGCAATTTAGAGGGAGCGCTCAGTGGAACAGCTTGATTTTCAGAGTGAGAGATCTCAGTACGGTTTGCATCCACTTTTGGAAAAATTGAGTCTATGTTTGAGATATGTTTTCTTTCGTTTGGTGGGTGTGTCTTGGCTCAGGTCACAGGTGATACTCAATCAGCAGAGACGTGTCTGTTAACTCGTGGTAATAAAACATTTAAAACTTTTATCAGTGTTTAACGTTGACGATTGTTTAAGCCATATTACATCAGAGGATTTAATTTTGAGGTCCGAAAGTCGCGTCACAGAAGTGTAGGCCTCCTCTCCCCTAGTGGGATCGAAAATCAAGTTGTTGCACTTATTGCTCCCCCCTACAGGCTTGGAGAACTTCTGTTGTGTAAACAATAAACAGAAACATAACTCTTGCAGCGCACATGAACAGATGGACAATATTAGCGCACACATAAAGCACAGCACACCCACAGGACATCAGACTTGCTTGTTGATGCACACACTGTAGTTTCCACAAACATAGTCCAATGAGGGGAGAAAGGAAAGTTTGCTAGCGTTCCACGTTAACAACTTTTCTCTCTTGCTCAAGAACACTGTCCGAGCCGTGGTGCTGAGCATGACCTTACCACTTGCTGATACGTTACATAGTCTATGTACGTTACTTGTCCAGGTAGAGCAAGCTGCCACTAACAGGGCGAGTGAGAGAGATGGTATCACTACAGCGAATCCAGTCTGCACAAAGCGATGGTCATTTTCGCAAGTAACATTGTACCAGCACAAGGTATATTTAAAGATAATGTAAAAAGAAAGTAGATAAAACAAAAAAATCAGTCTAAGAATAGCACACATAGCTACTATTATAATTATCAGTGGACAACGTGGTCAACTAAGCTAATCAGATACTTCATTGTTCTGTACTACGAGCAGTGGGCCTCTAACAATTTAAATGTTAGTTAACTTGAAGATGAGACCATCTTGGCCATAGAGAAAGAATTTCATTAATTTGATAACAGATGCACAGTGGTCAGCAAACGTGCTACAAAAACACACAACCAAATACATAAACGAGCTGCAGATATAGAAACAATGCAAAAAGAAAACCCTGAAAAAGCAGATTCAAACAAAAACGCTGCATCCAGATTACACAACGGAAGTTCCCCAGGCCTCTAGAGGGGGAAAAAAAGAAAAGCACATCTTGTAATCCTGAAGGGATTTAGAACTCCCCATTCTTGTTACACTATACTGTCGGATGTTCCGAACTGCATTTAAAATGTATGTACAGTCTATCTGCTGATTAAAATTATATTTTGTTTCATATAATGTCAGAAGACTTTGAGAAATGAAATTGCTAGATTATTCATGAAAACATTCCACTGTTTTTGACATGAAGTTTAACATAAAACAACCTTTTTTACCATCATGTTTGGCTTTTCTTGCCCTCATTTCATGCTGTTTGTGCTACTTTTGTCTAGACTGTAAGCCTATCTGCTCCACTGGGTAAATCTAGTCAACAGACACTGCCATTAAAGAATGCAGGAAACCTTGATGTGCAGCTGAAACTCAAGGTAATTCTGACCTTTACTTTTCTTATTAGATCTGGGGTTTGGGTAAGCTTCTGTGGCATTTTAGGCTCATGGTGTGGTACATACAGTGGGGATTTATTGATATTTTGCTCCTGTTTTTCTTGTTTTCTTGGTTGTCTGTTTCTCCATCTATTTCTTCCTCCCATCATTCAACCCACTGTTCCTTTGCTGTGTCATCCATATGTTTGCCCTCTTCTACTCACATTCATTTCGTCTCATTCTCTCTAATTCCTGTTTATAGAGCAGTGGGGACAATTTCTCTGTGACACCTGATGAACTGTCCTTGAGAATGGGAGAGGAGCAAGACATTGTGGTCTCCTTCAAAGCACAGGGCAGCAAAACATTTCAAGAGAGGTATACAATAATGTATTGCTTTTGCAGTAACCAAAAGTACATAAGTAAAGAAAGAAACACAAGACGGCTGTTTTTATAAGAGTGCATGTGTATGACAAAGGCTTGAGACAGGAAAGTACTGTTGTGACAGCAGTGCAGAGGGATGAAAGAAAACCTAATCCCTCATGATTTTGCATCCTTGTACCCATAGACCAAATTAAACTCAAAGTGACACCAAAATAAAAACCTGTTCATTTACTTGCATTATATTTTACTTTTACATATGTTATGTAGTTGAACAACATTTGTGTATAATTGATGTATAAATTATATTTTATGTATTTATGGAAAACTACTCTAAGTGCTCTATCACAATTTAGGCTGTCACAACCACATCAGTGCAAAATATATCAAAAAAGCACAATCTCATACCACTAGCATACATAAGCTAGCCCCGGTGTGAGAGTACTTTAACCAGGTTGCTGCTGTGCATTCAAACATGAACTCTTATTTCCGTTTCTAACCCAAATTATTTCTTCTTCTTTTTTGTGTGTATGTAAATGTAGTTATTGTTTTGGCATTAAAGGAACATGCCAACTTATTGGAACTTTAGCTTATTAACCTTATCCCCCAGATTTAGATAAATCCATACATACCATTCTCATCTCTGTACTAGCCTAGCTCAGCGCAGATCTCGGGGGTAACCGGCTCCATCTAGCCTGCTGCTCCCAATAAGTGAAAAAATAACGGCAACATTTTCCTATTTACATGTTGTGATTTGTATAGTCACAGCATGTACAAACAAGATCACGTGAGACACCGCCATCTTCTAACCGTACTGGGAACTATTCTCACAAGGCAAAGCACTGCTACTTGGGTGGAGTGATTATTACTCCAACTGTGAGCTCTCTAGGCAAACTCTCTACCTATCACCAAGGGGCTTCTCAGGTGCTGCGAGCAAATCACTCCGCCCTGCTACTAGCTGAAGTGGCAGTGCTTCGCCTTCTGAGAATAGTTCCTAGTATGTATACGTTTAGAAGATGGCTGTTGTATATACTGTGACTACACAAATCACAACATGTAAATAGGAAAATGTTGGCGGCTTTTGTCACTTATTGGGAGCAGAAGGCTAGAAGGAGCCGGTTACATCCAGGATCTGGCTAGCGGTGGGTACGTCAGAGTTACAACACGCATAGAGATGAGAAGGGTATGTATGGACTTATCTAACTCTGGGGGATACGGTGAATAGCTAAAGTCTCAATAAGTCGGCATGTTCCTTTTTAAGTAATTTCCAATGCTGTTTTTTCCATAACAAATTTAACCAAACAAATACATTTTGATTTTATGCTCTTGACAGAGATGACAAAGGTATACTCAAGTAGAAGTACAGATAATTGTGTTAAAAACTATTCTGGTAAAAGTATAAGTACTGATTTAACTTCTTTCAAGTAAAAGTAAAAAAGTACAGGCTTGGAAATTTACTTAAAGTGTAAATGTAGCCTTGCGAATGACAAAGCTACCTGGACCAGACACACGTTACTAGAGAGCACGCTGAGAAACTACAGTGGACATGGAAAAAGGCTCTTTATATGCCATTGCCTACATTTTTAAATGGCTGTCTGTCAATAGGCCTAAAACATACATCTTATTTATTGTGACAGAGACTGGCACTCCAGGTTAATAAGATTCTGGCCGAGTAGCAAGATATGAATTCAAGTATGATTTTTGTGAGTCTGTATATTACCATCCAATTAGATTAAATTTGGTATTGATGACGCAAAAATAACTAACTCCAGTGAAATTATTTTAAACTTAGTGAGGACTAGATTAGGACTGGATTTAAAGCTGATTCTGGTTTCCAATTTCGGCCCAGGTGTGTCTATCCGACGGAGACAACTTCTCTCTGTTGATGCTTTATTACTATCAAGCATCAGTATAAACATGGGCGTGGGTAGCTCTGCTATGGCTGTTTGTGTGGTAATAAAAGAAATAAATAACATTGTAAAGGCTACCATACACAATGCATAGGAATCATATATTCTAGTAAATAATAACAATAAACCCACTATTAATTACATTATCTTAATGAGCAAGGACGTTCAACAATCGCCATTATATCAATTCAACAGCCAGGTGTAACCTAGCTAACGAGTAAAGAACACAAACAAGCTAACTTTAAAATTTGCAAGAACTATAGACCAATAAAACAGGCATAAATGAACTGACAACATAAGTTATATGACTTACAGTTCTCAAAGACGCTCACAATCTCAGCTGGTTATCCTCCGGACTGCTAGTCTATTTTTCTTTTCTCTCACTTTTTTTCTCCGTGTGGCGTGCCCCCCGCTCGCGGTGTGAGGCGCGTGTCCGCGCTATTCTCCGACATGCGCTCACAATCACACCTGATAGACGACCTTTTGTACAAAGCTAAAGTAACAAGCCAATTTTGTAAAATGTAAGGAGTAGAAAGTACCAATATGTGTGGTAAAATGTAAGGAGTAAAAGTAAAAAGTTGCCAAAAAATAGTAAAGTAAAAATATCAGAAAAATGTACTTGAGTACAGTAACAAAGTATTTGTACTTTGTTACTTCCCATCTCTGGCTCTTGGTATGCATGGATGAAGTGTTGGGTTGGGTTATATCCTCGAATATCCCAAAACGTGACCTGTTGAGTTACAATCTCAATTTACTAACTTGGTTGTTTTTGTTGTGTTCTAGCCTTCTCACCATCTTGGTGCTGCCATCAGGTCCTCAGTATGAGGTAACCCTGAAAGGAGAAGTTGTCCCAGAGGACACTGAAAAACCTGCCATTCCCTGTGCTGCTGTCTTTGGTCCTGGTGTTGCCAAAGATGTTCCCCCAATTCTCTCTAATAAACAGTTCGTAGCCTGGGGAGGGGTCACTCTGGGACGAGCTGTGTAAGCAACTTTTCCATTTTTCTATTGATTTCAATATCACTTGGTTACAGAAAAAATACTTTTTATAGGTATTAATTATTAATTTGAAAGTAATCAATGGCAAAATTCAAGGCCCAGTAGTCCATCATACTTCATTAAAGTGCTCATATTATGCTTTTTGGCTTTTTTCCTTTACTTTTTATTGTGTTATGTATCTTTTTTGTGCATGTTATAGGCTTACAAAACGAAAAAGCCCAAAGTCCCAACCCAAAGGCACTTAACATCTCCAAAAGAAAACACTGTTCACGAACTGCTCCAAACAGTTCTATTGCAGTCCAGCCTTTGGTTCTGGGACGAACGTGTGTTACTTTGTAACACGTTATAATGCTTGCCTAGCTGCTCGCATGCCTTGCCCTCATACTCTGCTCCTGACTGGGTAGTAGTCCTTACCTAGCTACCGTGCGTGTACGACTCCCAACAAAGGAATAGAAGTGTGATGCCTCAATCTGTCGCTAAAACAGGGTGAAAAGAGGAGCAGCGATGTGCAGAACAACAAAAATATGGTGTTTTTTGAAAATTAAAACATGTAAACCTTTATAACCTATATAACCTCTACATGCATTTACGAACCTGAAAATGAACATATGTGTACTTTAAGGTTTGTATAATTCTATTCATGAGAAGGGACAGAGGGTGTCTACCGGGAGTGTTATTTCTCAGAAGCTATTTCACCATAATGCACAATTTATTTAAAGTCATTGAAGTAAGAATACTAAATCCTGCATCAAATGGATGCATTATTTAAAGGTTTAACTGTATAAAGGTTTGACTTTGCTATTCTACTCAAATTAGGAAATTTAGATATTGACTCTCAATCTCAAATCAATGATATCAAGTTTGACACAGAATACTTGCGCACTAATTTTTATCACTAACCAACAGCTGTGATTCTTTTTCAGCCAACAGAAGCTGGTTCTAAGGAACAACTCGCCCAACGCCACACAGCAGCTACGGTTGCTTATTCGTGGTCAAGACCAGGACTGTTTTCAGGTAGATTGTAATATTTTTATATTTGAAAACTGATTAAAAATCTCATCTCAATTCTTCCTTGTTCAGGATAACCTAACATCCTGTTTTTGTGTTTTGACAACCTGCTAGGAATCACCTGCAAAGTGTTTCTTTTGTATAGTGATTCATGTTTGTTAATCAGCTATCCACTGCAAGTGTTTGTGACCAGTAGGTGCATGAAGCTAAAACCAGACAGAGAAATGCCAAGATCAATAAAAATTATATGGCATTAAAGGAATATTACACCTATTTAGCATTGCACTCCCATAACATTGTTGGACTCATTATAGACAATAAAAAAAGATTCAGCTAAATATTGTTTTGTAATATTTTATACATTCGTCTTACTTGTCCAAACCTAGAGTCTCATTCATAAAATGTAGGGTAGGATCCATACTAGCCGCAAACTGAGCAGGAGACGTTAGCATAGACGCTAATGAGCTGTTATCCCTCAAAAATGTCAGCTCATAAGAAAGAAAGGAAAGAAAGGGGTCGAACAGAGTGCAGAATCTTTAGCCAAACATGGACTTCTAAGTATTTATTTACTGAAGTCAAAGGAAAAGCTGTGTGTTTAGTTTGCGGTGAATATATTGCTGTGTTAAAGGATTATAATTTGAATTGCCACTACACTACTAAACACGAGAAATACAACAACTTGACTGATGCAGAGTGGGCACAGACGTCTGACTCTTTGGTAGTTAAGCTGCAAAAGCAACAAGGCATCCAGGGATGTAGCAGTTAAGACCAGCTTTGTGATATCCCACAAAATCACCTAAACAGTAAGCCATTTACTTAAGGGAAGTTTATTAAAGTGTTTGGTAAACTCTGCTGCCCTAATATGTCCAGAGAAAAAAGAGACATTTGAGAACGTGCTAATATTGAGCCTATTAGTCTGTCCCTCCACAACAGTCCCTGTTTTTCATGTGGCCCCTTGGGAAAATGAATTGCCCACCCCTGCCTTAGGACAACATATGTAAGAGACTGGCTAAATTAATTAACATACATCTAATTAGCTCATACGGGCTACTTAGGTGTGTAGAAGCTAGCTGCTAGTCTGGGCTGTAAACATTAGGGTCTAACCCATTTATGGAGTCAAAACACGTGATTTGGCTTTGATTTGCACTATAACTGTTTGTTTGTGAAGAAAAGAAGGATGGCCCTCAGAACTAACAATGTATGTTACTTTCACTTGATTGTTTGAAAACGTTTTATGGGATGCTCTGATATGTTATGTTATTGCATGTGTATACATTTGTATAGATGTTTATACATTTGTATAGATTTTTCTTTAATTGGAAACAAAATAGTTTTTTTATTTATGACCCCATGTCCTATTTTCACTACATGGGAGAGATCCCCTGCCCCGTTTTACAGTTTTCTTTAATGTAACTAAGTAACTTTTACTTTGAGTACATTTTAAATTAACTACTTATTACTTTTACTTGATACATTTTTCAGATAGGTAATTTCACTTGTACTTGAGTAATATTTCATCAAATTATTGGTACTTAATATACAATATTTTACTACTTTTTCCACCTCTGCTGACTACTGTAGCCGAAGGTAATACAATTAAAACCCTTGTGCTCTGTAATCACAACCACTGTGAACCAAGATAACAAGCCAACACACTCTTAATATCAATACTGCAGCATATAACGCTACAGTTTAACGCCTTCTGTTAAGCCCATCTTAAATTCACTCAGAGCATTTTGCTAAGAAGCATGTTGCCTTGAGCTTCTAGCCTCAAGCAGAGGTAAGGAGTGGGCTACAGAGGTCTGCTTCCCTTTTTACATTTTTAACCTTTTAGTCCTCAGCCTCAATCAACCCTGACGGTTAAACTGTTAATTATTAACATCCCAAATGTGAGGTATATAAACTTTTTTTTTCCCCTTCAGCTTCAGAGTATGTTCAGTCCTGAAGAGCGTCTGACCCGGCACGGGGAGCTGTCAATTCGTCCCAGGGAGGACCTGACCATCCACCTGCTCTTTGCTCCCACCAGGGTTGCTTGCATGTTGGCCAAGTTGGAGATTAAACAGTCTGGAGTCCGGTCTTCACAGCCAGGAGTCAAATTCACTGTGAGGATGTGACCATTTCAGTCCTGCTAAGTTCTCTTTTTTGCCTCCGGCTTCTCATTTGTAGTCATTTAATACTTTGCATTTCTCTCACTTAACTTATTCACCTCACTTTTTCACCACTATTGAGCTTGCATGCCTGCCTTGTACTTTCTCATCTTTTCCCTGCCTCATTTTCTTTGCTGTTTCTTTGACATGTTTTCTTACTTTCTAGAAAGACTGGACTATAGTTTAATTTGGTTCTTATCTTTCCCATTTTCAGATTCCACTGTCGGGTTACGGTGGGACAAGCAACATAATCCTGGAGGACCAGCGAAAACAGGCAGATGGCTATTTGGCAACACTGACTGACATCGCTGTTAGTCGTGTCAGCAAAGTTTGTCTGTGCGTGAGGAACACTGGCTCCAGAGCAGCTTTCATCAAAGCTGTGGCCTTCTCTGATGTGCAGACACGATCAGTTATGGATTCCTCTGTCATCAGCCTTGCCCCGTCACAGTTTGTACTTAAGGAAAGGACACAAGAGGTAGGAGAGTTGATACAACTGAAATGAACCACACACAAAAAACATTTCTTCTAAAATATTAGAGTGCTACAAAAGACAGTAGAATTTATCATTATATTAATACAAAAGGTATTACCAGCATTTCAGGTGAATACAAACCTTAATTGCCCTGATTTAGTTCTATAGCTGTCATTGGTTAGCCTGACATTGGCAGACCAAATGCAAATTAGTAAACCACCAAATCGCAATGATTCATTGCTTTCTCAACGCGGTAAGAAAAAAAAATCCATGGGTTCATCTCAAAATCCTTTTTGACTTCTATATCCTCGATCACATGACCTACAAACTGATCGAGACCCGGCATATTGAAGGACCTCCCAATTCCTTAAATTTGCTTAGTGGAGAGAGGAGGCTTTCAAAAATGAGAGGGAATTGAGGATACACAAGTACAGCCTGCGTTGTGTGTTAACTGCTACAAGGCTATACATGACAATTCATGTAGGTTTTATATCATTGAACAATGCATGCTTCATTAATCAATTAAAAGACATCAGCTGGTGTAGGGGCTAGAAATCTATTTGCAGCTGTTCTGGCCCGTAAAAGGTCATGAAATGTTTAATGTGTTTTACATTTGAGTAAAACATAGTTATTAGAAAAGCTTTGAATGAATGGAAAGATCTCACTCTATAACAATTACTTAACTGTGAATATTATAGCTTAAATTGTCCATATGGGGGGAAAATCACTTTTTCTGGGATTCGGGGTGTTATTTTGTGACTCTGGTGCTTCCACACGCATACAAACTTGGAAAAGAAATTATCCATCTTGTTTTGAGTGAGATATGGGTTTCTGAATGTGTTCTGCCTTCAATCTCAGGGTGAGCTGTTCAATATCTCCACGGCTTTCTACAGTTCTCGATGGCAAAACACTGCTAAAACACACACTAGTTCACCGTAATATACAAAAGAACTACTTACACGTCCCTGTTCTGCAGGTATTCCACAAGTGTGCCTTCGTTTAGGAAAAGTCTCCCAGCTCATCCTGCCTTGTACTGACCAAAGTAGGAAAAACAGTTAGCTAGCTGATGTTATCATTACCTAGCTAGCTACTGTGCTACTGTACTTTCTCGGCGTCCTTGAGTGCCGAGAAAGGCGCCTTTAAATAAAATTTAGTATTATTATTATTATTATTATTATTATTATTACTGTGCGACTCCCAACAAAGATAGTATAGAAGTGAGATCTCTCACTTTAGCTAAAACAGAGACCCAAACACAGGGTGAAAATAGGAGTTGCAGCAGTGTGCAGTACAACAAAATGTTTTTTTTTTTGTTGTTGTTTTTTAAATGAAACCATGTAAACCTATTGAATTACAACCTCAAAATACAATTATGAACCTAAAAATGAGCATAATATGGGCGCTTTAAACATTACACAATTACATAATGGTTTGAGTGATCATAATTCACAGTCCTTAATAGTGGTTTGTGGTGCATGTGTGGATCTATAAGACGCTGAATGCCAACAAAATCAACTTGAACGAATATACAGTACATATGCCCAATAAATCTTGTATGTGTCATTCTTCTGTGGAAGAACCATCAATACAAAAGTGCATCTGAACAAAACCAAGCTCTGATAAAACAATGACCCATCCTTTAAGTTCAAAGTTGGTACTTTTGTTTAAACAAAACATGTCTTCTTCATATTGCTGCCTGTCTTGCATATGCTATTATATGACCTTGTTACTAATACTATTTGTATGTGTTCTCAGGTGATCACTGTGTTAATGAAGTCCACCCAAAGAGAACAGGTCCTATGTCAGTCAACCAATGCACTGCTGGCTACTGTCTGTCTGTTTTGTGGAGATGAGGTCTCCCGGCAGCAGTATAGAAGGTGAGACTTTCCAACATTTAGTTTAGTTAATTGTATGCTATTAAAGTAGTATGTATAGGAATTACTAGTGGATATTGATTTAAAATTAATCAGAACTGTCTGAGAAGTTTTTCTTTGTATTGTATCAATGTCACTTTTTTCAAAGTAATGTACAGCAAATGTAAACTGTTTCAGAAGAAAACTGTATGCACTTGTTAAAACAATTTGTCAAACGCATACAGTAGGAACAATGGAGAGGAACTGAAACCAGATATTTCTTTATCTTCTTATTTCTACAGTAAGACCCAAAAGACATATTAACTATGGTCAGCTTTGGTATGCACAAAGCAATATTTGTGTGATACTTCCACCTACTGATTATTTGTACGCTGGACTATAGATTTGAATAAGCATACTGTACATTCTTTCTGAATCTTTAAAAGTTGTGATAGTTTATAGATCCTATTCCAGATGGTTCTGCCATTGTGGGAAAGCTGTTTTGTCCCCCACTCAACCCCCCCTACAGCATGTTTGTGTTTTGTCTCTTCAGATTGCTTCAGAGCAAACCAGAGGCTGTGCGGAAGGCTCTGTCTGAAAATAGTGTACTTAAAAACATCAACTTCAATGAGAAGTTCCTGGGAGAAGATAATGTTACAGAGAGTAAGCTGGCATTATAATGCTTGTCAAAGAAGTGGTCTACTCTTAAAAGATGCTGAGTCTAAAAATCGGTTCAAATACACCTTTCAGTTGATAGTATTGAAAGTAATAATCTGTTGTATGTTTTTACATTTCAGTTTGCTACTCTAATGCTGATTAATTGATAAATAGTAATTTGTACCTTGTAGTCGGTTCATCAAAACTTCTATATCTGATGTTCTATATGCTGAGGTAGCTCTTTGCAACAAAAAAGCGTTATATAAATTTGTTATTAAGGTACAGAGAAAATACTAAAAATAACTGATTCAATTTTAAAAAGGTTGTTGGAATACATTTCTAAAATACTAGTGGCTCTCTAATTGTTTTTACCTTTTCTGTAGTCTACGATCTGCCCCAACGGCCCAATGAAGCTCACATTTTCTATGGAAACATGAGTAAGGTAGTGGTGTCGTTGCTGGGAACTAACACAAAGAGCACAGACTATGAGCAGAGTGACCACACTGAGCTGCTGACGCCCTCTGCCCAACAAAGTTCAGAGACCAACAGGTACTGTCAGACTTATTTGTAACATACTGTAATAAATCGTGACAACAGAATAAACACAAATGGGGGATACAAAAGTAGACTGAATAGTGTTTATCAGTATTGTAATGCATTTCAGTTGTACATGAATCACATTTATTTAAAAAATGTATGGAGAAATACATGTTTTAATGTGCATTCTACCTACACATTGATTTGGTAAAAGCAATACTGTCAGACTATATATCTGTTTATTTTTATAGTGAACACATTTAATTAAAATGCATCTTGTAAGACAAAATTTAGAGTTTTGTTTAATTCCCAGTGGTTTGGCAAATGGCAATGTGTCTCTGGATGTGCTGCCAGTAAAAGGTCCCCAAGGTCCAGCCCTGAGAGTGGCAGAGCCCTCCTTAAAGGTACCATAAGCCCTCTTTAATGGATTTTAATGGTTTATTGTGTTGAGTGATGAGTTGGTGTTGATTTATTTTGTGCTGTTTCTACTGGATGAGATGAAACCATTTGTTTTACTGGATTTGAAATAAAAGAGTATTTATCTTTCAATGCAAAATGTCTTCTTCCCTCCAGCCTTCAGAGTCACTACATAGGCAGTCTGAGTCCTGGACCATCCATCCAGAACAACTTCTCCTTGCAACTCCCACCATTGGTGAGTAGAATCGAGATTTTAGAAAGCATATGTGAAATTTATCACTTTAAGCTTTGAATTCCACAAAAATTTTTGAATATGGTTAATGAAGCAATACCTCCAAACCAAAAGTGAATGACTCTGCAATGACATCTGATTAGTAGTCAGCAGCACACATTTGCTTATACTGTTATTGTTTTTAGATGGTACAGCCACCACTTGTCAGGTTCAGATCCGGAACAATACATCCAGAGAACTGAACTTTGATTTGTCCTGGCCCGCTCACTGCCTCACCATCACCCCTCAGCATGGAGTTATCGAGCCTCAGTAAGAATGCACTTGGTTGTTTAGTAAAATATTGGCTATAGTAAAATAATGTTTTTTGGGTTAAAATTAGACCCCGTAATGTTTGCCTGATGTCTTTCTGTTTATCATTCTTGTTTTATTTGCATTTACCACACTGTACTGTAAGTGATTATACCATACACTAAATGTTGCAATCCTAACGATTGTCATTGTAGGTGCATGTCTACTGTGAGGGACATAATCTAAAAAAAAAAAAATCCAGAAATCACAATGTATGATTTTTTAAAACTATTTATTTGTATAATACAGCTGCAAATAAGTATTTGAACACCTGAGAAAATCAATGTTAATATTTGGTACAGTAGCCTTTGTTTGCAATTCCAGAGGTCAAACGTTTCCTGTAGTTTTTCACCAGGTTTGACACACACTGCAGAAGGGATTTTGGCCCACTCTTCCACACAGATCTTCTCTAGATCAGTCAGGTTTCTGGGCTGTCGCTGAGAAACAGAGTTTGAGCTCCCTCCAAAGATTCTGTATTGGGTTTAGGTCTGGAGACTGGCTAGGACACGCCAGAACCTTGATCTGCTTCTTACAGAGCCACTCCTTGGTTATCCTGGCTGTGTGCTTCGGGTCATTGTCATGTTGGAAGACCCAGCCTTATTTGCAGCTGTATCATACAAATAAATAGTTATAGTTAGTTTTTTGGAGTCTCTCACAGTGGACATGCACCTACGATGACAATTTCAGACCCCTCCATGATTTCTAAGTGGGTAAGTGGGAGAACTTGCAAAATAGCAGGGTGTTCAAATACTTATTTTCCTCACTCTGTGTGTGTGTGTGTGTGTGTGTGTGTGTGTGTGTGTGTGTGTGTGTGTGTGTGTGTGTGTGTGTTTATAAAATTAAATTGTTTCACTTGTGTCATATTTTCTTTAATTAAGGTGCCACCTACAGATTTTGATCAGCCCCAACCCATCACTAGCAACTAAATCTACCCTGCTGCCATGGAGTGGACAGATTTATGTGCAGTGTGACGGTCAACAGAAGGTATGGGACACTTGCAGTAAGACATACAGCTTTTCAAACCCCAAGGCAAGTCAATCATGAATCTTGTCTTGGGCTGTGATTAACACAAGATCAATCTGTGCATTGTGACTACTGGTTCAGTTTATTAAGGTCCAGATTCGTGGGGACCTGGCTCTGGATGTGTCTGCAGCCCCCGCAGACAAGACTCTGTCAGCCCTGCCTCCTCAGGCGGCCACGCCAGTGTTGCCTGTGGCCAGGCTCACTGCCAATTCATCACTACCCCTGAAGACCCCACAGGCACCTCAAACCCTGGTGGAGATCAGCAACAAGACCATCATGTTTCCCTCCACTTCCTCGGGGGAAGCATCAGGTAGCGAGACAACTAACCAAAGGACGGCATTTTCTCTGTTCACCCTAATATATGGCTGTACAATAAATACAGCAGTACATTATGGTCTAGTCAGTCGTATATTAGTCCAGCAGCCTGATAAATCTTTAGTGAAAAATAGTTTCCGTTTTCAAACCAATGTGGTTTAAAGACATACCATCAAGGCAGCATACTGTGTGTGTGTGTGTGTGTATTCCTGTGGGAGACCTAACTCTCTGTTGCTCCTCTACTTCAGAGGCCCAGCTGGAGGTGCAAAATGGGGAAGTGGAAATGAGGTGGTACCTGTCATCATTTGCTCCTCCATATGTCAAGGTGATTTAAAAAAAAAAATAATTTTCTTATCTTCTGTCAACACTTTCATTCTGTTTACTGTTCTTGTCTTTATCCCTCTTTGGCAAACACATAATTATGTTACTTATATAGCATTATACATTTTATACAGAGTGCTTCACATCAAAAAGTGAGAAACCACAAAACAAAATCGCACAAATTAAAAGAAGGGCAGACAAGTGTGATAAAACCAAGCAATCAAATGACAACAGAGTAAATATCAAGAACCAAGAAAGAATTAAATTCAAGATGATACATGCGAAGGCATAGAAACAATAAAACATGTATACTATGATAATAAAACAAACAAGTGACAAACGCAGTGCTGAATAAATATGTTTTCAATCGTTGTTTAAGCTTGCATCTCTTATAGCCTCATAGCGAATTCCACAGGTTTGGTGCGTTGTTGAAAAAGGTTGAGTTGTTGGTTTTATTTGGGATAGTTTGCATTTAAAAACCAGTAGCAGTAGAGGCTGTGAAGAATTATTAAACAAGAAATAATTAGTAATGTAGGCCAGTCCCAAACCATTAAGCGCCTTATAAACAAGTAAAAGAACTTCTCTTTTGTCTCATGACTCACTCTGGTAATGAGTTTAATTTTAAGGTTCACACTCCAGATGTTTTTGGTTTAATCTTGTTTTGTCTTGTTACTGGTCATTAACTCTGGTCTATTTATTCAATGCTAAAAAGGTGCTGAACAGTTTTTCATTGTACTCTGAGCACAATGACAAAGATCTGAATATATGATCTAATCCATTTATCTATCTGATCCATCTATCTAATCAATCAATCAATCATGTGGTCCCTTATCTCTCCTCAGGGGGTTGACAACACTGGAGATGTTTACCGGGCCACTTACACTGCTTTCAGATGCTCCAGGGTCTCAGGCACTCTGGGAGCCCATGAGAAGATACAGGTAGGCACTCACATCCAACTAGAATTGTCAGTGCACCTAACATTCCTTATTACAGGACTGATCAAGGGCAGGTGTAAACATTCAGAGTTTTAGTTCCAGACCAGGTAAATTGTTCACATAAGTCCCAGGTTTTGTAGAATCTGTTGATGGAACGGGTGAGGGTACATCTGATTTATTTATTTATTTATTTTTCTCCCGGCTTAACATTCTGCATAATTTCCCGAACCCAGACTGGGAGTTGGTTCCACAAGCAAGGAGCCTGATAGCTGAGAAATAGGACTTAAACCAGCTTAGTGTGATTTCAACTAAATCTTCCAATGTCTGTAACAGGATGGTATGGTCAATAGTGTTGAATGCAGCACTAAGATCTAATAAGACAAGTTTGGAGACAAGTCCTTTGTCAGCAGCAGTTAAAAAGTTGTTCACCAGTGCCGTCTCTGTGCTATTATGCTTTCTAAATCCTAACTGAAAGTCATCAAATAAACTATTGCTATGTAGAAAATTACATAATTGATTAGCAACTGACTGAAAGGATCTTGGAGACAAAGGGAAGGATCGAGGGTGGTTTTTTTTGGTCATATTTTTCAGAAGAGTTTAATCACAGCTACTTTAAATGACTGTGGTACATAACCTGTTAATAGAGACATATTGATCATATCTAGTAATGAAGTGTTTACCACAGGTAAAGCTTCTTTAAACAGCGTCATTGGGATGGGGTCTAAGAGACAGATGGATAGCTTAGCTGAAGAGACCTTTAACATTAATTGTTGAAGGTCTATAGGATAAAAGCAGTCTAAGTATGTCAGGTCGTTCTTTCCAGTAGTCCTGTGTTTAAAGGTGAACCGTTTTATCATTTAAAGAAGCTCACAAAGTTGTCACTACTCCGAGCTAAAGGAATAGATGGCTCAGTAGAGCTGTGACTATCTGTCAGCCTGGCTACAGTGCTGAAAAGAAACCTTGGGTTGTTCTTATTTTCTTCTTTTAGTGATAAGTAAGTCTTATCTGGCATTTCTGAGGGCCTTCCTGTAGGTTTTCAGACTGCCTCGCCAATCTAAACGAGATTCTTCCAGTTTGGTGGAATGCTATTGTAGACCGGTGTGACCGTTGCTAAGGCATTGTATTGCTCTTTGTTGAGGGCCAACTCCTTTTTGTGCCTTCCCCTCAGCAACCCCCGGATTTGCTATGCCCTCTTCTGTCGTGGGTTATGTTGCTTGCCATGTTTCGGTTAGCAGAGATGGCAAAAGTACTCACTTCCCAAACTTAAGTAGAAGAACGGATACTTAAAAAATGCTCTGTAAAAGTGGAAGTACTGATTTAACTTCTTTACCCAAGTAAAAGTAACAAAGTACAAACTTGGAAATATACTTAAAGTTTAAAAGTAAAAGTAGCCTTGCAAATGACAACCATTTTTTAGAGTGCAAGCTGAGAAACTTTAGTGGACATGAAAAAAGGTTCTTAATAGGCCATTGGCTACATTTTAAATGGATGTCTGCCAATAGGCCTAAAACATCCCATATATGATTATTGTGACAGAGACTGGGACTCCAGGTTAATAGATTCTGACTGAGTAGCAAGGTATGAATTCAGTTGTGATTTTGTGAGAATAACAGATGTGGTTTCTCTTTTTTAATCTTCCTCTTAACATTTAAAGGAAACTACATGTAGTAGTACTCAAATATGGCTTCTGGAAAGAAAATAAAGGATACAATATGAATGACTAAACAGACATTACTGAAGAAGTTCCCCAGCACATTGCCAGGAGTCATTCTTGATGCCTACTATCTCAAACATCTCTCTGCCTTATCTCTAGATAAGGCAGAGGATGATCGGAAATGTCGTGCTGCTTGTCTGCCGAATCTCTGGGATCTCAATTTTCTTTATTTTCAGTCATGTTGCCGTCCATACTTCTGTGTGCTAACGCTAGCGGCATCAAGCCACAATGATTTGCCGCAAATGAAAGCAGAATGCCGAATCTGTCGAGTCTGCTTAGTGGTTATGGTCAAGTGAAACGTACAGTACTGTATATTCCCATCCAATTGGATTGAATTCAGTATTGATGACAATAATAACGGTAACTCCAGTGAAATGATTTGAAACGTGTTAGTGAGGACTAGATTTGGACTGTATTTAACGCTGATTCTGGTTTCCAACTCCGCTCTTAAGTTTTCATCCACTTGTCAATCAAATTATCTGAAGTTTGGTTAAAAAAAAAAAAAATAAAGCTGGTGAAACAGGTGAAGAACACAAACAACAAAATCACAAGCTAACTTACTTTAAATGTGCACGAATGATAGATAAATACAACAGTCTTAAATGAACTGACAACATCAGTTATACGACTTACAGTTCTCAAGGACTCACACACAAAATGTCAACTCCGGACAGTTAGTCTTTCTTTTCTCTCACTTTTTTCTCTGTGTGCCTTGCGAGCCTGCTTGAGGTTTGAGGCGCGTGTCCGCGCTATTCTCCGACATGCACTCACAATCACACCTGATAGACGACCTTTTGTACAAAACTAAAGTAACGATATAAGTCTTTATTATAGTGACAGTGGATAGACATGAAAGGGGGAGAGGGATGGGGGGGTGACACGCAGCAAAGGGCCGCAGGTTGGATTCGAACCCTGGTCGCTGCAGGATTCAGCCAACATGGGGCAAAGGCTCTTATTGGGTGAACTAGGTGCGTTCAACGTTACGTTTGTACAAGGCAGAACTCTACAACAGCTCAATCATGTCACTGATGTGAACATTAAATGTTACTTACTTACTCCTCTTCATCACCTATGGGACATAAGGCTGTAAAGAGATCTCTCCATCACATTTATTAATTGGCAACATGCTGCACATTTCCCAATGACAGGTGCATCTGATCTAGCAGCTCCTCTTCTGAAGGACAGCACTGTTGTTGCCAATTTGGTTTTTGTTTGTGGTGTGACTATTTCACTTCTAGTCTCTAATCTTTTCAGATTAATTTAAATAAAGGTTGATCAAACTCATAATCATTTTAAAAACATAAACTGTTTGTGTTATTTTTTTTAAAAGCCAGCAATAAATGGCTCATTTAAATCTAGAGTGTTCATGTAAACACATTAGCAGTGAAATTATTTAATGCATAATAATTGTGAAACAGTGATTTTTTTTTTTTCTCAGACTATAATTGTACCAACAAAATGTATAATCGTTGCATCCTTAGACCTATCTCCACAGCGCTGTGGAGTAAGGTCAGGATACACTACAGATACATTCTGAGATAGGAGGAAAAGAAATTCTAGGTTGGCTGGATTTCTTTAAGCCAATCACAATCCTCTTTGACGGTGCTAAGCTCCAGAAGCAGAAACGGTGGCTCTGCAAAATGGTCTCAGGAAGGAACTTGTTTTAGTGGAATATTTGTGCCCCTACTACATACATTATAAGTGAAGTTAGGTCTGGCAATGTGAGACTGTTGACATGTTAGATTTTGCTATAGGTTGGCCTCTCTGGCAAGCATTTCTGTGGTTGAATCGATTCTGATTGTGTCCCTTATTTTTCTTGCTTCCCCAGGTGCCAATTACTTTTCTGCCCAGGGACAGAGGAGACTATGCCCAGTTCTGGGACTTGGAGTGCCACCCTGTGTTTGAGCCCCACCAGAAAACCAGAATCCGCTTCCAACTCTGTGGCACTGTGAGGACTCATTTATTAGTTTTGTGGGATTCAAACACCCTAGTACTTACATAGTTACATAGGTGCTTCTGGAGTGAAGGAGTTACAGTGGAAAAGACTATGTTAATATTTTATGTTAGACCGTTTAACCGTTAGTTAAGGAGTCACTATAATTCTGAGTTTTGTTATAGTATGTTAATGTTTTCTTATTTGCTCTCCTTAAAGAGTAACTAAACCACAGAGTTTTGGCTGAAGTGCCTCTACCTTGGAGATTCTGTAAAAAAGTATTAAAATGGATGTTAGGGATCCACAGTCTGCAGAGCGGCAGAGTCCGGAGCATGGATGTATTCTATTAACTGAATACCAAATGGCACCTATTCAGTTCTATTGAGTAGCCTGCCAGGGGCATACAGCATAAAACTTTCTAAACTTCCGGGTTTGCTTCCTAATATAGGGCTCACTGAAAATGTGCAGTAGTGTTTCTCCAGCTAGCCCCACCCTCAAGTTCCCACTTGGCCCATAGACTTTACATTATGTCACAGGTTTTTATGTTACTATCTCGGCTAGAAGGATGTTTTTTTTTAAATATAAAAAGTCCATGGATTAAAAATGTTACTTTAGTCGGGTGTTTGCAAACACAGCATACAAAGTTGGCCCCTTCTCTCCGGCTCAGAGCCAAAGAGACTTTCTTTTACTTTTAACACAACTTTATTTATGCCACATTGTAAAACTGTTCCATTGATAAATAGAAACTGGTAAAAGGAAAATCACTACTTTGTATCATATGCTAAAAGTGCCTTGCTCGTATCAGACACTAAGGGGTGTGACACATGAAAAAGGGGTTCACACCCTGAACCCTTTTTATTGGCTGGGGATTACACACTCATGTGCTCTTTGTTTACGGCAATTAACGTCCCACACACAGCAAAATAAGAACAAAAGACAAAACACAGACAAAGAGCACTGCCACATAGGCTGGGTATCGATATTCCATTCCAGTATGGAACTCAGATCTAGAAAAAACTTCCTATTTGAATGATTTTGCTTGCAGCCAATCATCAATTTGTTCACCAATGCGTTCTTCGATTTTAATGCAAATTTTGATTGGCCCACTATCACAGCAGCAACAATCCATAGAGTATGTGGTGAAGTAGAGCGTGTTGTATTTGACAGCAGTTCAGCATGCTGATGTGCTACCAAAACGTTCAAACGTATCAAAAGAAGTACCCTATTGGGAATCAGTATCACTTAATGTATACTGGCCCTGCCACCACACACTTCTGGTGGGTCATAAGTGATCATTGAGAGGAACTATGAATATTTTTTTTTATTAGCCTAAACATTGTTTTTTTTGGAAAATCCTGCATTTTATACCTTTTTTTTTTTTTTTTTAAAGTATAAAAAAATCTAAAGTATGAAATAACATTCCTTGTTTCATACTTCTCTCCCAGCAACAAAGCACAAACATGTCCAAATCTACATTAGACCAACATTTATCCACCATTTTTATATCCTAATCAGACCGTGTGTACAGCGAGCAATCATATTCATTCACTACTTCACTTGTTTTACTCTTCAACCAAACCATGTGTTCCATGTGTATTCTAATGCTCACTTTAAAGCATTAGAATGTGTCATCATTACCTTTAAAAATGAAAGCATGTATGGTACTGTGGTACCTTGACTATGGCTTTGTAGTGTTAATGAATTAAGAATGAGAAAAGTGGGATGTGAAGGGGGCCACCCTGCTGAGATGAACCTGTAGGCTTTGCGTGTGTGCCACTTTAATGTGAAGTGTTATGACAGACAGTTATCTTTAGAGCATACACACACAGGTGTAATTTCAAATGGCTCCACATAAGTAGGTTAAGTGGCTAAGATGAAAGCGCTTATCTTGTTGTTGCCTTATTTCTTAGATGCAGTGCTAAAAGTGGAATGCCAAATCCTGCAGTGGTGTTAAATGCTAATTTGTGACTCCAATATACGATAAGACTTTGATTTAGATATGTACCTGAAAGTTTAATGTGGAACTCAATATTTGTAATGTCTTTTTAAAATTAGGTTTTTATCTTGATTAGTAGTAGATTTGGTAGCAATTTGTCTCACAATAATTAACACCAAGTCAAATGTGTGTGCATTATATACTTGAAAGATGTTAAGGTGTGTTTGTGTGTGTGTGTGTGTGTTTGTGTGAAGGGAATAAATTCTGGACCAGTGGAACGACCACAGGAAGGAGACTGCTCTCTGGTGAAGACAGAGGCCACAGTCAAGACCAGGAAGAAAGCTGATTCCTCAGCAGGCAAAACCAGGTGTGACCTGCTTAGCTAAAACTTAACAAGCATACGGCCCATACCACAATCTCTATAGTAATGCATATCAGCCCGTGTAGGAGATGTCAGAATAACAGTGCAATGATTTAAGGTACTGATCCTGCACCACAGAACAGTCGGCATGTTTACATGCACACCAATATTTCACTATTATTCAGAATATGACAATATTCCGAATTTGCCGCAGGTCATCTAAACATCATATTCCTGTTGGATATTCCAAATAAGGCCTTTTTCCGAATTAGCATTTTCCAATTAAGATGTGGGTTATTTGCGTTTTAGAGAAATTCTTTGGACAGATTACAGCCTCTTCTAAAATTTCCTTTGGGATAAATAAAGTATTTATCTATCTATCTATCTTGCCTGTTTACGGCTTACGGTCAGCTGGAGAGCCGATAAGAAGAAGAAACAGAGCAATTTTTAAAAATGATCAAAGAATAGATATCAATAGGTTTTTGGATATTCGCGCACATCGCTGTGCCGACCTATTCGAGAAGATGGTTAAAGGAATGAAAGAGGGACGCTGTGTTCAAATGGTCCAACAAGTGCCACCACTGGTAAACTTTGAAAAAAATCCTGTTTTGCAAGGCTACATGTGAACGGGAATATTAGTGGAAAACTTACTTTCATTAGCTATGTAAACCGCTTAGTCGGAATATCGTCTTTTTCGTAATTAGGGCAAAAAACAGAATATTATGTGCATATAAACTTCACTGTTTCCTTTCAACTCCCTACTAGGGATAATACATGACAGAAATGGATGGTAACTCAGTCTTTACGAGGGGAAAAGATTCAAGCATCCAGTACTCTACACATTAGTCATTTATGTATTGATTTAAAAAATGATCATGATTTACTCAGAAGAGACTCAGAAATTCACTATAATAACTGAGTTTAATGTAAGTTTTTAAGTATGTGTCTCATCTTAAGGTGTTGATTGTGTAACAGTTATGCATTCTGCTTAAACATCTACAATTTAAAATTCTCAGTCAGGAGGAGGCTGTGCGGAGGGGGGTGTATTCACCACAGGATCTATACACCTTCCCAGCCACACGAGTGGGTGAATCCAGCACTCTGAAGGTTAACATCCGTAACAACTCGTCTGATACGCATGAGGTAAGGTATGCCTTATTTTATGAAGACATTGGAAGGTAAATTGTTTACTTTCTCACTTACTGCAGCAAAAACTAAAACACAGTATATACAGTTTAAAAAAGTGAATAATGCTCAAAATCCTTACAAGAATAACAATAATAATATTAATTATGAAGAGAGTTCAAAGTTCACAGCAAGTGTGTTTCTATTATGCGGCTGCTGGGACCAAAAGTAAACAAACGACAACAAAGGAGGAAAATAATAAAGTGCGATTTAACCAAACTAAATTAGGCAGGTGTGAAGACCCTCTTAGACACAGGAAAATAGGGTACAATTAAAAAAATATAGAAATTACCCTTTAAGTAGCATTGCCACTAGCTGTCACTCCCCGATGTAAGTCAAGTGCAGATTTGAGTTGCGCATGCTCAGATTTAAACGGTTTATGGCATAACGTGTCATGCTGAAATACATGAAATAATAAACTTTTCTCATTACAAACCATAACAGAAGATGTTAATTATTTCAAAAACATTTTAGCTATGTTTTTTTGATTGCTAACTTTAGCTCAAAAAAACAACCTTGTTGTGTTTGATGCTAACTTGTAGCCAGCAGTGAACGAACTTGGTTAAGTAGGTCCATTTTTACTGTGACATTACAGAAGTCTCTCGTTAGCATCTTGTATGCTAATCGTCGCAAAGTGACGCATGCGTGACTCAAATCTGCACTCAACTTCTATCGGGGAGTGACACTAGCTCACATTGTGTATGCTGTTATTCCACATTGCATGACTGTCTTGATTTATGTGTACTGAATGATGACTGTAATACCATCTAACAATTGTCATTGTGCTTTGCATGGATTTGATATTTGATGTGTGGCTTCTCTAATTAACTTGCAGCTGACATTTGTAAACCCAAAGGAGCCCTACAACATCAAGCACTCCAAATATTCCCTCAGGTAAGTCCAATGGTCGTCACAAAAATTCTCAATATTGCACTTTGATAGTGGCTGAAAGACACCTTCGGAACCAGTGGTTTATAAACCATCTTTATAATCAGTGCCTACCTCTGTTTACTTGTTACTGTACTTTCATTTTAGGGTTTCCATGGTCTATTAGAAAATGGTTTTCTTATGAAACAAATGAAGTAACTAGGTATTAATGTTATGTCAGGAATAGTAAATACAACTCAAGACATACTTTGTGATGTAACTTAGTTTATGCAATGTTATTTTCCCATTGTGACTGCTCACTGTGGGAGACCCTGTGAGATGTTGGGACATGGAGGATGATGTTACTATTTAAGGATACACACACCTTTAGAGTAGTGATGTTTTGGCCTTTGGAAGGTGTTGCTTGCCACAGGTACCAGCTGTGCTGTGTTATGCTATGCTGATGTGGGACTGTTTTCAGAATGAAATGGATTTTGTATTGTTGAAATATTGGTATGGGAAATACATATTGAACTTTATTTACTTCCTCAACTTAAATAAAGCATTGCCAGATATACCACTGATGTCATGACCATTGAAATAGAATGAGAGAGAATGAGTTGAGATCTGTTTGTTGTGGTTTTTTGACTAGTTAGAGGAAAAAATGGCAATTGTATTCATGGAGAAAACACACGTCAGTGGGGCTGTAAAGTGTCACACTCATCATTTTAAGAACTCTGTTTTGTTATTTAATGAATAGAATTTGATCCTCAATTCCTCTTTAGCGGGAAGCCAACAGACATAATGCACAAAAAATGACTTTCCATGTTTTGTCAAAAAAAAACACCGCAGTGAGTCTGCAACTTGCTCCAATTCATGTTGCAAAGAAGATTATGCGGACGTTTACAGTTCTTTGCAATGGCAATGGTACACAGTAAAAATATCTGCCACTCTGGACCATCTTGCTTTGTTGATTTAAATGGGACTATCCATTCTACTCTCATTCTATGGTCATGGCCTTTATCTCCAATAAGAGTGTTGGGAGCATGGCTGTGTGGATTCATGGTAGCCTTGTGGTGACCCTAGCATGTTGTGGCTCTTGTTATGTACTCTCATTTCCACCATGACCACACTGAGCATAATGTACCCCTGCTTCTCACCTATTGTCTCTTTATTATGCTGTAATCTTTTGTGTGCACATGGATTACAGTAATAGTTTTTTGTGAAAATGCATGTATAATTGTACTGGTGCAAGTGTTATATATTCATGGTCATTTCATAAAACAATTGTCTATTAACTGCTGCTGTTCTTTTCTACCCATTAGATCTCAGCACTATCTGAAGCTACCTGTCCAGTTCAAGCCCAGTACAGCAGGCAGACACACTGGAATACTGCTCATCCAGTCAGAAACAAGTGGAAGTCTTGTTATCCAGCTGACTGGTGATGCATTGCCTTGAATCCACCATCCTACGCCACCTCCTCAGGCTGGCTGGCTTTGGGTGGATGCTCTTCCCTGTACTATTGATCATGGGACAGACGAGTAACCAAGAGGAAAAGACAAAACTGCAAACTGGGTTCAAATAAAGGCAATCCATCATATTTGGCAATATGTAACTGGAGATGACAGAGACTCTCCTGCCAACACAGGTCTGTATGCCTCTGGATGTGGCACAGATGTCGTCAGCTGGCCAATGAGTGCCTGTTTGTGCCTGAAGGTGAATGATTTTGTTTCACAAAGCTAACGATTTTTGTTACTTCACTCTGGATCTGGTTATCCAGGAGTCATGTCACAAGGTAGCATTGTTGTTGCCATGGGCCCTGTCAGACAGTACCAGTTGCACTTTGAGTTGGTCACACAGGAATGCCTTGGTCTCTTTTTGGAAAAGCCAAACCATGTTTGTTTTTTAGCCATGTTCCATAGCAAAAATCACAAAAACGGACAGGGCATTCTTAATTGTAATAAGACTACACGAGATTTAGGATTTTTTTTTTTTTTTAAATCACAACCTCTTTATTTAACGTCTGTCTACTTTTCATAAAATGTTCTTAATCTTCTGTACTGGTGTGGTTTCTATGGAAATGGCTCCCCATCATGCAGAGCCCATCCACAGTGCCCCTTGTCAGCGCCATGTGTTGACTTCCTAGCAGCCTCCAAGACTCGTTGACCCATGGTCATTGAAGCTCAAGGCAACCACGGTGATGAATGATTATTACATGCTAAAAGAGTAAACTCTGGTAGGGGTTTTGTATGGCAGCTTGCTAGGCCTGCTTAGTATGGTTATCATGGCAAAATAGTGTTAATCACTGTTCCAGTCACAGAAAATTACATCCCCATTTCCTCTTTTGGGCCTTTGTCAAATGGGCAAAATTGCTTGGGGCTATTGGATTCACATCTATAAATGATTTTGGAACTGGAATGGTGTTGGGAAATGTTCATTAAAAGAATATGTTAACATTGTGACACCCTTTTGGAAATAAAAAATACTAGAATTAAGCATAATTTTCCTTTTAGTTTTAATATGAAGGCAGTAAATTGTCACAGGCTGCTCAACATGCCCTGAAAACTATCTGGTTTTTTGATAGCTAACGTTGGCTCAAAAAAACAACCTTGTTGTGTTTGATTGCTAGCTTGTAGCCAGCAGTGAACAAACTTTGTTAAGTAGGTTAATTTTTACAGTTGATATTTTAAATTTACAATTTGCACATGATTTAAGTAGTATATAGTGTAATATATTGTATGTACACATTTTGAATAAAGTTTTGTGATAAATAGCTTGGCTGTCATTTTTTAAATCATATTGCTGTCAGAGGGGTGGGGGGTATTTATAAAAAATCTGGTTGAAAGGTAGCCTTCTGTTTATTTTCCTGTTTACCTATCTAGCTCTGATTGGGCTTTGGTGGTTTGTACTGTTTTCCTGTGTAGAGGACAAAAAAACATTTAGACAAGCATTGCAAACTGAAAATAAAAAGGGATTAAATGCAGTGTATAGCGGCAATATTAAAGATGACGTGAGAATGACATTGCCCCTGTACTGTCTTTAATGAAGTTCATCCAACGTCAAACTAAACAATTAATTCAATTTAAGGTTCTGTTAAATACAATGCTATGTGGTCTGGCTCTGCTTTATATTTCAAACTTTAAATTCTTATTCTGCACCATGACCTCTCAGATCTATTCAATTTTATTTATAGTATCAATTCATAACAAGAATTATCTCGAGACACTTTACAGGTAGAGTAGGTCTAGACCACACTCCAGAATTTACAAGGACCCAACAGTTCTAGTAGTTACCTCCAGAGCAAGCAACAGTGCGAGGAAAAACTGCTTTTTAGGCAGAAACCTCGGACAGACCCAGGCTTTGGCGATATTACTTGAGACACACAATGGATATGTGATGTCTCACCCAGACTTGGAATGAAGCTGGCTTAACAGGAGGATTCCTTTTTACAGTAGCCTGAAAAAGAGTAAAATATGGCTTTAACAGCCTCAATATATCAATTTAGCTTTGCTTTTAAGCCCTTAATTTTATAATCCTACATCAGAATGCTCTGATATTACTTGAGACACTGGATATGTGATGTCTCACCCAGACTTAAAATGAAGATGGCTTATCAGGTGTATTCCGTTTTACAGTAGTCTGAAAAATATATCAATATAGCTTTGCTTTTAAGCCCTTAATTTTAAAAACCTAGATCAGAATGCTCTTATATTAACTGAGAGACACTCTGGATATGTGATGTCTCACCCAGACGTGGAATGAAGCTGTCTTAATTGGAGGATTCTGTTTTACAGTAGCCTGAAAAAGAATAAAATATGGCTTTAATGGCCTGAAAAAAGATATCAATATAGCTTTGCTTTTAAGCCCTTAATTTTAAAATCCTACATCTGAATTCTGCGATATCACCTGAGAGACACACTGGATATGTAATGTCTCACCCAGACTTGGAATGAAGCTGGCTTAACAGGAGGATTACGTTTTACATTAGGCTGAAAAAGAGTGATTAATGACTTTAACAGACTGATAAAGATATCAAATATAGCTTCAATTAGACATTTAAGCCTTTAATTTTAAAATCCTACAACAGAATGGTCCGATATTACTTGAGACACACACTGGATATGTGATGTCTCACCCAGACTTGGAATGAAGCTGGCTTAACAGGAGGATTCCTTTTTACAGTAGCCTGAAAAAGAGTAAAATATGGCTTTAACAGCCTCAATATTATATCAATATAGCTTTGCTTTTAAGCCCTTAATTTTATAATCCTACATCAGAATGCTGCGATATTACCTGAGAGACTCACTGGATATGTAATGTCTCATTGAGACTTGGAATGAAGCTGGCTTAACAGGAGGATTCCGTTTTACAGTAGCCTGAAGAAAGTAAAATATGGCTTTAACAGCCTGAAAAAGATCAATACAGCTTTGCTTTTAAGCCCTTAATTTTTAAATCCTACATCAGAATGCTGTGATATTACCTGGGAGACACACTGGATATGTTATGTCTTACCCAGACTTGGAAGGAAGCTGGCTTAACAGGAGGATTCCGTTTTACAATAGCATGAAAAGAGTAAAATATGGCTTTAACTGCCTGATACAGATTTCCAATATAGCTTCAATTAGACATTTAAGCATTTAATTTTAACATCCTAAATCAGAATGGTCCGATATTACTTGAGACACACACTGGATATGTGATGTCTCACCCAGACTTGGAATGAAGCTGGCTTCACAGGAGCATTCCGTTTTACAGTAGCCTGAAAAAGAGTAAAATATGGCTTTAACAGCCTCAATATTATATCAATATAGCTTTGCTTTTAAGCCCTTAATTTTATAATCCTGATCAGAAGGCTGCAATATCACCTGAGAGACACACTGGATATGTAATGTCTCATTGAGACTTGGAATGAAGCTGGCTTAACAGGAGGATTCCGTTTTACATTAGCATGAAAAGAGTAAAATATGGCTTTAACTGCCTGATAAAGATTTCAAATATAGCTTCAATTAGACATTTAAGCATTCAATTTTAACATCCTAAATCAGAATGGTCTGATATTACTTGAGACACACACTGGATATGTGATGTCTCACCCAGACTTGGAATGAAGCTGGCTTAACAGGAGCATTCCGTTTTACAGTAGCCTGAAAAAGAGTAAAATATGGCTTTAACAGCCTCAATATTATATCAATATAGCTTTGCTTTTAAGCCCTTAATTTTATAATCCTACATCAGAATGCTGCGATATTACCTGAGAGACACACTGGATATGTAATGTCTCACCCAGACTTAGAATGAAGCTGGCTTAACAGGAG
Source organism: Etheostoma perlongum (assembly GCA_026937815.1). Classification (NCBI taxonomy): domain Eukaryota; kingdom Metazoa; phylum Chordata; class Actinopteri; order Perciformes; family Percidae; genus Etheostoma; species Etheostoma perlongum. The sequence continues at coordinate 27,959,233 of CM049376.1, read as the reverse complement.
GATTCCGTTTTACAATAGCCTGAAAAAGAGTAAAGTATGGTTTTAAGAGCCTGATAAAGCTATCAAATATAGCTTCAATTAGACATTTAAGCCTTTAATGTTAAAATCCTACATCAGAATGGTCCAATATTACTATGTCTCTTGGTGGTAGGTGACTTGCCCTTTGTTATTGTATAAACAACTCCGATATTTCATTTTGTCTTTGCAGAATTTGTATTGCAGAATTTTTGTTAATTGCATGCTCAACATTTTCTATTCTTGCGCTTGTGACGGATAAGGTTTTATTTTTCATACTGGACTCTTTGAGCTTTGAATCAGAAATGGCAGTTTCTTTTTCCACGTGTTTTTCAAAATAGGATTCCATTCCACTTTAATCTGAAAACGCCTGCAAAACTGCAATTTCTGCTCCTGAGGCTTCAATCTGAGCATCCATTTCCAATTGCTCCATTTGTTTGCGCAATGACTCCGCCACCTTCTCCATTGCATGTTTCTGTTTCATAGTTGCTGCGCGCGCCAGAAGCGCGGCTCTCTTTGCTTCTGCTTGTACACGTACAATTTCAATAGAAGATTTGTTTGATCGACTCAAAACCCTTGATCCAATGTTTGACACACTGTCCATTGGTTTTATTTAATTGTCGTCAATGTCAACATCCTCATTTCCAGCGGCTGCCCCATTTGCCAAACATTTGTCACATTTTGGGAAAATTCATTGACACTCAAAAGTTTCGCCTTGAACCAAACGTCCCTTTTTTCCCTTTCTTCCACAGGTAACAACTCTAAAAGAATAATTTGTGCGTCCTTTGGGTCCTTGATCAACATTTGATATTTATTGAAGTTTTTGTTTATTTCAGTTTCATAACCAGTTTCGCACATCAACCCTAGTATTGTCCTTTTTAAGTTGGCAGCTTTATTAAGTGTCATTTTTCTTAGTTTCTCTAAGCCATCTATTTTATAAAGCAATGTCTTTGTTTTGAGTTTTTCTTGTAATAAGAATTGTCAGTGAATTACTTGTTGTCCAAGAGTTTCAAACTTGCATTGGATATGACAATCTGTTTATTTAAAGTAAACAAAATTTAATCAAACAAAATAACTGCTCTTCTTTTAATCGTTATCCTACACTTTACCACGGTCAAAAACCTGTGACCTTACCGTGCATACCACAGCTGAACCAATTAGGCCACATTTAACTTCAACTTTTACACCTCGAGCATCACAAGCTGGTCAACCAATGAAATGGTCCAACAGCTGACATAATGACATACATTAAGTTAACATGGAGGTATACTTGCTGATTGATTAATGAGCTGATGTTGTTTAAACTGGACAGTCAAACTCACCGGAACCAGCTACATTAGTCTCTCCAGAGTTTCACTGCTCAGCCGTTCCAGTTTGATCCCAATAATTTGGTAACTCACAGAGGAAAAAGTGGAATTGTTAGTCTGTTCTACAGCTGCTGGCCTCAGCTACTCTCTGAGTTAAGGAGGCTTGAAGGGCGGGGCTGTAGAGGACTAGGGCAGGGCTATATAGAGGAGGCAGGGCATTCAAAAGACTTGTTAAAACATCTCCTAACCTTGTTTAGAAACTGTATGAAACTAATTTCCTTTTCTTAAAACAACTTTAAATTGGTTTTATAAATGAAAGCTTAAGATAAAATTGCTTCACAGGGGCAGAAAACAGGAACCATAACATAGTCTATATCCTTTACGTTCCACTTCTGGGATTGCTCAGTTGCCGCTGGATGTCCCTCGTTTGGGCTGAATGCCCGTCACCTTCCTCTTCCTTTGTGTTGCTGTTCTAAACTCTGGTGGGTTTATGTGGACTATGATTTATTGCTCCTCAGATTTCTGCAGGGTTAGTGTTTCAGCAGCTGGAAATCATTGTCTTAAACCACTGAGCTATCTTACCTGACAAATCGGTCTTGTGTTCTTCTCACTGCAACATAAGGTTGGAACACAAAGCTTTCAGTGTCCCAATCACTCTCTAATCACCCTGAGCTATCTGACTTAGTACAGTATGTTTAAAAAGTCACAGTATATAGTATGTTGAAAAAAAGACGTATTATAGTATGTCGTAGAAGTTAATAAAAAGTTAAAAAATTACGATTCAGGTAGAATTGTTTCTTTAATGGAATGATTTGGAATTGTTTAGAGGTTTTCGTTGCAAATCTGAACATCAGATCCAAATTTAATATGTGCAAGTTTTGGTTTCCGTAGCGGCCAGGCGCTTGTTGTGTTGCAGTCATGGCGGCACTCTGGTGTGGCTTTATTTTGCATTGAAAAAGCCCTGTAAAACTGCAACCCACCTTTGAATCAAAATAAAAGCTTCCTCTTATTTGTGAAATAAGAACGTGACCCGTTTCAAATCCACTCCTCAAAGAATCAGAATCGAGAATTGATAAAAACCGGAATCAAAAGGAAGAATCGGAATTGGAATCAGAATCGTTAAAATCGAAACAATGCCCAACCCTTGTCATAGTATAGTATGTTGAAAAGTCAGTACATGCCATAAAATGCACATAAAAGATAGTTTCCGTTGAAAATATGGCACTAAATAAAAAATAACAAATATGTATGAATTTATTGTTTCTGGGATTATATTCCTGTTAACTTCTTTTTGCTAAATAGTTCTTCTGGGACACCATGTTCAGGAATGTATCTTTCACAAAGTAATTGTGCTACTGTAGTTGCTTTCTGATCTGACATAGGAAACGGATTAACATACTTCGTAAAATGATCCTGCACTACAAGCACATACTTGTGTCCCCGGGAAGTGAGTGGAAGTTCAGTAATATCTGTACATACAAACTGGAAAGGTCTTTCTGCTTGTATGGATTGCAGTGGAGCTCTGTGTCGTGGGACAGGTGTTCTGTATGCTTCACATGTATGACACCTATCACAAAAATCATCTATATCCAACCTCATGGTCGGCCAATAGCACATGGTTAGAGCTTTTTTGTATGTGCAATCAGCGCTATAATGACCAGAGCAGGGTGTTCCATGAAGAATTTTCATTGTCTCTGTAATAAGTGTGGTGGGAATCAGCACTTGATACACAACTGGCTGTCCTGGTGCAATGTGAGCTTTACGACAGAGTATGTCACAACACAGTACGAGTTTAGGGAATTGCCACCAGAGTTTTCTTTGGATTTTACCTTTTACCTGTCTAAGATAAGGACGTTTGTGTTGCTGTACCCATTTGTACACTTCTGAGAGAATGGGGTCAGACAGTTGATCAGCTACAATGTCATTACCTTGACCAGAAAGTGTGTGTTGTAACAATTCCACACCTACATTGGTTGTCTGAACAACAGTAGAATCTAGTTCCGCACAGCAAACCTGATCCGTGGTGCTGATCATAGAAGAAGGCTGTACTGGTAGATTGTCCAACTGTGGAGTAGGAGTGTCCAGTTTGACAGGAGAAGAGTGGTGTTCCTGAGGAGTTTCTGTGTCCTTTGAGATCACTGGGTCCTGTGAGAGGGGAATCCGTGACATAGCGTCAGCATTAGTGTGTTTCTTTCCTTCCTTGTGTAGTATAGTCCACTGATACGGATCCAACTCCAAAGCCCAACGACCTCGTCGTCCTGTGGGGTCATGTGTGACATCCGATTTCCGTAGAGGAAGGAGGGGACGGTGATCTGTGATGATTGTAAATGGATTACAGCTCAAGTAGTGTCTAAAGTGTCTAACAGACCAGACAATGGCCCAGAGTTCTTTGTCATATGTGGACCATTTTTTCTCTGTGCGGGTCAAAACATGACTTGCATATGCTATAACTCGTTCATTCCCATTCTGAACCTGTGAAAGCACTGCACCCACTGCATAGTTAGATGCATCTGTACTGAGAATAAATGGCTGATGAAAGTTGGGAAATGCCATTATTGGAGGGGATGTGAGTGCATCCTTTAATGCCTGAAAAGCAGTTGAGCACTCCTCGGTCCAATCAAATGGCACATGCTTTTGCGTGAGTCTGTGAAGAGGATAAGCAACGAATGCATACTTGCGTACAAAACGTCTATAATATGAGCACAATCCCAGAAATGCTCGTACCTCTGTGGGTGATCTTGGGACAGGCCACTCACCTACACGGTGGCTGTTGACTGGATCCAGTGTAAGTCCATCTCGTGACACAACATGTCCCATATACTTGACTGCAGACTTGCAAAAGTCACATTTCCTGGGATTTAGTTTCAAACCAGCTTGTCTGAATCTGGTGAGAATGTCTGTCAGGTTCTGAATATGATCGTCAAAGTCCCGTCCCATACAGATGATGTCATCAAGATAAATGACACATGTTGTCCAATGTAGACCTCTCAAAACAAGCTCCATAAGTCTTTGAAAAGTTGGTGGGGAGTTTTTCAGACCCATGGGCATTACCTTGAATTGGTTGAGACCGTCACCTATTGTAAATGCTGTTTTGGGCCTGTCTCTGTAATGCATTTCAACTTGCCAGTATCCACTTGACATGTCCATGGTGGAGAAAAACTGCGAGCCGGACAGTGCATCCAGACTATCATCGACCCTTGGGAGAGGATGTGCATCTGTGACGGTGACAGAGTTCAGTGTTCGGAAATCAACACAAAATCTGTATGTGCCATCTTTCTTTTTCACCATGACCACTGGGCTCGCCCAGGGGCTTGTACTGTCTTCAATCAGATCCTGAGCTTTAAGCTCTTCCACCTGACGGCGGATCTCTGTTTTCATTGAAGGAGAGGTGCGGTAGGCTCTTTGTGAGATGGGAGTATCACAAGTAGTTGTGATTTTGTGTGTGACTAGGTCTGTCCTCCCAAAGTCAAACGGTTGCTGACTGAAGACGTCTGAGAATGAGTTTAAAGTGTCTTTCAATCTGTCATGTTGTGCACTTGTGAGATCAGGGTGTGAAATATCAGGCAGTACAGGTGGCTTGGAGAGTGCACGTTTCTGGATGTTGACATTACAGACAGAGCTTTCCATTACTGTGTATTCGTCTTTGCGTGTCAGTCCCTTAAGCGGTACATCCAACTTAGCCGAGATGACCATCTCCGACATGGCTGGGAGTGTAACTGTAGAAGATACTGTGACATCCGTTAATTTAGGGACATATTGGTGTGGGCTAACCAGTGGTACGACTTTGTCATCTACTATGAGAGCCATGTTTCTGGTATTTACAATAATGCTATTAGCAACCAGAAAATCCCAACCCAAAATCAGCGGTTTAGTACAGTTTCTGACAACTTGAAGAGCATGTGTCATCGGCTTGTGAGCAATACTTAAATTGACTGTAATTGAGCCAACAGAGTCCAGAGGGTTACCTGTGACACCAGTGAGAGGAACAAACTGTTTTTCAATGGGCTTTTTGTGTAGAGCATGTGTAGACATCCTAAAATCCTCACTGATAACGGAAATATCTGCTCCAGTGTCAACAAAAGCATGTACAACCGTATCCTCAATCACAACTGACACATATCGTTTTGATACATCCACCCCACATAAACTGTCTGTGGAAATGTCCGTGGGCAAGACGTTACTGTCTCTGTGGGCCTGGGTAAAGTTAGTAGTTGGCAATTGGCCCCCATTGTCAACTACTGGTAGTTTACCTTGTTAGAGCTGGTGTGAGGAGAATGAAACCGTACATGTCCAGGACTTTGAGAGTGGTTAGACTGATGTCTATCCTCATGGCGGTCTGGAGAGCGGCCACGCTGTGTGTATTCTCTGGGTGAAGGGCTGTAGCCACGTGCACGGCGTTCAGATGATCCAGAACGATTATGTGAAGTCCGTCTGTCATACCAGTCTCTTTCATGCCTTGAAGGTCTGTAGCTATCACGAGCTGAGTGTCGGTCATAAGAAGAATCTCTATAGTTGTTTCTGTCTGACGAATAGTATCGGAGGCGGCCTCGTCCACCATCAGGAGTAGGGCTTCGCTGACGAGGTCTGTAGTCTGAGTGTCTTGTCGCTGGCGTTGAACCTCCAGTTGTAACTGTTCAACCCTTTCTGACAGCGTCTCCAGTGTTCTCTGCATTATCCGGAGATCATCTGAGGTGGCAGAGTGGACACCGAGAGCAGTGGAAGGGGAAGGAAGGTGAGCCAGTGTCAAGGGAGGGACAGGAGGTGAGACAGCAGGTGTCTGAGAAAAATGTTGCAGAGTATTTGGAGATGAAAAAACCCTGCTAGCCTGATGAGCAGTCTCAATCTGTATTGCAAACTGAAGAGCAGCTTCCAGAGTCTTTACCCCGTGCTCATGACAACGCAGCTGAAGATACGGCTCAATACCAGCAATGAAACGTCTGAATTTTTCTCCATCTTTAGCATTTTGTCCATATGTAGGAAAAGCTTCCTCTACCAGTCGGCAAATGTCAGCAGCAAACACTGGTAGGGCCTCACCCGGCAGGCGAGTACATGCATTAATGTAACTTTGACAGGTAGCCAGATAAGCAGTCTGTCCAAAAACAGCTTTCAATTTTTCTTTAACTGCAGTATAGTCAGACTTTGTGGCATCAGGTAAACTGTCCCAATAACTAAAAGCAGCACCACCCAGGCGCGTGGGCAGCAGCTTAACCAAGCTATCTTCATCATGAGTGGGAATAGCCTCTACCGACACTTCAAAACGTCGGCACCATTTTGAAAAGTCCTCTTTTCCATCTCCCATAAAAACATGAGGAAAATCTCCTTGGGGCCTGGCCCTAGTGAAGTTCGAGCCAGAAGGGAAGGGCAGTTCGTTCCAAAAGTTCTCATTGGCCATAGTTACTCATGGGAAATGCACGATTCTTGAAAAGTTGCGTTACATACAGAGTTTATGATAAAGACGTGGTTCCACAACTTAACTGTCTTAGCTTTGTGAGCTAACGTCAGGCAAATCCGTGTTGATGTCCTAGTATCCAGAGCAGAATGTTAACAACTTTTCCAGGCGCCGTCCCACGCAGACAAGTGCAGAATTCCCGGCACGAAAATCCACGGAGAGCAGAAAAATAATGTGTCCCCTTCGCCAGTCTTTGTAACTCACAAGTGTTGTCCGTTGTTGTTCTCTCTGCGATTAAATGTCCAATAGAGTCCGTTATTTTTTTTTTTGTCGTCATATTCCACCAGCACACCGACCGAGGTGCTAACTTGTAGCGGGAGCAGTCCAAGGCGAGGAGAAAAAATAACGTGCCGTCGTTCGCGTGATAATCCCCGGCAACTCAAAAATGCAAAATAAAATGCTAGCCACAAACCCGCTGCCACCAGTGTAACGCTAGTGAATGTTTGCGTTAACTATTAACTAGTCGTGATTACATACTAGTACTTTCGGGGGCGTGGATAGAGTAAGAGCACGGAGACAGCTTCGACGGTAACTTGGTCCATTTCTTTAATCACACTTATTTTAGTGTAGAACAGCTTAGCACTCATAACATACATGCCTCAGCATCTCCTCAATATCCCTCCGCCCACCTGTTAACTGAATTACAAGCAGGGTAGGCCTACAACATCTTAAATAGCTCCCTGGTTAAATGAAGGAACAGAATACACTATATGAAACCACAAATGATGGAAATATTACTTATTTCAGTAACTCTATTATTCACAAAATAAATCTCATCTTACAATATCATATTTGACTTCTTTGTTTTGGGTTTTAGAAGTTAGAATTCAATGCGGCTCACCCGGTTTGAACCTAGGCTACAAGCTTCAATCACATACATAGACTTTTTTTCCAATTGCTTTTTTGTTAACTCTTTTGGGTTACATGAGGAGCAACTAACAGCATATTTGGATGACATATGACTTGGAATCCAACATAAATTCCCAATTACTCAGCGGCTCCAAACCAAAGAACAAAAACAGAATAACTCAGCTGTTATACACTGTTACGGCCCCTGCCTTTTAGGTTAGTTTAGGCTTCTTGTGTTTTGTGTATGTAAATTTGTCTGTGTGGTGAGGATTGGCCTGCGTGATGGCTCCGCCGACTTCCGGGTTCCAGGCCGTTGATGTTGATTGGCGAGGCTGCTGTGGATCCTGCCAATCACCTTCCTGCAATCAGCCCAGTGAGGGTTCAAAAATGCTCATGGATTCATCAGTCAGGGCGGCTGAATGTAAAGATCAGTCCGCCATGCGGTCCGGCTAGCTACCCTGTTGTTAAAAGTTGTTAAGAGTTAATAGTTAGAGCCTGTTGTGCTTAAAGTCTTTGTTTTTGATATTCTACATGTGTTATAATTTGGCAAGCTAATGGGTGCTGTGCTCTTTTAGTTTTGTTTGGAATTTCTTTGTTTATATAGGCAGCACCCATTAGCTCTTTTTGTGTTTGGTACTTTGCGATTGTTTTAATTTAAGATCCTTTCTTTTATTCCGTGACCTCGTCTCCCTTTATGTATTGGTTCTTCCACTCATGCTTTTTATGTTACGCCCATCATTACAACTGGCCAGGTCTTAACAACACCAACTGATGCAATCATTCATCAATCAGCTGATTGTCAAAAGGGTGTGATATAGATATATATATATATATATATATATATATATATATATATATATATATATATATATATATAAAAATAAACATGCTTTACTCTCAATATTAATATATTTATGCACCATTCATCAAAATAAAAGTTAATATCTAAATCATAATGTTGGATCCAACATTAGGGGAGGACTCTGAAGAAGCTTTCAGGCTCTCGTGCACTCAAGTAGCTTTTTATAAGTTATGTTAACTTATTGTGTGCAGGAACCATTGCATCAGGAGTTAAGGATCTTTCAGTTAATCTTCTCAATGAGCGGCAACTATCATGTAGTAATGTGTGGGTTATTGTCTGGATGAATGGATGATTTGTTTGGTCTCTAAAATATGGATCAGTGTTTCCCAACATCCTCAAATGTCTTGTTTTGTCCACAACTCATAGATATTCAATTTCCTGTCACAGAGGAAAAAAGAAACTAGAAGATATTCACATTCAACAAGCTGACAACAAGTTTCACTGTTTTTTATTTAAAAAACGGCTCACATGCAATGTGTGTTATTGCAGAGGGTTCCTAGCCCTGTGATTTAGTGTGCCTTTGGTTCATGGTTGGTGGTTGGTTTGGTGGGTTGTGTCGACCTCCATCTCCACCTCTTTCGCTCTGTCCCTCTGTCCCAGTGATTACTAAACGTTAAAGCCCATGTTGCAAGTTAACCACCACTGTTGATTATTGGGTACAAAAAACACTCAAGATATGTATATCATTTTTAAAAATGTCTCCAAATAGTGTTAAAAGTTAGTTTTTGGTCATTTTTGGTGTTCGCGGGTTTATGAAGTGAATTCGGCGATGACGTCACGTAGGGGAGTTAAGTCTCAGCCTAGCACTAGAACTACGGTGACTGACTGGGATGAGGAAGAGGAGGAAAGGCCAGCAGCCGAATAATTACGAACCTACCAGACGTGAGAGGGCAAATGAGGAATTGTCAAGATTGTGGGGAAGTCTTCTTCATTTATCTCCTTCATTTATCTCCTTTATTTTAGCAACGCAGCAGTGCATACAATGACTTTACTTTTTACTGTCAGTGAATAGCACCGAGTGAACGTCAACGTTTTCTTTCGATCTAGTGACAGGGATCCTGTCGTTAGTTCAGATAAGTACTGGTACACTTATCTAGATATAGTAATAGAAGGCATCCCCGAGTGTTATTTCTAAGTGTTTACCTCTTCCTCCGGTGAAAACATGTCGCTTTTTGGCCGGTGCCTTTGTGTGTGGCGGCGAAGCTGCGGTGGAGAGCGGGTGCTGTAGGGGAGTGAGTGGGTGGAGAGCGGGTGCTGTAGGCGAGTGAGCCTCCGGTCGGGGAGCGAGCGTCCGGTCGGGGAGTGAGCCTGCCGCCGGTCGGGGAGCGAGCCTCCGTCGGGGAGTGATCCGCCGGTCGGGGAACGAGCCCCGCGATCAGCTGATCTGAAGATGCCTAAATCCGTTTGTGACATTTCAGGCAGGATCATGGTCCTCCCCAACCAGCACGCACCAGTATTGTAATTGTTTATATTTCAAACATCACGGCAGGTTGATTGTGGGCGACAACGCGGTCGTGTTAGCTTACCGAAACTCTACTGCCGAAGTTGCTGGCTGGCTACGTGACGTTAGCTATATCCGCTAGCATCCGTACAGGCTAACTATAGCCAGTGAGCTTTGTGTGTAACGTAACAACCCCCCCCCCATCTCGTAGGAGCGAAGCTTACTATTTCATTCAATACAATTATGGTACAACAGGTGCACTAATGCCACATGTATGATGTTGACAACATGGACGCATATATATGCAACACCAAAGGCAGTCGTAATATTTACCTAGCAGGCTAGGCTAACGCTGTTGTGCTAACGTCCGGTGGCGTAGCGTTAGCTAGCGTTAGCTAGCCGTCTAAACTTGTGAAAAGCCGAACAACACCCCCTAAGCTGTGTTTCACTTTCCCTCCAATATCATTATAAATATAATAAAGTCACATGGACTCAATCGAGACCATAGACTGTTAATATTAAAGGACCAGAAGCCACATTAGGCCAGACCAGTGGTAAATACAATGCAGGCTGCTCTGTTATCTCCCTAATGTGACGTCATGCAATGCATTGTGGAGGGAAAATGAAACACTGTAAAATTGTGCCCATTTTTTGATATATATTCAGTTTTGCAATATCCAACACCATCAAAAACAATGGATAACAGTTCAAATATTTACTACCAACAAGCAAATTGCACAAATTCGTTGCAAAATTAAACCTGCAACATGGGCTTTAACTCTTCCCTGGTTTGTCAATAACATCTGAAGCTCAGCTGGCACAGAGTGATGGCTGATGTTTGCAAATCAATTCGTGGAAGAGGGAAAATGTCCTAAAAGCTTAAAGAGCGGCCGCTTTTAGCTGATGAGTGGCTGGTTGTGCATTTGTCACCAGAATAAACAGATCGACAGAGAGATCTCTCTGTCACAGTGCCTCATTTGAAGAAATTTCAACACAACGCAGAAGTTTGTCACGTTGAGAATAACTAACTGTTTGCTAGGTTTCCAGCCTCTAAAGCCCAAACTTGAAGACTGTGGGGCTGTTGAAGAAGAAAACCACGCAGGCATTATGGCGATGGAACAGCACAACTACAAATCAGAATCAAAATGGGATGTTGAATAATTAAAATCTTTCTGTTCTCTTGTAAAATAGTCCCATTTTTAAAGGTCTCATGGCATGAAAATGTCACTTTATGAGGTTTTTTTTAACATTAATATGAGTTCTCCCAGCCTGGCTATGGTCCCCCAGTGGCTAGAAATGGCGATACACTGTTAGACTTTTTATTGTATTTTTGCGGTAAATTACTGGCAACATGTTGCCAGTAAGTTACTGTAACTACCCGATTACAGTATCATAACTGTACTTGTTTTTTACAGTATTATAGCCTTACTGTAATTTAGTTTTACAGTAATAATACCCTTACTGTACCTTAGTTTTACAGTAGTAAAAATACCCTTTCTGTAACTTAGTTTTACAGTAGTAAAAATACCCTTACTGTAACTTAGTTTTACTGTATAATACCCTTACAGTAATCATATTGTAATTACAAATTGCTAAATAATATTGTAATACTTGCTGTATTATAGTTTTACTGTAATTGTGGTTCACAATATATTACACTATTTGGCATTGGCTGTACAAACAATTTTAAATATTTTACATAAATGCTTTTGAATTTAATAAATTCCAAATAACTGACTTTAGCCCATGTACAAAGTAATACATTTTTATTTTTAGGTACAAACATCAGGAACAAGATATTTTTAACTCTGAAAGTGCAAAATAACAGAAAATTGACATACAAGCGATGCTAAAACAATGTCTAAATATGCGCCAAACACTGGGCAGAATTCAGAGGCGAATACATGTCTGAACAATGTAGTTACCATTTGAATTGATTCTCAAAACAAATTGAGCATTTTTTAAATCCCCCAGAAATCTAAATAACCTGTATTTGCAAATGTATACAAAATGTGGCGTGTTTGTTACCACAAAGCTGAAGTTGTTGGGCTTTGGTTGGGGAGGGGAAGGAGGAACAGTCTGCTTAGAAGGATTTGTGAAGGCTGGACCCATGGTACTCTTGCTTGCTCCACATCTTCTGGAAGGTGGACAGAGAGGCCAAGATGGAGCCTCCAATCCAAAAATGCTCTGGTGGGGGGTCCATACTGGACTGTATGAGAAGCAGAGAAATGGTCATGAGTTTATCTCATCTAAACTGTTAACAGACTTACAACTTGTGCAAAAACAGAATATGACAAAAATAGTCCCCAGTAGTGAAGTCCCCAGATAATTTTTCTTTTGCTGTCTGTCGATGGGTTTGGTGATGGTGATTTCTGATCTAACTAAGGATCTTCCTCTATAAATAAAAGGTCAATCTCAGTAGGGATCCTTTCCAAATGGTGTCAGAAACTTAAAATAATAATTTGACACCATCAGTGGCAAAAACAGAACTTTTAGTGGACGAAATTGACGACGCACATTTGCCCTATATGATTACATTAGAGCCCGGTTTGAAAGCTGCAGGTCAGTGTTCTCGCTCAGTAGTGGACCAACTTCAAACATTGTTGTTCTTATCAGTCACTTTTATATAAAAAAAAACAAACAACTAAGATAACTTAAATTAAAACAACACTTTGTAGCTTTTGCTGCATAACTGTGACCTCTGCTTACACAAGTGGTAAATACAAGATGATTTAGTTGTGTCAATGTTGTAGCAGGCAGGGTACGTAGCTGCACTACTTCATCGTACTGAGTAATCATTTTTTTGATGTTAACTATATTATATCACACAAGAAAATGCTTACCTAGTTTGGTGTCTTCCACTCAAATTCCATGAGCCATTGGAGGAAAGTGGTGACTCTGTAGCTGATGCTCGTCACCTTTCTTTGGACGACTCTAGTCTTGTGGCTTGTAGTAGAGTGCGGATCGGGCCCGGATTTTTCTGTCCGAGCCCGGCCCGCGTCCAACAGAGCAGTAACCGAACCCGACCCGAGCCCGACAGTCATTAAGATATTCATGTCCGAGCCCGACCCGAGCCCGACACAGTTAAAATTGCATTTGTTTCTCATACTAATGACACATGTACGTTTGTTTGTGTGGAAAGCCCGCTTTTATTAAGCAATTGTAGGAAGGCATTCGAAAATGTCAACAGATGAGCGCATCAATGCACAGCTGACTTTCCTTCGTTTTCAATAGTTTTAAAATCTCCTGCGGCCAACTTTTGAACATCTTCCATTGTTGCGCTGCCACATGTAGCTTAATACGCACGTCTTTCGTTGTCACAGCACACAGGAAGACGGATGTTAGGGTAATATTTGACATTTATTTTAAGCTGTTTTAAATTCAAAATGTTCAATGCCTTATCGCGCTGATGTGACCGAGCCCGACCCAAACCCGAGCATCCTTTCTAAAAATCTGTCCCGAACCCGGCCCGACCCGTCGGGTACCGTCGGGTCCCGTCGGGCATCCATCCTCTAGCTTGTAGCCACTGTAGCAGTGTACTTGGTGCCCTCATCTGGGTTGATCAAAAGAAAAACAGGTTTAAAATGTTCATTATCAAGAGAAGTCATCTTCAAATACAGCCCTTTATTTACACACACACACACACACACGTATATATGTATGTATGTATGTGTTCGTGGTTCCTGTTTAAAGGAAGTGGGACATTGCTCCTTTCCACATGCAAACCTATAGCTTGCCATGTGTTGATGTTTTTTCACATGTCTACAGAATATTCCTAATTCTAGAGTACACAGGTTGCAAAACGTACACCTGTACTTACTTTTTGTTGTATGATGATAGATTGTTGAAAGGGATCATGTGCTCCTGTGGGTCATGGGGTCAGACCTTCTTCCAGCTTTCTTTTTCCTCCCGTCACTCTCAGTTGTTCTAGTCACTGGTTGTTGTTCTACATATGAAATGATGAAATTTTATATTTTAAAGTGAATGCATGGAGTTATAAACACAATTACAACAAGATAAAAAAATGCATTAGTATGCAGGTAACCAGTATAATGTAGGTAACTTTTATATAGTTAGAATAACACAGAATGTTATGTGATGTGTTAAAAGTTAATCACTATGCCATTATAAACAACTTGTTGAACAATCCATCAAATTTAAGTTTAAGTGGCTAGGAAAATACATTTTTAAATTTTACTTTTCTTTTCCCCCATAAACCATGGTAGCTATGACTCAACTCCTAAAACCATATGCTTTGAGTTACACACTCTTTAGCTTAGGTCTCATACACTAAAAAGGATGAACTATATGAAATATCACATTACAGGCAAATCTGTGCTGGACGTCACGATGGTTTTAAGTGGCCAAACCCTGAAGCCAAGGCAAAAAGCTGCTCTCCATAAATGCTGAAGACACCAAAACTAGAGCTAATTGTGGTTACCATTGAATTAAATTTAGCACACGTCTTTTTTAGCTAAAAAAACCTGCCAAGATTATTTTTCCTTTCCATCCATCACAGTAACATTACTTAAAGACGCTTTTCCTGTCACCCGACATATAGAATGGGTGCTTTTTTTGTGTTTTTAAAAAAAAAGACATAGCCTAAATGTTAACTAGATGGGCAAATGTAAGCTAAAGGTAACGGTTTAATGTTAACTTTACTTCCACTAATATAACCGCGTAGCCTATACTAGGCCTATAACACAGCTGTAATGAGTTTTGCTTAATCATTCTAAAACACTGACAAACCAACCAACACGCTCGGGAATATAACGTTAGCATTAACCGGAGGTAATGTTAGCCAAAATGTAAAGGTAACGGTTTAATGTTAACTTTACTTCCACTAATATAACCGCGTAGCCTATACTAGGCCTATAACACAGCTGTAATGAGTTTTGCTTAATCATTCTAAAACACTGACAAACCAACCAACACGCTCGGGAATATAACGTTAGCATTAACCGGAGGTAATGTTAGCCAAAATGCGGCAACAGCTAGCTCAAAAGCTAGCAGCAACCGACCTTAAACTTCCAGAATATATGTTACATTGTATTTCAGGCAATGGTCTGACAGTAAAGTAAAAAAGATGTCCCGAACAGCGCATGTTAAACGAGTTGTGTAAGCTTTACCGAACGTCGTAATTACAGCTAGCTAAACCACGGGCAAAATGTTAAGCTCCAACTTCCTTGGGGGGGAAGCTAGTTAACAGCTTGCTCTAGCCAAGCTATGACACAGGTCGGTAACCTAACGTCGCCGCTTGCGAAGGCTTATCAGCAGAGATTTTAATGTCACAGAATTAGCAAAGATTTATCTTACCTTAACGCTTCTCCAGCTCTCTCTGAGTAGTGTGTGTGTGAGCGGGCTCTGGTGCGCGCGGACCAATGCGGCACTCCTTTGATGTCTCGAGCCTATTTCGTTTAACACCTTTGAAGTATCTACCCGCTATTCTTTTGAAGTCGTGAGGTCAGAGGTCAAATATGGCGGTCAAGCATTTATGTGATCCCTTTCTTGTTTGTCCCCACAACTCTCAATAAGTTATTTACACTGCTGAAACGCATGTCACAATTTTAAATTACCTTCACTGCTAAAAACATAATAAATAAAATGTAAAATATCTCTATAAAATGAAATAATTTAATTTTATAGAGATATTTTATTTTTCCATTTAATTTCTATGCTTCTATAACATGAACTAACAATTTTATTTAAGTCTGTCTTATTCACCTACAGTAGCACTACTGCTGTTGTTTTACAGCAGACTACCGCAAATTCAAAAAATACAGTAAATCACTGTAAATGAAATGTTAATACCCATAATGCAATGTTTATTACTGTAATTAACCGGAAAAGAAAATTATGGTATTTTACTGGGCATTTTGTGGTAAGTAACTGTAGAAATTACAGCTAAGTCTAACAGTGTAGGTGTAAACCGAGCCCTGGGTATCCTGTTCTGCCTTTGAGAAAATGAAAGCTCAGATGGGCCGACCTGAAATCTTGCCCCTTATGACCTCATAATAGGGGTAACCTCCCCTTTCTCTGCTTTGCCCGCCCAGAGAATTTGACCCACCCATGAGAGACAGAGAGACATCATGGTTTTCAAATGAGCAAAGTGGCAGATGGTCAAGCTTTTGAGGAGGATAGAGGGGGGGGGGCTCTATCCTCCTCAAAAGCTACAGGCTCAGAAATGGCACATACTAAGGAAAGCTCATTGTGGGACTGGCTCTAGTAGCTGTAATTCTGCACCAAGTGTGAAATTTGTGAAAGAGACTTCAGATATGGTATTAGGGGACCACTAAGGTCTATATAAAAGCATCCAAAGAGCACCATGTCATGGGTGTCACGGAACAGAATGATGGACTCAAACGCACGGCTCGGGGAAAGGTATTTATTGAGGGAAGAAGGCAGAGTGTGGGAACAGGGAGGCGGAGGACCAGGGGAACAGGCGAGGCTTGGCAACCAGGCGAGAGAAGCGAGAGATGGACCTCGAGGGGAAACCGGGAGCCGGGAGGAGGCAGGAGCTCAAAGAAAGCTGAGAGAGATGATGAAGAGGAGGGGGCATCGTGGAAGGAGGGCCGGGGTCTGAAGCCAGCTGACCGGAGAGAAGTGAAAATAAAAAAGAAAACACAAGGAGAGTAAGTAAATAGAATACACAAAGGAGCATGAGGAATAGTTGTAGCTGTTGTAGCTTCACCCATGTAGCTGAAACAACAATCAGGTGAAGAGTGGGTGAAGAGCCGGGGTAGATATACAGAGGTTGATGATGATGGCAAACAGGTGTGAACGGCGGAGCGGGTGATGACGGGCAAGTGTGGCAACGAGGATCCGTGATTGCAGATGGGAGGCAGGTGTGAATAATCAGCTGGCTTCAGACAGGAGAGAGGGGAAAGAAAACCAAACAAAGGACAGGGCAGGGGCCTATTGCACGAAAGTAGAATAAAGATATCCAGGATAAATGAAAAAGCGCAGCTTGACTTAGTGTGATCCGCTCATCGCGGCTTAATCGGTTGCACGGTTGCCGAGCCAGAATGAACAGGTGGAGCTATGTCAAGCCAGGTGTAGATAGCTGGGATAAGTGCATGTTCACGGCTTTCTCACATAGACCACGGTATCGATCACAGATTTACTGATGCAGAGATGGAGAAGACGCATGCGCCATATGTTTCACCCAATGAGCAGCAGCTTCTAATGGAAAGTAACGAGGAGGGGAAGAATATGCAAAAAGGGAAATACGGCTCTTATCAAACGGAGAGAAAAAGCCCAACATAGCGGACCCGACTGAATGTGTGAGGGTGTAATAATATCTCCTTAGCCTATAGTCACTCTACATTTTTATAAAGTTGTAGGCTACACTGTGTTATAATTGCTTTAAATATGCTAGTTTCATGTTTCTGTTTTTATGTGATAAATGTGCTGGTTTTACTGTAAAGTGTCTTTGAGTAGCCTACCATGTAAAGCACTATATAATTAAAATGAATTATTATTTAGCCTTTGCCTTAAAAGTGAGCAGAGGGAATTAATGTTCCTCGGGAAATGGACCCTAAGGACTCTAGGCTTAATTTCAAACCCTTATTCACAACGCGAGGACATGTTTTACAACCATATGCACAAATCTCTATAAGCTAAGTCTAATTCTTTGTACAATTAATGTTCATACAGAACAATCAGAAAGGGACAAAAACTAGAAAAAGAAGTAAATTACTTCAATACACGCTGTGAGCATATGTAAAACAATATTCATGTTTTTTTATTCTTCTGACAAGTGACGCACCAAAATAAAAAGATTAAGAAGCATTGTGGTGTTCCCGGTGTGATGAATGATAACTCCACTACATACGTACTGTATATAGGCCACGTTATTGGTCCAGGGATGGGAGACTAATTGAGAAGGTTATGAAACCAATGTAAGCTATAATAAAAAAAAACATTAGGCCTACATATTAAGGAGTAACACAAACTGTCCTTTATTAGAGAAGGATAAGCAACAAGAAAATGAAATCATGAATGTGTTGGTCTCTGACCAGTCTGCCATTATTATCATCTGGGAATATCGCTACATTAATATCGACACTTAATCTTCTGATCGCGTCATGTAACCTGAAGCTGAGACCACGGACGCTGCGCTGCTCGTCTCTACTTTTACAGAGAGAGTGGACACCGACGCGACTCGCAGGTCTGCCGGCAGGCAGCGGCCACCGGGCAGCGGCCACCGGGCAGCGGCCACCGGGCAGCGGCCACCGGGCAGCGGCCACCGGGCAGCAGCCGCACGCCAGCACGGTACCGTCCCACCGGGAAAAGTCCCAGTCCGCATCAGGGTGCCAGTGCAACCATTCCTAACCATCTAAACAACTGTAGTAGGGTTTAAATCAAACTCGCGACAACAATAGTGACAAGTAGGCTAATGCATGTTAATGAAAAAAAAGCAGAAGACATGCAGAAGGCAACGGAATAACTAACACGTTTATTTCGGATCAGACGGCAGCTGATTTAACACATGAGACTCCAGGATTAATCTTAGCCTGGCTGTTAGCCTGCTCTGGACCAGGCTAGCAGCAAAGAATAAATCTCCATGGTTACTTGGCTGGGCTTAATTCAATCTGGTTTCGTGCAACCGAGTCAAAGCTAAATTCATCCAGGATAACTTGAATATCCCGGCTTAATCCCTTATCCTAGTTTCGTGCAATAGGCCTCTGGATGACAGAAAATGAAGTAAAACAATAAACAAAACAGAAACTCACGGCCAGCTGGACCCCAACCATGACAATGGGACCTTTAAAGGCTGTAGAAAGTGAACCTCCTTTCCTGCCATGCAACCACTAGATGTCGCTGTTCACCAAGGACAACCCACTGTTGTGTTCAAGCTAACTGACTGCAGGAGGGTTCTCTGTATAGGTCTCCTCACATGCAAACTCCAAACAGTTTCAATGGAATCACAAGTTGACAAGAATTCTGGGATCAAAATCTTCTGTGAAACAAAATGAGACACTTGACAATGAGTCACATGTGTTGTTTATTTTAAAGTACTCCCAACAAAGTTGGGAGCACACTGGAGTTCACATGGACATCCAGATGTTTGGTTAGAGTGGGTTAAGGTCTGTCACAGCATGTTCTAAAACAAAGCGACAAAAACACCCAAGAAGGAGACCAAATGTTGACAAAAATGTCATAAAAATAAAAATAAACGACATACGGAAAAAGAGTCCAAAAGTATTTAACGAAACAAGATGACACTTTGACGTGTTGTGTATTTTAAACATATACTCTTAACAGAGTTTTGTAGATGAACTGTAATATTATCATGCAGGAGAGTGGAGAAGGAAACACAGCCAGTTCTATAAAATCCAAGTCAGATTATTGACCTTTTCAAAGCTAAATATGCATTTGTATTAAAGAGCAATTCACCAAGCTAAACACATGAACAAAGTTGGTTCTCCCAGCTGGATGAACTTGTCTAATGATTACTATTATAACTGTACCATACATAGACGGAGTAAGGATGAAAGTGTTACTTTTACATCCAGTTCAGGGCATGTTTTTGTATCTTTTAGCTAAAAGTTTGTTAACTATTGTCAACACAAAAATGACTTTGTGTCTCTGAGACATTCTCCAGACTTTTCTTTCAGACTCATTATATGGCAGAACATTTTATTAATGAAAATAATGTTACCTAGGAATGAATCACATATTCTATAATCTTCAACTCAAAATATAGGAAATAATAGGAAAGGGGAATTGTCTGTTGATTTCAGGGCAACACTTTACAAGAAAAAACAAACAGAAGAGACTGCGGCAGTGTCCACCAAAGCCAGCCTCCTCTCTTTTAATAGGCAACTAATGGAGAAAAATGAATGATGAATCCTAATGAAACATGTGGGACAGGGGAGGAGGGGGTATGAGGTTTCCAGCCACCCATGTCATATAATTTTGACTGTGATGAATTAAAGAAAATTATTGCAAAGTAAACTGTGTATTCATTGCAGGAGGTATCATTTATCACCTCCTGACCTGTCAGACTACTTAATCAATTAATGCCCGTGCATTAATCCATCTTCAGTCTTTCCATAAAGCTAACACTGGATGTCACATAGAAGTGGTGATTCATCACAGGCTGACCATTTGAGAAAAAATATGCACTCTCCCTGCACATGCTGAACGATAAATACAAAAATGATACAGTATTTCCTAAAATACCATAATACTTTAATGACGTTCAGACAGGTAAAAGAAAGGAACACATTACTGACACTATTAAAAACCA
Source organism: Etheostoma perlongum (assembly GCA_026937815.1). Lineage (NCBI taxonomy): Eukaryota > Metazoa > Chordata > Actinopteri > Perciformes > Percidae > Etheostoma > Etheostoma perlongum. The sequence goes on along the minus strand of CM049376.1, from coordinate 27,939,055 downwards.
TAGCACCGTTATGGTTTTAAGTTTTCTTTTTTTGCAATGAGAAATATGTAGGCTAACTGTTGAGTTCTCTTGTGACGAAATATCGTTACCTAAAGATTTGTATTTATTTAAACAAAAGCACAAAATAAACTTAACTCATTTAAATGTGTTACAAATACTGCAAAAATGAAACTGAATGTGCTATATTCACAAAAGATGTTCTATGTGGAAATTCTATAACCCTTAGTTTGTTTGAAGAAAACTTCACCTCAGCTTTTATCTGGGTACAAATCATTGATGTCAGTTCTCTGGTTAAGTCTTCTTTAAGCAATAAAAGCAATACCATTGCATAGAAAAATCTAAATGTCCAGATTCAAGAGCCGCAAATTATGTTTTCATTAGAAAACTAAAACATTAAAAAAAAAAAATCACTTCTCATATCTATGTACGATGCTCCGCCTTGCATGCTCAATATGTTGCCATTACTGTCTCTTTTTTCCTACCGAACTGGAATGCATCATGTGACAAATCAGCTGATAGAAGAAAAAAAAAGAGAACAGCAAGGCCATCTTCTCGTGTGACGCATGGCTCACGCTACGGTACGCCATTTGTGTCTAGCAGCAAAAAGCGCGGACTGTGGAAATAGTCGTATAACAAGAGGTAAGTACTATTGACGTTTGACTGTATTGCCTAATTATTTCCTGAGCTGCTTTTACTGAAACGATAGACGACTCTCCGGTGTGTTTTTTCGCTCTGTTTCGGCAAACTGAAGCACTGTTAGAAAGGTCGATGTTAGCCTCCTTTTTGGGCCTCTGTGCTGCCGTCGTTTTCCAAGCCATGGCATAAACTAGACCCGCCTTTGTCGCGCTTTGATTGGACTATACAGCTGATGTAGTAATTTAATTGGACGTACTGTGTATCTCAAAATACGGTTGAGAAACATGTCGCTAGCTAGCAAGTTAGCCGCGGTAGCCATAGCCAGCGCCAGCCGTTAGTATCAACAACAACTTCACCTGATTTGTATGCAGGTGCGAGAGCCATTTACGCCTTGTAAAGAGTTTCCACGCACTGTTTTACCCTGCGATACTGGACGGTTTGCGTTGTCGTTGGTGTTTCCAAAGAGCAGTCTAAACACCTGTTCGGCTAACTTAATAATTCTTTAAATGTAGTGAAGCCGCTGGCAATTTATTAACGTCTGGTAGAGTAAGCAGGTCTGCACGTCGACAACTTGGCTGTGTTGCGTTCCAAGTCTTGTTAGTTAAATGACAATTTACCAGAGGTAGACTAATTGTAACTGTCTGTGAATGCGGTTCTAACCGACACCATTGCCTTCTGCTCCCTATCCGTTCTCCGGTTTAGAGGGAACGTGAGGATTTTCCAATCATAAACCTGGAAACACAAGTTTGACACGAATTAACACCCTTAATAATTCACAACAATGTATTCCTTATTTCTGCGTTCAATCTTGCTAGCTACATGACGGGAGAGACCAAGTACACAACTTCATATTGCTCCCTCCTTTGAATCCTGTAGTCATATTCTACCAAGAGTACACAGTGGATGGCGATATTGAGCTTAATAAGCCCGCTCTCAAAGTTGGACATTGAAATAAAGTGCTCATTGGCTGACCCTCAAAATCACCTTTTAAGGATCCTATTTAGCAAGTACAAATAGATGGAGGCATGGAGGCATGTAAGCACAAACAAGGCATGGCCTTTATTCTAGTCTATGGACATGACCCACTACACACACATAAATCTATAGGTGAAGGACAGTATTCTATATAGATTATAAATATCAAAGGAAGAATGTAGATAAGTATTATATTATTTATTATAACGTATTTGTTATATCCAAAATGTAGTCTTGGTTATAGTGGTGTGTACTCAAGATTTTATATATATATATATATATATATATATATATATATATACTTATACTTATACTACCGGTCAAAAGTTTGGGGTCACTTCTACATTTCCATACCACTCCATTATAGACAGAATACCTGCTAATTTGGGTGGGGGGGCTGATCTTTAATGCAATACCTACATTGCCCATTACCAGCAACCATTCATCCAATGTTCCAAAGGCACATTCTGTGTACTAATCTATCATTTAAAAATAAAAAACTAGAAAAACATTGGAGAACCATTTTACTATTTTGTAAGCACATAATGTATTCTGAAAACGGCTGCCCTGGTTAAAAAAACAATGCAACTGATCTCAGCTGGCATTCTGTCTACAATGGAGTGCAATGGGAATTTCTATCGGACCCCAAACCCCAAACTTTTGACCGGTAGTATGTGTGTATATATATATATATATATATATATATATATATATATATATATATATATATATATATATATATATATATATACACTTGCAACTGTGTGAAAGTAAAACATTAGAAATATATACCTTTACTGATCTAATTGTCTAGCTCATGCCTAAAAGCATTTAGTAATGATTGTTTTGCCTTGTTTTGTTTTGTTTTGCTTTATTTTGTTATAACTCCTCTATTCTGTTCCCTGTATCTCCCTTTTATTGTCTGTAAAGCGACCTTGAGTGATGAGAAAGGCGCTGTTAAATAAAATGTATTATTATTATTATTATTATTATATGTATTCTCCATGAAATCATGAAATGACAGTGACTTAAGTGGACTTGTTTTTACGATTGTAAATAAGCAACAACAGCAAACTCTCATGCTGGCATGTTGATACCAAACAATTTGTGCCTGGCAGCACTAGATGGCGACATTTACTTAAGGAATATAGTGTTGTTGAAGGTTTGATCACTTTTCAGGATCTTTTGTTTAATTTTCACAGTTTTGTGGCAAATACACTTTTCTTGTTTACAGAATTGTCTTCTGTTCACTAAATTGTGACACAAATTCTGTTTTTTTTTCTGTTCAGGAGTTTGATCCAGCCTTGATGACCGCAAACAACTGTACTGTTATATAGATATAGCATTATATGATATGGATGAAACATTGATATCAGGAAACGAGGCTGTTGAGGACAAAGTGCCCAAAGGTGACACCAGTGGGAAGGTGAAGCCAGATGATTTGGAAATGGAGGACACTGAAAGAGACTCATCCAGTCGGACTGCCGGGCCTGGTGAAGTAGATGAGGAACTTGCCAAGAGGCTGCAGCCAGGCTCTGTACCTGAAGATGGGGACAGCCTCTGCACACTTTGTGGCTTCTCAGCCAAATGTCCAAGATCACTGAAGATTCACTATGCAAGAAAGCATGGAAAAAACTCAAAGAATAGAGCCGCAAAGCCAGCTGAAACCCAACAGGAAGTAGACATGAAGACAGAAAGTGCAGCTGAAGTTGAACAAAACCAGGAGTCTGACCTTGACGAGCTGAGGTCGTCAGTCAATGACAACACCGTGAACACAAATAGTTTAACTAAAAAGGAAGCTGTTACAGACAAACAGCAGGCAGATCCTGAGGAGGGGATCTCTACCCAAGAAAGAAGAGTAAGCAAGCGAACCCCAAAACCTAAAATGATATATTCCTGCAATTACTGTGGACAAGAGTTTAGGGACAAGTCCCCTCTAGATGTGCATATCCAGAGATACCACACCAAAGACACCCCATACACATGTGAGTATATGCCCTTCTCCAATCCAGCCGGTTAAAATCAGCCACACACTGAGTACATGTTATTTTAAAGATGTTAGGTAGTTCGGTCAATATTTGAATAAGAAAGATTCCATTAACATATGGATAGTTTTGAAGCATTACATGTTAATCCTATCTAAAAAAGAATGTTTTGGCAGATATGCCAGTAAATATATTATTGGCATTAGGTGTTAGTTTAAATATAGAAAGAGGCAATGCTATGTTTTATTTCACTATATCTACATGTAATGTTCAGAGTTAGAATTGCACACATTCTTTTAACTGAATTGTTAAAAGTGGTTGAAAAGAGACTTGAAAAAGTGTTTCTTTTAAATGTTTTTTCTTTTTAGTTGGTGGGAGTGACAGTATGGACGACAAAAAGGAAGTTGAGGATCTTGACAGCGCTCTGAAGGCTACTCCAACTCGAGTGGCAGCAAAACGCGGGCTCAGCCGGTTCCAGCTCCAGTGTACGAACTGTGATTTTAGGGTCAGCACCTCTGCGTTGCTGGAGAGCCATGCTCGAATCAAACACCCAAACCAGGAGTGGTACCGTTGCAAATTGTGCAACTTCTTTTCGGCCACATCTGAGTGGATGGATACTCACCTGTCCTCAGATAGTCACGTGCAGCAGCAGAAAAGGGAGAAAAGCACAGAGTCTTCCTCATTTGAAGTCTACGTTGAGACAGTAAGTAGAGAGAATGCTGGAGATGGTGCTAACGTAGAGGATATGGCTTTGACAAAAAGAGATCAGGAAACTGAAGAGGAAGTGGATGCTGCCAAAGCTGTGTTGGTTAACGAGGAAAGATGCCGAGCTTGAGTCTCCCAGAAAGAAAAGAGGAAGAACCAAGCATGGGTCCACAACCACTTGTGGATACTGTGGCCTGGTAGTGTCCAACGCTGCTAACCTCAGTGTCCACGTTCGCCGCAAACACAGCAAGGAGTACGGCTACAGCTGCACTCTGTGCAACTACAGCTGTGTGACCAAAGGAGACATGGATCGCCATTGTTTCACCAAGAAACATGTTCGGCGTGCACAAGAGTGCGCAGATAAGAACCAAGTCGACAATCAAACAAGTGTATCACCACAGGAACCCGCAAATGCCCAAGCCGAGAAACCAAACACAGCCTCAGAGACCACCGACAAAGAACTGGAATCTGACATCACAGCCTCCAAAGAACATAGTGGAGAAGAGCAAACTCAGTCAGACCCAAGCCAGAAAAAAAGTAAATATGACTCTGTTAATGCTTGTAGCCATTGCGATTTTGTAGCTCAATCAATCCCTTCACTCCATCTTCACGTCAAGAGAAAGCACACCAAAGATTTTGAGTATGTGTGTCTAGCATGTAGCTACTATGCTGTAACAAGCAGGGAAATGTCTCGTCATGCCAACACAGAAAAGCACAAACAGAAAAGCCAGAAATACCTGGAGCCTCCAGGAAGCGCGAGTGAGGGCCAGAAAGCTTTGGCACACCCATTGAAGCTAAAGGAGGTCATAGAGCTTGTGGGGGCAAACTCTAACCCTGAATGTGAACCCCATAGCTCCACAGATGAGTCCGACTCTTGTTCTGATAACAGCCAAGCAATGGAAAGTCAGAATACATCTGCACCCTTGGCCGCCCCAGTGCCTGCTGCTGCTGACAAACAAGCAGAGAGAGTTACATCTTCCAGTAGTGATGAACCAGATCCAACCAGCGATACAATTGGACATACAGCGTGGTGTGAACCCCAGCCGGCTCCAGCAGAACTTCAGCCTGCAGTGGTTGAGCCCGCACAGCAAGAAAACCAGGAGGAAGTGGACAAGCTAGCAGACGAAGAACACTTAAATGCAGATGAGATGATTACAGATGCAAAAAGTGACGGCTCTCATTCAGATACACAGATGTCCAAAGCCCTTCCCTTTGATGCTTGCATTGTATCCACGAAGGCCCTTGCTGAGCATGAGCTGCAGGAAGGTCTGGCTCTAGAGGGCGAGGCTGCCGTGATATGTCTGACTGGAGGAACATCGATGCCCTCAAGCTTCCTGCCCCCCACTTCCGCATTCATCAAGAAGCTCACGCGCAAGGAAATGAAGGGGAGAAAGGACGCCAAAGGAAGCAGCTCTCGCATCCGCTGCGAGGACTGTGGCTTCATGGCCGATGGCATCAGCGGCCTCAACGTCCACATCTCGATGAAGCATCCGTCCAAGGAGAAGCATTTCCACTGCTTGGTGTGTGGCAAGTCTTTCTACACCGAGAGCAACCTGCACCAGCATCTGACCAGTGCCGCCCACCTCCGCAACGAGCAGAACAGCGTGGAGGAGCTTCCCGAAGGGGGCGCCAGCTTCAAGTGCGTGAAATGCACCGACCGCTTTGAGTTGGAACAGGACCTGTTCCTTCACATCAAAGAGAAACACGAGGAGCTTCTGAGGGAGGTCAACAAGTACGTGGTGGAGGACACGGAGCAGATCAACCGCGAGCGCGAGGAGAACCAGGGCAGTGTGTGTAAATACTGTGGCAAAGTGTGCAAGAGCAGCAACTCCATGGCCTTCCTGGCACACATTCGCACACACACCGGTATGTGTACTGCTGTATTTGCTCACACACTCTTCCTCTTTTACACATACACAAATATACACACACCACTTCAGTATACGTATTTTGGGTAAAAGCAGGTCAAAGTTATTATTCCCCAATTTGTGTTTAAAGAATTTGTTAAAGCACTACATGACAACACAATCTAGGGAAGGTGTATTTTGAATTGATATTGCTTTTTTTATCTTATCTCCCTGCAAATATTAGAATTATTTACTTGGTATCACATATTATCAATGCATTGTGATGCACTTTTTATACACTAATTTGAAATAAAATTTTGATCAGAAAAATTTAGATATACAACACATACTTAAGTTCAACTTTACCGTTGCTGCATAAATTATTGATCCTCTGATCCTCTTACTGATATGAGGCCTTGTAATGCCGCCATGAGCATTTGAACGCTCAAGTTTTACCCCAAAAAAAGCTATTGGGCCTTTGTTTTTGGGTAAAACCGTATTGAGTGGGGAGACACAGCCTCTTCTTTGGCATCTCCAGCTAATGTTAGGGCTACTATCTATTGCAGCCAGGTAATAGCTGTTTCAGTAGAGGTGAAGGTAAAGACTGATTGAGCTTCAGACCAGCAGGAGAGACGCTAATGGACCCTAGATTGGGAATCCCTGAGCAACGCTTGGTCAGAGACATGTGCGACTCATAATTGATGTGTCCATTACCAAGACTCAGTTGTAATTATAGTCAATAAGTCTCTATAAATGTGTTAAAGCCTAGGCTAAAAGCATTGGAGGTCCAAAGAGAGGTGGGCTAATAATTTAAAATAATCAATGCAGACGTATTCAAAGCCTTTAATTTCCCTTGTGTCTGCACGTCTGTGTTTGTGTAATATGTGTGTGAGCGCCTGTACGCTTCGTGAACGTGTGTATATGTCAGCCTTCATTGCTAGCTGATTATCCTCAATCCATTAAGATTTATCTTGTCATTTATAATGCAAAGCAGGGCTGCGTTGGTCAGGGCTTCGGCTGGGAAATGTCCGGCAGGTTAAGAACATAGGGCACTCTATTACTTTTCCCTGACCATGTGTATTAATTGCTTTTAAAATCAACTTAATGCAGGAACGAGATGTGAGGGCGCCATCAATAAATGCCCTTCTCTGCCTCCTATGGTTCAGCCCCCTTTTAAGCCCAAACTTTAATTGCACCTGAATTGAAGTCCATGCTCTGAGCTTGCCATGTGTGTACATGATTGTATGTGTTTGTGTCTGTGGTATAGGAGATGAAATGGGATTGCACTTGCAGGCTCAGTGACACTGGTTTGTTTAGGTGTTTAGCTTTTTGTTAGAAAACCCAGAGATAATATTCCCTCCGTGTCCTATCTGAGTTCTGGTGAAGCACTTAAAACAGTGTGCTAATTTTGTCATCATATGTCCATGATAGCAATGGGCTGTTACTCCAGTAGAAGAATAACCAAGGTATTTGCTGGGTCATAGGAATAATTCCACTTTAAGGACACAGGTTTGTCCTTTTATGCAGTATGTATGCCAGTCACCTTGTGACCAACGTCAGATTGCCTTCTGCTAAAATCCGATTGCTTAAAGCTGTAAGGATCAGAGGTTAAAATCTTGATGATTAATGTTAAGCTACCACTTTCTTCTTATTAACGGATAGTCTATATGTATTCATAATTCTACTCCGTGTCATAAGTCTTGAGTTTTGAGGTCACTTACTTACTGTTACTTAAGAAAATGAAAGCTGTGACACTGAGGTCTCAACAGATGTCTTTAAGTCAAGGGCACATTCTGTGATGAATACTTTTTTTTTTAGGTTTACCTCCTTTTATTCAATTGAGTTATGTTCTTGTTTATGAGATGACTTCAATTTTACTGTTCTTATTTGTGGAAAGCACCTATTTCTCTTCATTTTGACAACATATGCCCAGTTGTTCCCTCATTACAGTGAATTATTCATCTTTTATATGGTGGTCATTTATTCTGGGAGTTTGTTTGTGGGGCTGTGGAGCTGCATGGTGGGGGTCTGCCAGTTTCTGGGCTGGGAGCATACCCAGATCCTTTTAATTAAGACCTAGTTTTTATTCACTTGATTAATCAGTGATATCAGGAGACGTAGTGGGAGGCTGAACACAGATTTGTCAATTTGTCCCTTAAAGGAAACGTGTACACATGCTTACATTTTGCCAATGAGACTACAGCTGGAATTTGCATTTTGAGGTAAATTGGTCACTTTTTCACCGGAGTGAGCTGTCTGACCTCAGACTGAGCCCTAAAGTAATGGACACACATGCCATGCGAGCATGTTCGCACACAGGATGTGGTGTGTGTTTGTAGAAATAGCGAAAAATGAAATTTGAAGAACTTACAAACATAAAGTAGTGTTTCCCCATGATTTGATATTCTATCAAGTATAGAAGTATTTAATTTATGTGTGGAGCATCATGAGACATTCTAATCTCCACTGATAGCAATGCCTGCCCCCAGAGACACTGTGTTGTGGGAGGTCCTTAATTAAAAGTGGATGGCAAATGTAACCTATATATTATATTTATTTCATTTGTAGGCAAGTCCATTGTACAACCAGATCCAGACCCAAAAGGGGTAGGTAGACCAACATTGCAAAACTCATCAACATTGTAAATTCAATGCCAATGGGTTTTTTTAAGGATGATATTTTTTATTTATCTGAGTTCTATACTAGCCATCACCATCACACTAAATCAGTGCATGCAGTGCAATTTTGATGAAGAAGGGCCAGATAGAGAACAGCATGTATTTGTAAAGTTGGAGTCAGAGTGGAAAGAGAACGTAGACTGGGAGAAGACTCAAGTACTTACAGCTCTAGGTGGAATTGCTGTTTTTCCTTGCCAGCGTCTCCTGCTGCTGCAGCGGTCGCCATGCAGGCAGTGGAGGGACTGGTGGGACACTGTGCCCAGAGGGAAGTCTCCAGGCTTCACAAGCCTTTGTGTGATCTGGCACAGGACCACAACAAGGCACTGGAGTAAAACCCACATCTCAAGAGATCTGTTGGGGAACTGCAGATGGTAGGGACAGTAAACCCCAGTGACAATGGTGGTGACCAAAACTGAACAGCGGCTTTTAACTCGAACACAAGAGCAGTTTGTCCCGCTTCGGCTGTCCCTCTCTCTCCTATCCCCCCAAGGACACTGGCCTGCAGCTCTTCCTCAAGGTGTGCAGAGCCACAATTTTCACCTCACCAAACGGGATATTCCCTTATACCTCTACACCGTCTGTATAAACACCATTGACCCATGATGTTCTTCCAGACATATTTTTGCAGACCACCATGGATCTAGAGGAATCAGACAAAATGTTTTGAGTTACAAAACATAGAGATGGCTGCCCGTGTCAAGGTGATTTTGCAGCAAAGATGTTTATGATGATTCTGGACTTCTTCACATACCTATTCTAAGCAGATAACATGAATTGGAATGGGTCGGACAGCAAACAAGGCCTTCGTAGTAATGTCAAGTTAAAGGAGCTTTTTCAGAACCGTTACATTTCAGGACATTTCACACCCAATAAAATTAGAGATTAGAGACAGTATTATTGACAGAAGTCCCAGGAAGGTGGATGCCAGGACAGAAATAATAATAAAAAAAAAAGACTTGCAGTACATCTTGCCTTCTCTCTAGAATACTCATACCGGTATGTATGTATGTATGTATGTATGTATATGAATGGAACTTAATAGGTGTAGTCCTTTTTCCAAATAATATATTTAGATTTTTACTGTGTTGTAAAATTACAAATCCCAGTGTAAACAGCGGTTGGGATTTGGTTTGAAGAAAATGGAGCAGGATTTGATTTGTCTTTAGCTAGCTGAGACGTTTCTTACAGTGCTATACCAAAGTTAAGCCATCAGTGCCAACCGAGCCATACATAAATTCCCAACTGATAGTTGATGAACACGTGTGCGCCACTATGATGACCAGTATGATAACTCATCTGTTACCTTTCCCTACCTATTCCACACATGAAGTTCAGTTTTTTCATTACGAGACGCACCAATTGGCTTGTGGTCTTCTTTAACTGTGGAGAAAACTTTCCAAATTATTATCTCTGTTGATGTCATGTCATCAAGATTGTCTCGAGTTGGCCTTAAGACTCTATCTTTGATAGAAAGTGACGTTAGAAAGAAGTGAGCATTTAGATGGCAGGGTGCCTAAGGAAAATTGACTCATATTAGGGGGACAAAAAGTTAGAATCACGCTGTGCTGCTTTGAATTTGAACCTCTTTTATTGTCTATTTGGTGAGTTCCACTTAAATGCTGTAGTGCCTCTTTAATAGAGCAGCATATTTTAAAAGTTTGTTGCTTTTATTTACTGCAGAAACTTTGCTTGCAAGGCTGGAGAGATGTTTTTCTCTCTCTCTCTTCCCCTCTAGGTTGTAGTTACAGTACATTCTTCACATGTTTGTGGTGAAGTGCACAGGTGAAGTTTCCATATATAGAATCATGCGGCAATGCATTAACCATGTTCTTAGCTACTCACTGTAATGTAAAGTAGATATATTGGTAAGGCTACAGTAATTGAAAACAATGTGACAGCATACATTTTAACTGGTTATCTGTAACTCTGTGTGTGACAGATTATGGTAACTTATCCAGTGTATGCTGCGTAAACAGTGTGTTAGGACTGCAGCCAACCCGCGGCTGCTAGCTGGTTGTAGAAATAAACTTAACAAAGCAGACATTTATAATATGAAATTACCAAGTAATGTTTAGTTTTCTTTCTCCAACCTGGAGATTAGAGCCAAGGCTATGACCGGAGTATTTGGCATGTGCTAGGTTTAGTGCGTGCGTGCGTCCGTGTGTGTGCCTGCGTGTGTGCGTGCGTTATGAGGTTTTTCTCTCCTCTCAGGAAATGAATTAGTCATTCCCTGTCCCATATGTGAGGGAGCCACATTGCTCCTATGTGGATGGCAATATTAATTTAACATGACACTGCATTGATGGTCAATTTCAGTTTAAGTGGAGTGTTGGAGTATTAATGTGATACGATGTGGAAACTAAGGGACGTTACATCTCTCTCTTTTCTGCCATGTCTCATACTCAGCCAGCCATCTGGACAAATCAGCTCACCACACGCCTCTCTCTCACCTCAACTTTAGGTTGCGTGTGTGTGAGTGAGAAGGATTGTCTCTCCTTCTGTTTGTCCATGGGTGGTTGTGTCTTGTGAATTTAATGTGTGTGTCAGTATGCACATGCATAGGTGTGAGGTGTGGGGTTTGGAATCTAGACATAGGTGTGTGTGTGTTTGTGTGTGTAGGTGTGATTGTGGGCGTGGTGTCAGTGTGTATGTCTGCCTTTTTGGTTTACGGGTGTTGATGATTGTGTCTTGGGTGTGTGCCTTTGTGGTAATCTGTGTGTTTGTGTGTGTATTATACTGTAGGGACATGTGAAATGAAGAGGCTGGCTTTGCTGTTGCCCATTGTGTGGACCCTGCCCCCCGCCCCCCGCCCCCTGTGTTTATGGGCCTTGTTGCCAAACAAAATACAGGCTTATTTTGCTTAATTTAGAGTTCAGATTTTTTTTTTTTGTTAAACCATATGAACAAGTGGCTTTTCAACCGGCTTAAAATTTGATGTGTCGTACTTCCAGCTCACAGCAAGTGAACCGTGTATGAACGAATTAGTAATCTACACAAAGTGCTTAATCAAATCAGCGGCTGCCCCTGGAATAAATATTGTAGAACGTCTTGGGATATTCACTGCGAGAGGGTGAGGGTTTGCTCAAAGATGCGTACGTGGATATACCAAGCAGGCTGCCACTTAGATTGGAGTGTCGCACTGTGTCATGCTGGCCTGAATCTGGCCCTGCCTGCCAAACAAAATATCCATTATATTTTGCCAAATGCGTATGTTTAAGTTTTGTAATGAAGTTTAGGTTTTATCCAATTATTTTGCTTAATTTAGAGTCTGTGATTTTTTTTTTTTTGTTAAACCATATGAACAAGTGATTTTGTCCAACATAAACAACCATTTTAGCTTCTGAAAAACTCAGTTCCCTGTTTTAACTTGAGCTAGGAGATGTTTGTGCGTCACAAAGACAGGGCAGGCATCAGCCCCTCGCAGCTCTGCTCTTAAATGACGGATGGCAGGCAGAGGCTCTGCCACTCTCTCAAACGCTAGCCCGCCCCCTGGACTTATTAATGACAATAATTAGGGAGAAACCTCCCAGAGAAGCTCGCCAGAGTGATTAGCACTTTAATGATGGAATGGGAGGTAGTGAGCGCACACAGAATTGATTTACGTATTCGTCCTGACCTTTGGAATCCAATTTACGCATCCACAGGCAAAGGAAGAGTAGGTAAGAGATGAAGGAGAGTGACAAGGATAGATAGAGAGTGAAAGAAGATGCACTTGGAGTGTGACTGTAGTTTTTATGGGGACTGTAGTAAGGGCATCTGTTTTTATAATTCTGAAGTCATTTTGTGGCTGTGAAGTAGGTTGAAGTCTTAGCACAGAGCTAATAACAGTCTTACATGCCTGGCATTGAAAAATGATCCGTAATGTAAAGTCAGAGTTCAGCCCAGTGGGTGTATAGTCATGTTTTATTAAAATTGTCACCTGTTTCTTTCAAACTTATTACTGCTGGGTATGAACTCTCTATTCATACTTTGTTTTGCAGGATCCAAGCCCTTTATGTGTACGATCTGCAACTTTGCAACGGCTCAGCTGGGAGACGCCAGAAACCACGTGAAGAGACACCTCGGCATGAGAGAGTACAAATGCGACATCTGTGGGTGAGTTACAAGGACTGACATCTTTAAAAACAAACGATTTTAAGGCGCTCAAAAAAATAAAAAAAATAAACAAACATAGGATTCTAAACTGGAAAGCGGCTAAATTGACATCGGCAAACAAGGCTTGTAACAAAGGCTTTGCTATGTTACAACTGAGGTCCGCTTGGAGACATGGTCAAATCATTAGAGAGCTGAACATTCAAACTGAAGGTATTGTATATTTCCACTGTTTACCGATTAGTGTAACCCTAGTCAAGTATTTAAGTGTGTGCATGTTAGTGTTAAACTAGTGTTGATCAGGATTTATTGCCAAGTAAGTAACACTTATAAGGAACTTGCCTTGGTTAGTATGAAATAAACAAACAATAAATACAGAAACAAATATGTACTTAATGAATGTTTAATGTAGATATTATAAGGCCAGAAACAGAATTAATTCAGCCTACAGGTACATACAGGACCTGTTGTCTCGTGAATAGTTGTGTTCCTCTCATCAGGTGTAGGAAGATTTCATGTTGGTGTCTTAAGGAGTGATCTGCTAATTATCTACTGCAGAGCCCACTTTAAATTGCATTAGTCTCAAGCTAATTCATAATTCAGTCCATTTTAACACTGCCCGACCACAATAAGCGAAGTGATACTTATCTGATTTTGATTCCTTGTCAAAATTGTGAGATTCCAATCTGTAAAAAACACATTAAAACCTTCCACATACACAAATGATCTGCTAAGCCAAAGAATATAATTTGTGTGTCTTTTGAGAATCTTGGTGTCATATACGCTGAGGTTACATTGTATTTCATAAGAGTGATGATTAAAAAAAAAAAAAGAATGTGGTATTTGTATACCACATGAAATAAAAACAAACTTCAAAGGTTATGGTACATTTAATATTCTGGTTGAAACACTAAATACATACTTATATTTATTTAGGAAAGAGAATAATCAATTTAAAGGCGTTTTAATATTGACAAAAGCTGGCCGCAGTCCAAAAACAATCCATACATTTCAGTAGTAGTTACACCTTAATGTGTGAAAAATGTTCTCTTAACCTCAACTGCTCCCAGGCTTTTCTTAAAAAGACCAATATGCTGCTTCTAGTTAACTCTCCTCCTGAATTAAAGGTAAAATTTCACCTTCCTTATCGTTTCAGCTGTACAAATAATCCTAATTGGAAGTTAATGTAGGTAACCACGGGCCTATAAATACCCAGTAGTGCAAGCGGGCAGTTATATCCCACTACCTTGTACCCCCTACATGTAGACCATATGTTGTGTTCAGCTTGTTTCATTCCCGTGGTAGACCTCCTCACTGCCTTGCCATGTTCAAATGGACGTGTTAAGCTGTTTAACATGCAATCGGGGAATAGAGTAAATTGTGGAATTTCCAGCCTTGTGCCATTGAGCTTCTGCGGCAAGACTCGCTAAGATGAAGACATATGTAGAGTTATTAGTTTCTCTCTCGGTGTAATTCTGTGTACACCGTTCCATTTAGTTCAGTCACAGGCCGATTTTGTTCTAAAGCAGAGCAGAGCGAATGTGTTTATTTGCTCCCGCTGATGTTCGCAAACGTATTACAGCAGGAGCAAACAAGCTTTGGTTTAAACACAGCTTCTCCTTTAATGAGAGGAAAGGATCATGTTTCACAAGCCCTCCAACCAAAAAACCCTCTTCTCCCAAGTGCAGGAAATGTGTTGGGATTTGACCAAGCGGCTAGCTCTCTACACACACACACACACACACACACACACACACACACACACACACACACACACACACACACACACACACACAGAGAACAGTTCCCCAATATGCCTTCAAATGGGACTACTAAATACAGCCCCTGGTTTCACAAATCATGCGGCTGGAGGAGCCGTGTGCTGCCAGTGCCAGCCACTGGTGACAAATCGGCCCTGTGTGTGCTTTCAGTACTGACTGATCACCAGGCCGTCCCTCCTCTTGACTAAAGAGCAGCAAACACAAAGAAACCTCCAGAAACACCCTCATTAAGGCCAGAGTCATACATACACATAGCCTGCTCCTCTTCCCAAACTTCTCCACTTTGATGATATGTCCTTAACCTGAATCTAAAGCGCTTCACTGATGGATGGCCATGTTTCGCCTATAATGTTTAAAGTGAGATTATAGTGCGATTAGGTTCTGCGGATACTAATGACAGGGCAAAAAGTTTGTTCAGGATATTTGTTTATGATCTCATTAATCAATTCAATTAACACAAGACTATGTTCAGGCTGCTTATTTACATTTATACAATGTGGGTTTCATTAATTTATTTCATGCTTACAGGCTCTTCGGCCTCCATGGGGCATGGAGTTTTGCTGGTTTAGTTTATTGCCATTTTGTTTAGAGTACCGGCTCAGCATATTGTTTGTGTGTTTTTTTTGTCTTTCTTTTCCTTTCCTTTAAGAAAATCCCCCCCCACACACACACTTCCATCGATTGCCGTGTTTTCCTTGTTAAAGTTTCAGACTGGACGATTATCTCGGCTCTGACACCGTGATCGAACAAATGTGCTGCACCTCGGCTGTCTAACTCACTTTAGCTTCAGCTCACTGCCGCCAGTCTCTTCTCAGGAGCGGGGGGAACTTGTTGATAGTTAAAGATCATATTGTTGTGGCATTTAATTAACAAATGCAAATGCAAGGCCAGGACAGATTGGAACCCTTGACCAGACTGCCAATCAAACCTGAGTGAGCTGGTCAGTGCCTTGCTCATCATCGCTAACACTTTATAGGCTTTCTGTCTCTGCTTCTTCTCTCACTTCCTTTACCCCCTTTGTGTTTGTGTTTCTACCTATCCATTTGCCTATATGTGTCTTTATTAGAGCCTGACCAATATATTGGCGGACCGACATTATCGGCCGATATTGGGCATTTCCCAAACTATCGGTATTGGCATTTGGCAAGGACTTTGTTTCATATCTTAAGTTTGTATTTTTATACATTTTATTTATCAGAACTTCAATATACTGTATTTTGATGTTCTGTTGTGACAATAAAACAAATTATTATATTGTTTTAGTGAGAACTCATATATAATTAAAAATAACTGAGGGAAGGGAAATCTGATTATGTTTTGTTAAGCGTTTCTGTTTAAAAAAAAAAAGTATATATATCGGGATATCAGATTTTTAATTAACCAAATATTTGTATTGTATCGGCCTTAAACATCCATCCAACATCCAACATTTATCGGTCGGGCTCTAGTCTTTATTTTCAGACTGATCTGTCTTAATTTGTCTATAAAGAATTCTATGGGGGCAAAACGACAAAAAATCACAAATCGGCTGTTAGCATACAACATTTCTCATATTTAATTGGTTAAAAGATTCTCCAGCATGTGGATGGCAGATTCTTGCATTTCCTCATGGCGTGTTTTGTCCACAGTGGGGCTCTGCCACTTAATGAGCCTCCTCCTCCTTCTGCCCTCCATCATCTAACAGCAAGGCCCTGGATTCAGCGTTTCCCCCTCCCGCTCTCTCTTCCTCCCCAAAGATGCAATGGACATCCAGTGCTGTTGTAGGTGTTAAATTATGTATAAACAGTCTAAATGCTTTGAGGCATTGGTTTAATATCTCAGGCCAGGCCTTACTAGTATTAACACTATCATGGACATGGATTGTCCTCTTGTGGACTGCCGTTTTATGATTATGGGTCATAAGCTGCCCTGTTTCCTTGTGTTCCTAGTAAATTTGAACAAAACTTCAATACCTTTTGCCTTTACACAAAAAAGTTAGCAACATGCTGAAGTTTGTCTTCTCTGTGGAGGAGGCTGCATTGTGTTGTTTCCTCCCTCCCTTGTCTCAGTTTTCTTGACTTAGTGTTGGAGACAGTATATATAGTCATGATTTCATGTTGGGTGTTGTATGTGTGTGATTTGACTGTTAACAGGATGGGGCTGGCTCATGTCAGGATTTTTATGTCCCCCCCTGTCTTGTGAGATTGTCTGGTCTGTTCCCAGAATAGCCCATCAGTTCCGCCCTGCGTGGCTCATCCGCTGTAATGTGCCTTAATGCCCGGGACTGTATGAGTAGTGTGAGGCCTGGCAGTGACGGTGGAGGAGCATCTTAGCTTGCTGCTTATCCAGAGAAAGCCGTCACTTAACTCAGCCCCTCTATTGTCTATCCCCACCCTCTCCTTCTCCCCTGACGTGATTCTCTATAATCCTCCACCCGATTCTGGTTAGAACTCCCTGAGAACTATTTTTATGTTGTTTTTTTTGTCCTCCCTTCTTCCTGTTTAAGCATTAATGGTTGTTGCAGATGAAGAGAAGGATCCCTATGAGGATGATTATAATGTCACTCCATTGATCTCCCGCCGCCCCGAAATAATTGTACATCATCGCTTCGTAACGTGTCAGAGGGACACGTTGGTGGCGTGCAATTAAAACCGCAGAATATAATACACCAAATTACTGCCTGTCAGGCCTATGAACAACACACTCGGTATTTGAGTTACACTTAATCATCTCGTACATTAGCGATTTCACTAAGATCCCTCCACCCCACCCCCTTCCGCTCACACAGCAACGGCGTGAAACACCCTGCTCCTTACAGGCTGAGGGATTGTGTCTGTGATCCAACAGCTCTAGGGTAGCTACGTACTAACGATAGAGTTAGACCTTTTGGAAGCTTATAATGTCCTAAATGATTTAGTTGTGTGTGTGTGACCAAGAGCGTGCACCGTGTGTTAGTAGGAACTGGAAGCAGGAATTTTGAATTCAATGAAATTATATAAACACTGAATATTTTCCTCAACCGATTCAGATGCAACAAGCCTTGTGTGCGCGTTTTTCTTTAGTACTTTAATTAACCTTCAGATGCCTGTAAATATGTGGTAAATCTAAAACACTAAGTCTGACCACTTTGAGGCAAACTACCACCAATTTATTTTTGTATTTTAATAAACCTCTTTTTTTATTGTCATGCCTAAAAGATAAATAACTAACCTTGACACAAGTGTTTTACCCTCCAGTGCCTCCCTGAACTTCTTTGAAAATGGCAACCACATATTTATATATCTAGTGAAAGCTTGAACTTGTTATGATCCATCCAAGTTATTTGTGCTGAGACACAGGGCCCTGTGTTTAGTCCCATTAGGAAGATATATTTATGTTTACTTCTTTGGACATTTAAGAGGTTGTGTCTGGGTACATGGTTCTTGTCAGTCAGTGTAGTCCCCTTCACCAAAATAAACACGTTTTGCTCTGATGCATTTAACTAAATTTAGTGTGCCATTATCGTAAATGAAATAAGTAACGCTAAAGGTCATTTGGAAAATAATGCAGAAAGGCGGGTCTGGAAAGGTTAAGTATGTGACGAAGCTGTTCTGATGATAACGAGGGCTGCGTATGGCTCGGAGAGCTCGGCATTCTGGTTTGACTCGGCACTCTGCGATCGCTCTTTATGACCGAGACAGCTTTACAGCCCGTTACCCCCCATAACACGATAAAGCGCAGCATAATGGATTGGATGTGTTTAGTAGCCTTGGGCTGATGTTTGTAAAATTAATGTTTTTTGCAATAGAAACACACTCGGGCACAGGCACACGTGCACAGACAGAAAAAGACAGGAGAGGAAAAAGAGAAGAGAGAGGAGAGAGAGCGCGATCAACTTCAGACAGCGTCTACATATCTGTATAAACCACCAGTGTTTTACACTTTTTATACTTGTTTTGGAGCTGCATTGTCAAACTTTATTTCCTCACGTGTTGTGTCCTCACATATATCTCTGATCCGAAGAGATGACAACGAACGAATGGCTTCATTAGTTGGGTTTGTATTACAGGCCCAATGCTCAGCAGAAAAGCGACGAATGCTATTAGATTTGTGTTTCAAATTACACAGCACAAGTACTTGAGGGAGATAAAGTCTGTTTGTTCAGTCAGTCTCATGTTGGTGAAAGGAGGCCTTTTACAGAGTTTGAATGGGACCCCACACAGCATCTCTGAGCGCCAGAGACAAAGAGAGAAATGTCTGTCAGCAGGTCAGTCCTATTAGGTTTTATAACAATCTCATATTCTTTACTGGGCCCAGAACTGGGCCCTGGGGTCTTTTTAATCAGAGCATTTCACTTTAATCAAAGAAAAACAAAAACAAACATTGGGTCCACACACTAAACGGCAAGATCAGTAGTTAAGCTAAGGAGCTAACACAGCGCATAGGCTCATGATAGTAAGTTATACTACTCTCGAGGACCGTCTAACTTAAGAGGCTTTTGTCTGCACTATGTATGATCGCAGTAGTTTCTTTTAAAACATTAAACTTCTTGTGGTGTCAGCCTTTCTCAGTTTTTCATCACTTCTTGCTTTCGTTAAATCTGAACTTGCAGGACAGAAATAAAGTAGTAGTAATTAGATAGAGTAGTGATCATTTTTTTTGTCTTACAAGACCCTATCTTGAAAGCTTTTATAGACTTTTCTTTTCCTTATGAAGATTAATATCAGCTAACAAAGGCAAATTAGCTCCGTTCGATAGAGAAACATGAGTAAAGTTTGCACCCTGCCCCCTAAAGTCCCCACAAACGAAGTGCAAAGTCTATCCTTTAAAAGAGTTCTTTTTATTAAAATTATTTAAAAAATGTTGCTGAACAAAAAAAAAGTTAATCATGTCATAGGTATATTGTAGGAGAAAAAAAACATAAAGGAGGAAAAGTTAATGAGTGATTAACAACAGCAATTAAAAGATGAAGAGGAAGGCAGATGAAAAAAGGTGTGTAATTAAAATATCAGTCCTCTCATTGTCAGAAGTGCGAGTGTCATCCATTGTGCACTTATTAAAAAGCCGGGTGGAGGCGAAGGAGCAAACGGCGCTTAATTTCAGCAGCCCAAAGTGTCTGGTAATCTGCCCATGGATGGAGCAGGAAAAGGCTGTAACTCATGTTTAAGTGTTGGGGCCGTGTCATTGCAGGTTCACAGTCATGCATTTCTGTGTTGACACCCATCGGGGCAGGGGATATTTGGCAGTCAGGAGTAATTTAACTTAATTAATGGGATGCATATATGATGGAGGAATAAAATATCTCAGCTCAGCAAAGTGGAAAAGGGGAAAGATTTAGTGGGAGTTAAAGGTGGAGGGGAGAGTAATTTGTGCATTCAGTTACCGGCTGCTGGGAGAGAAGAAGAGAGAAAGAGACGGGGCTGATAAAGATGGCAACCGGGAGAGAGGAGGAAGGGAAGGGGAGGATGAGAGATGGATGGTTGACACAAAGCTGAGCTGATGTGTAGAGGGGAATGGGCTGTCCCTCCATTGAGAGGGCCATCAGACTGACAACGCTTGATTTAATTGATATCCGGACTGCGCGCTTCCTCAGCGCAAATAGACACATTACACTGGTTTGCAAGCTTGTAACAGAGCTGCCGGCTGCCAAGGGCCATTTTAATATTCATGAGGGTGCTTTTAAGGGGATTCGGCAACGGCCTCCTCCCTCCACCGCCGCCACCCACTTTCCAAAATGTCTTTACTACCAATACACACACTTTACCTTCCAAGCACTCACAGCAGACACGCAGCACGCTGGTTCTCTCAGACAAATGCGTGGCCTGACGAAAAGCTGTCACGCTGCTTTTAATCTCCCCTGGCACTTTTTAATTGACTTCCTGTAGGTATAGATTATTTTCACGGTGAGTCTGCTACCGAGATGTTTGATACCTTCCTGGAGACTGGCATTTAGGATGCTTGTAGCTCACCGGAGATGATGCTGTTATCTTAGTCTCTGTCTGTCTGTCTCTCTCTCTCTCTTCTTCTGTCTCTCTCCCTCTCTCTCTGTGTGATGGCCAGCCTTATTGGGGGAACGGGGGAGAGGTAAAATGCAATCAGTCATTGCCATCATCATAATTGAGCTGATGTACCTGCTGGGGGTGCTGGGGAAATGTTGGCTTGGGTGGAAGGGAGGCTCTTTGTGTCTGACTGTAACTGTTAGAAGCATTAGACCGATATACAGGGCAGGTATTGGCCTCTCCGGTAAAAGTTGGATGTCAGCCAGTTTGTGTTGTCCAATTGATGTGATGGATATGATTTTATTATATATATATGAGTTTGTTTGATTACATACTTTATTATCAACACTATGTTGCTTGTCAGAGGTAATCTCTTAAGTCTAATAAAGCAACTTGATCAGATTCCAAACAATTGTGCATGGATTATGGTTATCATTAGTTGATGGGTCAGGTCAAGTTCATTTATATAGCCCAGTATTATGCCTTCAACATTAGCAACCCAGCCGGAATAAAAACAGTTGGGTGTGGAGCTGGAGCTGGGAAAAAGAAGACAAAAGTGGATTGATTTAAGACTGAAAGTATATGTTCAGCATCAATATTGACTGGCCCAATGTTGTGTCCAAGGCTTTTTACCTCCTGGGATTGGAATCTCAATAGAAACAACAAAAAACACTGAGCTTTTGTAAGTTTTCATATATTTTGGCCTTGAAAATGGTGACATTTCAAGTTATGAAATACTGGCACAAACTGTCTGCTGTCAGTGGCTTAAGTCCAAAAACCTCGTTAGTGATACAAGCCTTTATGTCCGTTGGTACGCCAACTACCATTCTCACTTTGTGTATCACTGTTTTAGCATACCAGGCACACAAGCAGACAGTGTTTCCTCCTACACACTACCACCTATTTACACACTTGTACACACACAAACTTGCCTTTTCTATCATGACAAAAATCTGTACATACTACATTGTGATTTAAACAGGCGTTGGATCCTAAAATAGGTTCTGGTGGGCCAGCAAGGATACCGAGTGGGAGCTAATTTTACTGTTATTTTCAACCCATGAGGATTGATCAGAGACAGAATGTGTACTGTGAAGTTTCTTTAGCTTTACGCTCTGCAGTCTTACAGTATAAGGACAGATGTGATTTGTGTATTCTCAAACGCACAATATCTAGACTGTTCTCAGATTTGTTTAGCCATTGTCTTTATGAATATGGTTCCATTTTCTATTGGGCATCTACTGGGGGTTTACATATAGTGTATAATGTATATCACGAGATCCAGAAGATTCTCCGATTTATGAAGTGATATTGACTATTGTCTATGCGAAACAGATAATAAGCCGTGATGAATGGCTGACATTAGTGATGAAATTAAATTAACCATAGCAGAATATTTTATTTACACACCTAGCCAATCCCACTCCTCCCACTGTCCGTTTAATTGATTAATTGCTGACATGGATGGATTAGGGGTAATGCTGGGTGGTATGACCAAATATTTGTATCACAGTATCTTTTTGAGGTTCTCGCGGTTTCACGGTATATAACAGTATTTTATTTCTTGTGCTTGACTGGGCCTTTTATATAGGTTTATAATGGCTTATTCTACATAGAATATCACAAAAACATTTTATCATCATGTTTACTAAAAGCTTTGATTACTAAAGGGTTTGCTTGGCTCCACAACATTATACAATAACGTTATATGAAGGAGAATGCTAACTTTCTTGTCTGTAGCCTCTCCCAGCTTAACAGGCTGTTATGCTACCTGGCTAGCTCGCAGCTATAATGTTACCCAGCATGCCGTTCGGCGGTGTAAATTTGTAAATGTAAAATGATTAGTGTTAGAAATTGTTTAAGTCACACATTGTTGTGTGCTATGGTGTTTTTTCCTGTTAAAAAGAATTAGTTGTGTGTTATAAAGTCACTACCTTGAGTGAGAAGGGTACGCAGTTAACAGGGCTCCCGTTCTCAGTTCTCTCGCCGATTACTGCGGCTGTATCGCTCTCTGCGGCAATGCACCGGTAGTACGGTATATGAAAAATTCATATCTTACGGGAATTAATACCAGTATATGGTATAGACGGACCAGTATACCGCCCAGCACTAATTAGGAGTTGCGGGTCTTGAATCGGTGGCTGATTGCTAGTCAACCATAAACAAGAACAGCCATAGTGGGCCCTCAACGGCAGTATTCATGCTCCCCAACCTTATGCCGATTCCTTATCTTGCTCTGACAAGGGGAAAAATATTCGGCCATAAAAACGTTGGTATCACCGGGCTGACATATAAAGCTCTCCGTCAGTCCCTCCCTCTCTCTCCTCTTCTGTGCTGTATCTCCTTAAGCTCTCAGTTGCTCAGCACACCCATCGGACTCTAAAATCACCTATTCTCCTCTGCACATGTAGCTACAGTCCCCCAGGTAGCCCAGCTTTAAATATGAGCAAATAATGGTGGAGTGAATGATGCTGCCTGTGTCCTTGTCTGGGATTCTCTGTGTGCAATAGCCACATCTCACTGTCTCCGAGCCCTGTGGGACACATAAAACACCCTCGTAGAAAAACTCCCGAGGCTTGTTGGTGGCATCCGTTGGATGGATTCAGGGATGCAGAAATGAGGTCTTTGTGTCTGTTTATGCAAGTGTAGATAATGTTTACACTGCTGTGTGTTTAATGAGAGGGGCACTGTGTCCACTTTAATGTGTTTGCATTTGAGATGTGCTGCAACAAAGTTATTAGAACGTTCTACGGCATATCACATCTCTTTTATGTCTTGCAGTTGGTTTGCCTGCATCTTCCGTGGCCCTGGTAGCGGATGTTAGGATTAGATGTGGAAAAGGTTAGAACCATGCTTTGTGACTAAAATCTACTCATCTGCACAGTTGTCACCAAATTGTGCCGATGCTCCTGACAGGGGCATATTGGGGTAATCTTTTGAGTTGGATAAAGGGTAAGTAGGGGGAAAATGGGTAGCGGGAGTTGCCTGCCTTCCAGTCTGGCCTCCACAAGTGTCAGGCCTGCAGGAAACAGGAGTGGACATGTGGTCGGAAAAGTAGAGGACTCCATTGTCAGCCACACTGTCTTTGCTCTCCCTAACACTGCACAGTGTTAACCCCCACGCCACTTAGCCCCTCCAGACCGAGGCGTAGGTCTGAACCCCTGCAGCCGGCTGTGAAAACGCTGACACATCGATTATCCCTCAGGAAAAAAAACCACGTTGAGCGTGATGAGGAGAAGCATGCCATGTGAAGAGGAAGCATTTATTCATTTATTCTGTTTATTCAGCAAAACAAACAGAGGTCAGGATTATGCTGCAACTCTGATAGCTCTGTGTCTATTACAGTTAAATTTTAAATTAGGGGGTTCACTCTGCCCACTTTTATGGTCACTTCAAAGCTTGCATGCTGCCTTCCAAGCCCCCCCCAGCAAAATCTGATTACTTAGACTTTTATAGTCCACATAAGCTTCAAGTAGAGCCAACAAACAAATTTGTTTCTTCGACTCCAGTTAGGAGCTCAAAGAATCCCTCGCTGGTGTTTTTTACATGTGGTCTTATTATTGGACATTAGATGGCGCCATTCAACTTGCTAGAAACCCACAGTCACAGACTTCATTTGCAATATTTGGCTGCCTGTTGGGTGGTACAAGGGGATCTCTTGCATGAATGAAATGCAATTAAGGTTCTCTTCGTTCTGTTTAAAGGTCTTTTCAAATCTGTGACTACTCATACATTTATCTCAATTGATTTTTGTCATTTTTTTAAAAATAAAATCCTAGTAGAACATGCATGGGTATAATTGTTTCGGTCAGTGGCAATGTCAGAACTGGTTGGAGATGGATAATGAAGTGAACATTTTTGCTGGTTTATTTCAGATTTCAGCAAATAGTATATTTAATTAAATGTGTAGATGTAAACACAGGGAGATGATCATTTAAAATCCCTTTCGTGTCCATTGTTTGCCAACGTTATACTTTGAAAAGTAGGAAATTTGGTAAAAGAATGTTTCCTTTGAGTCTTTGGTGAGAAGGTAGACTACCACAGCGGGTGTTAGTTGTAAATGAGTGGAGTTGGAGGCTGGGCTTGTGGCAGGGCAGGCGTAGCGTTCAGAGGGCTGTCCCTGCCCGTGCTGCTTTAACTAGGACAAGCCTCTCTATACCGGTGGACCTCAGGGGCCGATCAGCCGGTCTCAGGAGAAGCTCCCCGCACCGCCGTCTAACCAGGCCTGTCACAAGGGGACTGATGCTGGGCTGGCTGGCTGGCTGGGTGTGGGGCTGATATGATGGTGGTGGGTGGGTTGGTGGGGGCCGACATGCCGAGAGGGCAATTAAAGCAAGGACAAAGACTACATAGTGATAAGTCCCTACAGCACCCAAATGAAGAGAGCAGGTTAGCCTGTTAAGAGGACCGGGAAAATGAGCGTGGCCTCACTGCGTGGTTCTTTGTGCGTGAGTGTGTTTGTGTGTGTTTAGCCTACCCGAGGAGGATACGTTTTCTGAGGTCATGTTGCTACAATGCTCGCTAACCTCACTGGCTGATGCCTTCCCAAGCTGGTGTTTTCCCCTCATAGAGCAAAAGCAAACAGCGGCATGAAACGGGAAACCAATGCATCTTTAGGGAATTGTATTCCTGTGGTTGTGTATAAAAGAGAAAGAAAGTCCCAATGCAAGCTATTAATAAAATGAAATCTTTAAAATATCATGCCTAGAGTGGGCAATTGTTGCACATTAGCGGATCTACAATTTGTTTTTATCACACCACTTAATGATTTTTTAATACTACCCCACTTAAAAATTCAGTACGTTATATCCCGCATTATGTACGTGAAATAAATTGATGAGTCTGTAGGTCAGCAGTTGCAAATATATTTTAGATGAGAAAAGAAGTAAAAAAAAAACGGAAGCGTAAAACAGAAAATGAAAACGGGAAAAGGAATCATTTCCAGAGACTGATTAACTGCTTTTCTCTTTTGGTCACTTTTGCATAACCAGCCGGGATGTGATTATAGCTAGACCATGTTATCAGGCCACAGATCCCAGATGCACCAACACTCTCTTCTTCTTTTTCTTCTTTCTTTCTCTTTTCTGCTAACCTTTTTGTCTTTTCTTTTTGGGCAGCAGAGAGAGAGATGGCGTGTACCTGATACTGCTGTGTTGGCACACCCGTCTGGGATCTGATAAGAGAGCCTCTGGAGCAGTGCTTATTCAAATCAGTGCATGTTCACAGTGAATAGGAGCAGGTAAAGGCAATAAGATACAATGCGATAACCTTTCTGGAGAGGGAGAGAGAATAGTTTTACAGCTCTGCTGCTACTTTCAACAGCCTAATTGATTTGCTTTATCCCGATTTAACTGGAAACAAAAACCTTTCTTTCACTAGTGTGACTTAGAACACATGATAGAGGAGTTTACACAGATTTGTAATGTGTTACAATGATTTTATCATTAAGCTTTTTTTATTTGCTTTGTAAATTGATCAGCTCTCCTCCTTACTGATCGTGTTCGACTGATGTTCTAGTGCTACTTTTAAGTGTGTGTGCGTGTGTGTGCGCAGTTCCATGTTTGTATTAAATAAATATTCAAATGGTACATAATCAATTTAGTTTTTACATTCTGTAATTTCTTTCAGAGATATGCTCCAGAGTGCGGGTGCTACTTGTAAGTGGGTTTGCTCTGTGCACGTGTATGTCTGTGTATACGTCACATACATAAACATCACATTAAATCAATTTGGTTTAATAACACTGATCCGCAGTGATCAGTTTTAGAGCCACTGTGAAGAAATCTAAAGTGAGTCTTAAGTGAGTGTCTCGGGGGGGGGGCAGGCCTCGGCAGTAATAGTTAAACATTGGGGTGAAATGCATCCTGCAAGGGCCTCCATGTTAATGTGTTTGGTTTGTTCTGAATTCAGACCCCTCAACATTGCATCTGCATTTAATTTTTTTTCCTGATACAAATTATAAAGAAAATTGGAATATTATTACAGTAATAACAAAAATGACAGGCTAATAATTATGATGCTGCTCTAATATACAAATCATATTTTTTAATCACTTGAATACTTTATTTTTTTGTACAATTAAGGAAATTATTATTTATAATTTTATTTATTATTTATAATTTCTAATTATATATAATTTGTGTGTGTATGTGTGTGTGTGTGTGTGTGTGTGAGAGAGAGAAGAGAGAGAATGTGCAGACTTGTGCTCACAGTTTTCGATGCAAGTCTGGGCAGAGGATGAAGTGATGTGATGTTCCAAAAAATATGCAAAAGATGAAAATATATAATTGCATTGCTCTTGTATTTAATATATATTTATGTTTGAATACATTTAGAGCCTTTCATGATCATAATATCAATTGCAATGTGTTTTCCATTGTGTAGATATTGATATTGCAGAATTCTGACATGCAGTGTGATGATTCTGTAATTCCCTGTGTGGTAGGCTTTAGTGCTGCTCATTACAGTAAGGGGTCTAATGTGCAGGCTAACTTGCTACATGAATCCCTCCTTTATTTTTTCTATCCACTCTCACTGTAAGCAGCCTACCAAGTCAACGAGATAATGAAACTCCCCCTTTGCAACCAAACGCTACTAATCTAATATATTAGTCACCCATGCTCGTGTATGGGTGAGCAATTATTCTAAAAAGTTTCCACGCCGCGCCGAGGTGACAAAGGGAATATGGGCAAGGAGTACTGCAGACACATTTGACGGCAGCTCTGTGACGCTGATAGGCCAAACGGTGGTGGGAACCCGCCACTTTTAATCATGTGCAGGGTGACGGCTTTCATAAGAGCATGCGGCGACTCTGACAACTCTAATAAGGAGAGGTGACAGAGAAAGTTTCTGTGTTAGCGGCAAAACAGAGGGGGAAGGTCTCCTTGTTTTTTTTTTTCTATGCTTGTGCTTTTTTTTTTTTTTTTGGTTGACTATAAAGACAAATTTCACAATCTGAGGCTGGATTTGTGGTGAAAGAATGTCAGCATTAATAAAAGGCTTTGGGGACAAGGTCACACGGGTCCCTGTTCAGCAGAGCACCCTGAGTCTGTTTGTAGCTTTTGAGATAGCCAAAACATGCTAAGACGTCTCCCTGTGCATAAGGTAACTGACTGGAGTTTTGCCCGTCAATGTCTCACCGCACAGTCTAATTTATGATTCTTCAGCCTTTTTTAATTTTTTTTATTTAAGACAATCTCAGCTCTTTGAAAGAAAGAAAAAAAAAAACGACACAAAAAGGAATGATGCTTTGAGGATATAATTAAAGATATCGTTCAAAGAACAACTTTTTGCATATTTGAATTATTACTGTCGTTAAAAACCACACAAAATATGGAAATATGATTGCCGGAAGCACATAAATCAATGATCAGCAAGGCCTCAGAGCCCAATAAATATGGGGAGTTAAATACTTTAAAATGCAAATCACATCTTAAAATTTGCATACGGATGAATATAAAGGAAGTGTGGCTCCATAAGACCCTCTGAGGTAGAAACGGATGGTGCTGGAGGGGGTTCGGGGGGGACACAGACAGGCAGCCAGAGTGTTGTATTTTTTTATTTTTCTTGTTGTCATTGGTCAAGCTGTTGGCCCTAAATGATACCAGCTGAAGTGGGCTGACAGACACGGCGCATCTCTTTTGTGGATCCAGAATGTGCCTTAAGTGATCTGAATAATTAGGAGCTAATTATTCTTCATCCATCTAAATCAGAAAAGGACAGATATGGGAATGGAATTTATAATTTTAGCCCGACGTCCTGTCTTGTTCTAATGTGGTAAACTAAAGTGACTGTGAATAATACCTACTGACCTTCGAGTAATTACGCCTCGCCTGGCAATTTGCTTGCTGTTGCTAATTGAGGGTATTGATTCAGTGAGATTCATATTAAAAATACATATGTTTTATGGCTTGGGTTTTTTCTTCTGGTTGTCTTTTAATGTATTATTAATCGTTTTTATTCTTTTTTAACAATAATTAGCAGACAGGATGTGGCACACCGCAGGGTTGGAACACTCTCTTTGTCCTACTCCTACCCACTGTTGCAGGTACTGTATATTTTGCCAAAGTTTTAGCTGAATCTAAATTAGTTTTCGTGTTGCACGAAGCTCTACATTTAACAGCAGCTGTTAATGTGAAGTTTATCGCCCAAACTACAGTTAAAACTACTACATCGCACTGCCTACGCCCCCATCAAATGATAATGACGACTGCAGTCGCAAACAGTGATTGCAAATTGTAACAAATTCTCTGCAAGGCTCCAACATGAAGGCTATGATCCTGTGTTATTCCCCCCCCCCCCTTCAGACATTTAAAGACGTTCTGGCGGCACCACTAGATCAATGGACATGATGTCTCTTTGTGCATTAACACTCAGGTTAGAGTGTTAGGTTAAAAACCTGCCCAGCACCTTACCGGGGAAGAAAAAAAAAAAAAAGACAAGAGAGAAAAATCAATTTCCCCTGGGTGATCTGTTGGTTCTGAAGGCATCCCTTCCCCAATTTGTGTGTGTGTATGTGTGTGTGTGTGTAACGTGGGGGTGGCTGTGACTGTCACTCGTGAGTGTTTGCATGTGTGATTGCCCTTCCTGTGGCGCCTGCAGGTATTGACCAGCACAGAGGACGAGGTGGTTTGCTGCAAACGCATCTCTCCTCCCTCTGTAGCCCGTACTGTTTGAAGCCTTTTCGACCAGTGGAGCTGCAGTGGCAGCTCCCAGCCTCGTAATAACCCAGATAGGGATCGATGGCACTGGATTTAGGCACTTACCCCTGCTAAAACTGGTAAACTCATTTGTCTTTCCCGAGCAACATTCTCTACGTTGTTAAAGGAGACACTTAAAAGAATCCTCTGAATTAAGATAATGTGACTGTTGGTGTGTGATCAGGCAGGCTCAGCTGAAAGGACAAGCAGCTTTAGCTCTTTTATTAGCTCTCTGTTTAAGGGGCCATACATGTTTTGACGGAGTCCAACTCTCTTTATTTTATTTCTGTCATGCCGATTAGTGTGCCAGGGAACACCCGCTCTGACCCCATACCCCTCCCTACCGGACGAGTGGATGCGCATGTGTGTAAGAGCAAGAGACTGTGTTAAGAATGCCGGGCTCCAAATGAGATGGACCAAAGTGTGATGGCCCTGCTGTTCCTCGTATGCAAGCCTACATGAGCGCCTCAACGCAAATCCTTGGTGAAGGACTCAATGGATGCCGTGAAATCCTATTTGCTGTACAGCTAATGGCATAGGACTGGTTTTGCTAGAATGTTCCTCGAAGCAAGAAAACATGTCATTTGGCTATAAAGCACATTGACCATTTACGCTTTACCACGCACAGACAGCCTACTGTACGGATGTTGTAGTGCCACGCATGTGCACATGACAGAACCAGCAGTTTGAACAAAAAACGTTTTTTTGAAATTAAACAACATTTTAAAAGTAATTTTGTTTAGGAATTTCAGTAGTAAAAATCAGTAAATGAAGGGATTCACACGCTGTACACCACCCACACAGCAGCAGCACATGGGCCAGTGTTTAGCGCACAGGGAAGAGTCCATCTGTGTCTAAGGAGGTACCGTTAAAGGTGCCTTGTCTGGGGAAAGTAGGACAAAGTGTCATGCCAATTAGGAGGAAGAGAATTTTTTTTGTGTTAAAAACAAAGGACTGAAAGGAAGAAGCATTTTGATGAGTCCGAAAAGTGACTCCAATGAGCAGAAAAAAAACTAAAACTTCACAGACCTCACATTCTTTTTAGCCCACCTCCCAAAACACACACATTCATTCCCCCCACCCCGCCCGCCGTCATATAGGCTTCTCTCTCTCTCTCTCGCTCTCCTTCTCCCTCCCTCCCTCTCCTTCCTTCCATCTGAGTGTAAAACTACAAAGGGCCGTCCGTCCCAAGGAGTCGCTCTGCTGTGGGTGCCGCTGGGTGCTGATGCTGGTGGTAATTAGGCGTCACAACACTTAGGCCGGGTGTCTCGCGCGGGACGCTGAAATCCTCCTGACGTGACGGAGGGATGGAAGAGTTATTCAGCTCTGCAGTTTCTTCCGCTCTGCTGGTCATCGGTCCTCTTCAAGGCCCATCAGCCTAAACAACACACACATACACATGACCACCCCCAACCAACCCCTCTAAGCACCCTGGAGGCAGAAAAGAGAGGCAGTGTGTTAGAGAGAGAGAGATATCAAAGCCCTCAAGGGGTTAGGAGAGGGTTGTTTGGGGAAGAAGGGGGGGGAGATGATGTGGTTGGGTGGGGTGGGGGTCCTAGTCAATACTCAGACCTCTGCATCACTAACTGTACAGACAGTTTAGATCAATATGAGGTGAAGGCACATATATTTTACTAATTACTGCAATAATTAAAAGGGTCTGTTGTGATAAAAATAAAATCATTACGTGGTCAATTTTTAGCTAAATGGATCCAGACACAGTGGACTAATCCTGTCTCAGTCTTGTTGCTCCCTTGTCATAAAATCAGTTGAGAAAACAACATTAGCGAGGCGACGTTTTTATTTCTTTTCTTTTTTTCTTTGATAGGTCAACCACACAGACCTTGAAACAAGATGTGGGAATAACTGAAAATGAATTTTTCAGATTATTATTGCCACAGCTGACAAGTCAGCTGAATCTCATCTGATTTAGTTACTTAAATGGAAAAGAATGTAGAACTCAGTGGCACTTAAAATAACTATTAAAAATGGAAAAGTGGATTTTCAAAGGGTATTAAAACACTGGCCGTGTTAATGTGGTTTGTATATGCATATAGTTGTCGATCCTCTATTAATAACATACATTAACAACAAAAGATTTGATTGAATAATAAAGAAGGCGGGAAGGGGCGGGGGGTTGCAGGGTTGGGAGAAATATGCTGTGGCAGTAAATTTATACTTTGTGTGGCATGCCGAGCATAACGCTAGGCTACGGGAGGGAGAGACGTGCTGCTTTCATGTCCCTAAGCCATGTTCACGTCCACTGAAGACTTCTGTTTTTACACAGGTAGGCAGTTTGGGGACTATCTCAGTAAGGAAGAACAAGGGGGGTTAAAAAGAAGAGAAGAATCAAAGGATGTTCCCCTTTTAATAATGTAACAAATATTATAATTTCTAAAAATAAAACCTCTTCATCCTTCCTGCTAATCTGAGCAGTAATTTATTCCAACCCAAGGCCATATTAGTATGCTAGCCAAGGGCAAAATGGTTACAACAAGACCAAGTTCCCTCAAAAAACTTAGACACACATAAAAAGACAGTGAAAGATCAGGCTACGACTTGTGGACACCTCCTGAATTGAGTATTAGGTTGTAGCAAGTCACAGTGGACACATTAATTACTATAGAACATAACATACAATTGTAGCCTAATGTTTAATTTTCAAGAATTATTCTAAGCAATAGCTACACTAACATGTTAGGAAAAAGGGGCAGGTAACAGTTTTAGAGCTCAAACTAATTAGACTGTGCGCACGCAAGCATTTTTAATTTCTGATTAATTGTGTGTGTGTGTGCGTGTGCGTGTATGTGTGTGTGTATTGATGCCGTTTTATGAAAAGCAATTGAGCAATGGGACTTTGTACCAACCATCAAACAGACACTTCATTATGGGACCAGTGATAACAAATACATTGTGTAGGATAATGATGGCATTGGTTCATATTGTTCATTATACGTCTGTGTGTCACACGGTGCTCTGAATTTATGTGTGTGTGCGTGTGTGTCTTTTGTTTTTGTCATTTTACAACATCATGTTTCAGCAAATTAACGTCTGAACCATTGGGAAGAAAAATGTACCGTCATTTGCCATAGATGACAAACAATATATTTTGGAATAATGATTGCATCTATTGGCTTCCGCATTTGTAAATGTGAGGTAATGAATTTCCTTTGTGAGCAATGAAAGCAAACAGAGCTATTATGTCAGTTTGCTTGAATAGGACTACGGGATGCATGATGTACTGTCATTCCATGGTAAACTGTATCTGTAAAAAAAAAAAAAAACTTTTTATAGTGAGCCCATGCTATGTAAGTGCTCTGTATGCAATACATAAATATTCCTATAGATTCTAATGTAGTTCAGACACGCTGGCGCTGTCCCGTGCAGAAAGTGGGAGGTGTGTGATGTGGAGTCTGACTGGTGGAGGCCTCAAGCGTGTTGGCTGCCTTTGACTTGTGGGCCTGTCAAAGGTTTTGGGGCATTGGACTGAGTCGATGCCTGCGACACACATGTCATGCTTTCCCACCCTGATGAGCCCTGCAGTTACCCAATCAACAGTGTTATTGCTTGGAAATGTATATATTTAATTTGTGAAACAATGACAGTTTCGCTTGATTTATGGCGCAAGGCAAGGTTTAATTAATTGAAAAATGCATATTACTCTGTGACTTAATTATTAGCTAATTAATCACAGGGTGCTCATTCACTCTACCCCCACCGTTTTCCTCTCTTTTCAGGCATATTTCTGTGTGTGTCTGACACTTGAATTTCCTCCTGGGGTCATTTTTATGTGAGGTCATGCTTTTTCTTCCTGAGTGGCTGTTGAGATGGAGAACAGGCGCTGTAGAAAGCCTTTTAAACTGAAGTGAGTGTGAGTTTTAATGTCTTGACATCATATATTGTGAGTGTGATTACAGCATTCAGGACAGGCATCAAGTATTTGATGTGGAGAATATTGGAGCATCTACGGTCACATAAAACCTGACTAATCATAGGAGGCCATACGTGAATATGTACGCATACCTGTGTTTGTAAAGGAGAACTCAGATACTTTGCATGTTTGTGGCTGGATAGTAGTAGCCTTACCTTTAGTTTCCTTGTAGGGGTGGGGATAATAATCGATTCTTAGATGCATCACAATTCTCTCTTGAGCGATTCGATGCTCAATTCTTTAGTTGAGCCTCTGACATGGAAGATCACTGTGAGAGGAGGTGACTTTCACAAGCATGTTTAGGGCTTAAGCATGGAATGGCTGCAAAATAAAAACTTCAGTGGACAAAACATTTTATTAAAACTTGTGTGTTACAAATATTGTATATGTCAAAATCTAGCAAACTCAGATTTATATGTATAATTTTAAAATCATGCACGGAAATGCACATTCAAAAAAAGAGAATCGAGTCATTGGCCTCTGAATCGGAATCGAATCGTGAATCAAGAGATTCCCACCCCTATTTCCGTGTGTGTGTGTGTGTGTGGGATTACTTTTAAGAACTCGATTTACACACATCCACCAGACTATCCCGATGCCTAAAAATCACGACTTTACGCATGGGTGTTAAAAAAAGCATGTAAAAACCGCCTCCAACGTTGAACCCAATCAGCCAAATTACGTGGCCTTAACCATAAAGACATGGCTGTGGCTTCTAAATGTGACAAAATGGTCACCTCAGCGCCTCTCACACATATAAAGGTGTAAACGCATTAATACACACTCACCCAATCACACATGCATAAGCAAATTATAGTCTACACTTCAAACTCTGTGAGAAGGACAACCTCTGGCTTGTTGCACACATAGAAAGCATTCATATCTTCTGTAGTAGCCTTGGGAAGCACAATTTGCCAAAGTGTAAGCTGATCCTTGGGGTCATGGTCAAAAAGGGTGAATAAATGTCTCACTGTTACAGCTGTCAGTGGTTTACCTCTCGCCGGTGGAGGGTCTAAATAGTAGTATTTATATCAGTTGGTTTTCTACTGGAAATGCAGGGCAGGTTGATTGAAAGATCAAGGATTTCCCCTTATGAGAGCTTCTCCAGATAGCTGCTCTTAGGGAATGATAGGGAGTGGACATATTGGATGCAAGCATGCAAGGAAGTGGAGGAGGTGTGGCTACGACTAGAGGCCAGCCTGCAAAAACACCTTTCCCCCCCCCAACACTCATCCACCCTGCCTGGCCACTATCCGGCCCCCATGTGTCTGAGCCTGGTAATGGTAAGCGTTTTAAACCATTAGAGCTGCTGTGAAAAAGGCCTGTTTGAGTGCAGAGCTGTCAGTCTGCAATGAGGCAATTGGGGGTGGGGGGGCTGTCATGGCTGTCACTCAATGGGAGGATGAGAACTGTTTGGCCCTAATGGATTCCTCCAGGCGGGCGGCTTACACAGCAGCTAGAAGTAAAATCGATGCGTTGTCATGAGCGAGTGAGGCATCATCAAACGGCCAGGTGGACGGGGAGGCAAGGAAGGGGAGGCCTGTCTGGGTAGTTACGTCTATATCTGTGTGTGTGTGTTTGTGTGTACGTTTGGAAAGGAGAGAAGAGACAGACAGATGCTCGGCTCAGCTTTACACGCCCAATGGGGCCTCTGCTATGATCGTAAGCATGAAAGGGGGCTCTGACCTCCATCATCTCTGTTGCTTTTATTTTCCGGTTCTATTGGAATCGGACACAGATACACACAGACATACCCACACATATATATAAATGTGAAGCTGTGTAGACAGGGGTATATTGCCCTAACATTATCTTGTAGGCAAGATCACTTTTCATAGAACAGATTTCTATTCAGTGATTCCAGGTTTTGACGAGAACCTTCAGAGAAGAAGCCAAATGGTTTATCTTCTTTCCTAAAATGTCAACTGGGGCAAGAGGAACTCTGAAAAATCCTGACAGCAAAAGATGAACATGAGCAACCTGCATTAGGAAAAAAGAAACTGCAATTTGCAAAGTTTAGAATGGTGACAGAGGACATTTAACAAGATTGTGAAGAAGACCACAAAGTAAGACAACATAGTAACATAAAACCAAAAAGGTATAGAACATACATAAAATACATTCTTTGTAAAGCCCTATAAACTTTTTCTTTTAAATGAAGTGCTTTATATGAGAATTGAAGCTCAAAGGTAGCTTAACTCTTTATCAAATACTTTTTTTTGTTTTTAATTTCTTCTTAGACAGTATTATGTGATTGCTTTTTCCTATTGCTTGTATGTCGACACAGTAGGAGCTCTCTCACTTTAATTGAAAGACAGACAGACAAACAACTTTTCATCTTATTTTACCTACACTTGCAATCTACCCTGGTGGGGACAAGCCTCTGGGGACATGGCGCGTCCACCTACTGGCCCCCGACTGGGCCCGGGGGAGTGGTCCAGGTCCATTGATTGGCAGGTAGAGTTGGAGGAGATTGCTCCAAGCTGGCTGTAGGCAGGCTGCTGATGCTGAGCAGGGACGCTGGTGTTCAACTTCCTCACTTGGCCTCTCTATCGGGGCTCAGTCAGCGTCCGCCAGCTCCTGTCAGCCTGCTGGCCTCTTTCTCTTTGAGTTACGTTTATAGGTCTGGTGATATTTCAATATTTTTCTCATTGTTAACAAATTCCACAAAAAGACCAAAACAAACAATGATTTGATCCTGCTAACATGTATAGATGTGTAACCAAAGCTTGATGTTTCTTATTTCTCTGCACCACAAAGAGTCATTGGTGTCGACAAAATTATTTAAAAACATGTCAATGAGCAACTGGGTTGCACACGTCTTCATTACAATGAACATTGTAGTACTGTACTGTAGTTTATTTTCAGTCAATCCAACATCCCCTGTACTGCTACCGTAAGTACTCACTAGAGCACCAAATCTGCTGCAGAAAGTAGGCCTTGCAATGCACTATTTACTTCTGTTTGAGTAACATTTGCTGAAAATGACAATGCCCAGAAATTGCTTAACTTTTTTCTAATATTAATGACCCGATTTATAAAGATTTAGGGCCCTTAGGATCCAATGGACTTGAACAGCTGGGAAAGTCAAGGTATTGAAAGACAGGCTAATGCATTTTGGTTTCTGTCATGTCTTTTTTTGACAATAAGAAAAATATACACCAACATCAGCCTTATTATCTGCTGTATGGGGGACTGTACTCGGCACTCACCAGCAATACAGTTTTGTAATTGGTGTTTAGTCTTGCAGATTGCACACACTAACACATATAGATGTGGAATACAATCCGGGACAATGCACAGGAATCTTTCTTTAGGTATTGTGTACAGGACTAGATTGGTATATTATAAACATATTTATCTATTGAAGTGGGGTTTTCTTCCTTCTACCAATCTTCAGTTTAGAACTTGAGTCAATACACTCTCAGTACTCTTCTTGTTAGCCTTTGGAAACAGGAATTTCTTCTCTTTATTGCTGAACACATGAAAGAGTTGGTGTTGATTAGGGAGGCCTTTTAAGCTGTGAAAGCCTTAAATGTGCTGTGTCCTTAGTAAGATGAAAAGGAGTCGAAGTTAGCCGGAGTTCTTTCTTACCTTAGCTCTTCCAATGGGAGAACCTTTGGGAGGATGCCTAAGAGAGAGAGACAAACTAGAAGCCCTTATTCTTTATGCTAATTTCTCTGCATTTTACTTGTAATTATGCCCCAGCATCCTCCATTCTTTCTCCCGCTTTCGTCTCTTACTGCTGATGAAACATTTCCCTGCTTTCTCCATCTTCTTCATTTTCAAACACCAACCCCATCTTTTAGACCTTCCTCTTCCTCTTATTCTGTTCACCAAAGAGTATTTGATTATTTCCATGCTTACTGACTAGGAGTAGATGAAACAAAATACATCTTGGTTTCTTACTTCATCGCTACAGAGTGAATTGGAACAACATGGCCCTTTATCGATGCGCTGCATGGATGTCTGCTCAAGCCAAAGTGTTTTGTGGTGACGTTGTATGTCCCCTTTCTCCTTCTAACATGTCACTTTCCCTCCATCTCAACGCTGCCGTTGCCCATATTTATTTTATCTCACTAATGTGGGTCACCCCTGTATAGCAGCCGTCATCGAGGCACAGTCAAATAGCTGTGTCTGAAGCCTACCTTTGGCATGATTTATGGGCTGGTGTGACGCTCCCACTCTCAGAAGGACCGCCATTGTCCTGCTTCAGCTCTCAACTTTCGACGTAGGGGCGCTTTGTCTGCGCTGAGGCAAACCAGACCCCCGTCTTTAAAAAGAATCAAATTATTTCATCATGTTGGAAATGAAAAGGCTGTAATTACTCCTAATTAGACCCTGGCTTTTTTTTTCTTTACTTCTTTCTTTCCCTTCTTCTTCTCCTCTCTTTCCTCACTCCGGAGTTTCGGAGGTGAATTCTTTTTCCAGACAGTTCGAGATTGCTCTAAATCAGAGCCGCTGGAGTGGAGAGTAGGAAACAATTTTCTGTTCTGTTTGAAATTGATTAATATAGGCTTTTGACAGCTCTGGCTTTGATATTCTGTGAGAGAGGAGGTCTGAAGTGGTGTGATGACACTGTAATGTTTGCTTTAGGGCCCTACCTAATGGGGCTGGCTCCACAATGTCATGATATTTCACAAGCCATAGGAAAAATAAGAAGCAAAACACCCCATTTGTGGAGTGTTAAAGCATATGTCTCTTGGTGTGTGTTTGAGCGTCTACATGTGTGAAGCCTTGGTGGACCTTCTACCTCATCATGTCTGTGCAGCAGTGTAGGGTTTCCCTT